>CM024194.1:5390318-5506928 GCA_013435755.1 Amphilophus citrinellus
CCAGCCGCCTGCGAGCTCCACAAACCCCCAGCGAGTCGCCTGCAAGCCTCAGAAACCCCCAGCCAGCCGCCTGCAAGCCTCACAAACCCCCAGCAAGCCGCCTTCAAGCTCAGAAACCCGCAGCGAGCCGCTTTGTCTGCCAAATGTAAACCAGAGTTAGAGTGTTTCCACTAGATGGCGATGCAACTGGCATTCAACAATGTCATGTGGATGTGTTCAGGAGTGGATCCTTATCACACTTGTGAAGTTTGGTGCAGATTGGACAATCATTGTTTGAATTAGTGCAACTTCCTTGTTCCACTAGGGGCGCTATAGCTGCATTCAATCATGTGACATAGATGTGTGCAGGAGTGGGTCCTCATCACAGTTGTGAAGTTTGGTGCAGTTTGGACAATGAGTGTTTGAATTAGAGCAACTTCCTCTTTCCAGTAGGTGGCACTGATATTGTCATTCAATGTCATATGGATGTGTGCAGGGGTGGGTCCTTATCACACTTGTGAAGTTTGGTACAGATTGGACAATGAGTGTTTGAATTAGAGCAACTTCCTGTTTTCACTAGGGGCGCTATATCTGCATTCAATAATGTCACCTGGATGTGTTCAGGAGTAGATCCTTATCATACTTGTGAAGTTTGGTGAAGATTGGACAATGAGTGTTTGAATTAGAGCAACTTCCTGTTTCCACTAGGGGCGCTATAGCTCCATTCAATAATGTCATGTGGATGAGTTCAGGGGTGGGTCCTTATCACACTTATGAAGTTTGAGGTTAATCGGACAATGTCTGTGAGAATGAGAGGCAATCGAAATGTCACGGCGAAGGATCGAAGCTCGCCATGGCGGCATGGCACGAGGGCCACGCCCCTCTGCAATGTGACATCATCGTGGGCTTTACTGGAAATGTTTGTGGTCATTATACAGCTCAAAAGATGTGAATAAAGTGTGTCACGCAGAACTGTTCGTTTTTCCATTGAAAATGAATGGGGAATTGGGGGCGTGGTTACGGGGGCAGGGTGCAAAATGAGGCATGGGTGTGATTGACTTTTTTGATCAGGGTCATATACAGAACGTGTAAACCAAAGTTCATAATTGTAGGAGTAACTAAAATTTTGGAGCTCCATGTAAATTTTATTTTGATTATATAGGGGGCGCTATTGCAGGAATTTCCACTGTTTCTCCAGTAATGGATTCATGGCGGGTCTGTACATGAGTTATTAAAGTTTGTGACAAATTCGACAAAGCATGTACGCGTGATGACAGAAAAGGTGAGGGTAAAAAAGGCCAAAACGAAGGCCAAGTTCAGCGCCCCCTTGTGAAAACAGCGTTTAATATTGTACAAAACCCTGAATATGTTTTGATCCCCTACTTGTGTAGATTATCCTGAGCGATTCTGGTGACTGTAGGTATAACACCCAAGGAGGAGATGATTAAAATATGAGGTGTGCACAGTCGCTGATGTGGAAAAGGTCAAAGTTCAGGCCAAGATGGCTGACTTCCTGTTTGTTGTGTGGGGGTGGTCCAAGAGGATTTTTGGCTTGTCTTGACCCGATCTGTGTGTGACGCGAATTTCGTGGTTCTATGACAAAGTTGACCGTGGCCTCTCCCATAGGGGGCAGAAAAATGAAATTTCCGGGGGGCGCTCTGGAGCCCCCTTTTAGAATTTGTTCTTGGCGACATTAAAATAATAAATTTTTCGGCAGACCTGACCTCTGTAGCGAAAATGGTGAGTTTTCGTATATGTTCAGGGGGTCAAATTTGAGGCGATAGACGGAGAAAGAAAAAGAATAATAATAATAATAATAATAATAATGACAAACGCTAACAAATCCAATAATGCGCTTTTCCAGGCACCCACATATATACCTTTTCGGAAACGTCTCGACATGGCGCACGTCCCCATGAGGTCCGGGGTCACTTGCGACCGCGTCCCATGCGACCGCCCCCATTTTTGCACCGCCCCCCTCTTACAATCACTATAGGCTCCTCGCCGACCCTTCGGTTGGCTCGGGCCTAATGACTAACGCTAACAATTCCAATATTCCGCCTTTCCAGTCACCCACATATATACCTTTTCGGAAACGTCTCGACATGGCGCACGTCCCCATGAGGTCCGGGGACACTTGCGACCGCGTCCCATGCGACCCCCCCCATTTTCGCACCGCCACCCCCTTACAATCACTATAGGCTCCTCGCCGACCCTTCGGTTGGCTCGGGCCTAATAATAATGACTAACGCTAACAAATCCAATATTCCGCCTTTCCAGTCACCCACATATATACGTTTTCGGAAACGTCTCGACATGACGCACGTCCCCATGAGGTCCGGGGACACTTGCAACCGCGTCCCATGCGACCCCCCCCATTTTCGCACCGCCACCCCCTTACAATCACTATAGGCTCCTCGCCGACCCTTCGGTTGGCTCGGGCCTAATAAATAATAATGAAGAACGCTAACAAATCCAATATTCCGCTTTTCCGGGCACCCACATATATACCTTTTCGGAAACGTCTCGACATGGCGCACGTCCCCATGAGGTCCGGGGTCACTTGCGACCGCGTCCCATGCGACCGCACCCCTTTTTGCACCTACCCAACCTTACAATTCCAATAGGCTCCTCGCCGACCCTTCGGTTGGCTCGGGCCTAATAATAATGAAGAAAGCCAAAGATTCCAATTATGCGTTTTTCCAGTCACCTACATATATACGTTTTCGGAAACGTCTCGACATGGCGCACGTCCCCATGAGGTCCGGGGACACTTGCGACCGCGTCCCATGCGACCTTGGGGATTTTGGTGCATTTTTGGGGTTTTTGGCTAAGCGAATACAATAGGCTCCTCGCCGAGACTTCGTCGGCTCGGGCCTAATAATAATAATAATAATAATAATAATAATGAACAACGCCAACGATTCCAATTAGGTGCTTTTCCAGTCACCTACATATATACGTTTTCGGAAACGTCTCGACATGACGTACGTCCCCATGAGGTCCGGGGTCACTTGCGACCGCGTCCCATGCGACCTTGGGGATTTTGATGCATTTTTGGGGTTTTTGGCTAAGCGAATACAATAGGCTCCTCGCCGAGACTTCGTCGGCTCGGGCCTAATAATAATGAACAACGCCAACGATTCCAATTAGGCGCTTTTCCAGTCACCTACATATATACGTTTTCGGAAACGTCTCGACATGACGCACGTCCCCATGAGGTCCGGGGTCACTTGCGACCGCGTCCCATGCGACCTTGGGGATTTTGGTGCATTTTTGGGGTTTTTGGCTAAGCGAATACAATAGGCTCCTCGCCGAGACTTCGTCGGCTCGGGCCTAATAATGAACAACGCCAACGATTCCAATTAGGCGCTTTTCCAGTCACCTACATATATACGTTTTCGGAAACGTCTCGACATGGCGCACGTCCCCATGAGGTCCGGGGACACTTGCGACCGCGTCCCATGCGACCTTGGGGATTTTGGTGCATTTTTGGGGTTTTTGGCTAAGCGAATACAATAGGCTCCTCGCCGAGACTTCGTCGGCTCGGGCCTAATGAACAACGCCAACGATTCCAATTAGACGCTTTTCCAGTCACCTACATATATACGTTTTCGGAAACGTCTCGACATGACGCACGTCCCCATGAGGTCCGGGGTCACTTGCGACCGCGTCCCATGCGACCTTGGGGATTTTGATGCATTTTTGGGGTTTTTGGCTAAGCGAATACAATAGGCTCCTCGCCGAGACTTCGTCGGCTCGGGCCTAATGAACAACGCCAACGATTCCAATTAGGCGCTTTTCCAGTCACCTACATATATACGTTTTCGGAAACGTCTCGACATGACGCACGTCCCCATGAGGTCCGGGGTCACTTGCGACCGCGTCCCATGCGACCTTGGGGATTTTTGTGCATTTTTGGGGTTTTTGGCTAAGCGAATACAATAGGCTCCTCGCCGAGACTTCGTCGGCTCGGGCCTAATAAAGTCAACAGAAAGCCTGGTTAAACAGAAATGTTTTCAACTGTTTTTTAAAAGATGCCACAGAGTCAGCTAAACAGTTCTAGCGCTTTGGCGCCACTGCCTGAAAAGCTCTGCCCCGCCTAGTCCTTACTCTTGTATGTGGGACAACTAAAAGATTTCGATTTTGTTGTGTGAGAGACTTTTGACTTATGTAAAATTGATCCAGGCATTTAAAAACAATAAAAAAAAAGATCTGATTTGTATCGGTATCAGCAGATATCCAAATGTAAAATACCGGTATCAGTATTGGACATAAAAAAGTGGCATTGTGCCATCCCTAATTATGGTACAATGTTTTCCAAGATAACAGGTGAACCTTGCAGTGAGTGCCCTGTCTATTACCTTGGAAGCAACATAGAAGCAATGTGTTGGACTATTGCTGGGGTCAGGTTCATCTCGCTGATCATCCTGGATCAGAGACTCAATCTCCCAGGTCTCAGAAGTGATGACAGAAACAGGACAGGATTTCCTTCTCTGTGGAAGTCTCTGTGGTGGACAATAAATGGGACGGGAGGTCTGGTTTTACATTGTGGGAACCTGGTCTGTAAATTATGAATATAGCAAAGAATAAAGTCCACCTGGCTTTATGGGCGTTTAAATGCTTGGTGGTCTGGCAATAGACGAGGGTCTTATGGTCGGTCCATATCAATGCTTTGTTTCTCCCATCCCAATTCCCCACATGTCTCTAACTCACCCAAGAAGACTTCAGGGGTCAGCAAATAATTCTCCAGGGGTTTCAGGAGCTGTGAAGTTTGGGGTGGTGCAGAGTCATCATTTGTCACTGATTCAGAAGATTTAATGATACCTTCAGTTCAGTGTGTCACTAAATTATTGTTTTCATTCATTGGAGATATGACAGAGCATATGCTCATGCCCTCCGAGCTGCTCTTCCACTATGGAGAGGGTGACGAACTGGGTATGTGTCCACTGAGTCCATTCCTTGGCTGGATCGTTCTGTCATGGCCATCACTGGGTAGGACTCAAGAGCAGGACTCGAAGTTAAAGTTTAACAGTTTTATTTACAAAGAAGGTTCAAAAAGACGTCAGCACAGTCTATCAAATGTGAATTTCAATTTCCAGACAAGACGTGTCAATCCAGTTTCATGCTCTACAGTTTCTCTCCCAGAAACCAAAGCCTCTCCTTCTCCAGAATATCTGCACAGAAGTGAAACAACAAGGTATACACAGCACAGATGGGAGTTTGGGCAGAACAACAATCAAAGAGCCAGCTTCACAAACTGTGGTTAGCTCAACAATGCAGCAATGACTGAAGAAAAACCACCAGCTTAAACAGCGGCAGCAGATGAGATCATCAGGAACAGGTGTAACAATGGCCTCCAGCTTGTGGAGTCAAAGGGTGGAGACCCAAAGAGGGTCCCACCCTTGAAACACAAAGGTGAGGTTAACACACACAAAAACACACAGAGGACAGAAAATGGAGAGCCTATACAGGAGACTGAGGGGCCACAACACAAAGTTACAATAATGCTAATACATTAATATCTAAACTATATTAAATACCAAATGAAGTCATGTTTCATTATAAGACATTTCAAACTATTTGGTTCTTTTTTATCAGACAGCCTGAGCTGACCAGATATGTCAGCTCTACTGAGTTAACAGACAGAAGGAAAGTTGAAGATTCATTAATTTGATAAACAGACTTTGGGCCACTCCTGTTCAGTGCCATGTAGTAGGAAGTCAAATCTGATGAATAATCAGATCATTAAATCAATGATCAAAATCTTTAGACCATTTTGAGGACTTCATGATTGAACGTGACCCAAAGCTGAGATCCCTTCAGAACCTTTTAGGGAGAACAGTTGAGAACTGAAGTCTCATCTGACCGTGTGTGACCTGTGGCTGCTCAGAACAGCTGTACAGTATACCCAGAATGCACTGTTCCCACCAACACTTGTTTCTGTTCCTCACAGATTCACATCACTGCAGTTCACTGAAACTGTGACACTGTGATAAAGAATTTGTGTAGCAGTGACGGTTGGAGCAGGTGGTGTAAACTGGACTGATTTGGTTCTGTGGTGACTTTAAACAGAGTAAGTGTGTCACGACCTTTAACTTTTCTTCTTCACGCGGGAGGGCGGGAGTTACCCCTCTCTACCGCTCCACGCTGCTCCCCACTGGTCGTCGCTGCTGCCCCTGGGGTGTGGGTGCCCATGGGTCCCGGGGTGCGAGGCCGGATGTCTTGGCGTGGTTTTTGACCTGCTCCCTTGGCGGCTGTGGCCTGGGGTGGCTTGGGCCTCTTTGGCGTGTGGGGGGGGTTCTGCCGGGTGTTGGGCTGCTCGCAGGCGCTTGGGGCCTCGGGGGCTGCATGCTCGGCTTGTGCTGGGGGTGCCGGCCTGGTGGGGGGGGCGGGGGATGGGCTGCTCGTCGCCTCTGGCTCTCTGGACTCTTACCCTTTGACTGTGGGGGCTCCGTCTGTGGTCTCCCTCCTTCCTCCTCTGGGGTGTGCACGCGGTTACCATCGGGATGTGTGGCCCCAGGTCTTCTGAGCTCCTGCGCTGTGGATGGCCTGGGTCCCCTGGGTCCTTCCCTATTTGCCTCTGGATCACAGGGGGCATGGTTGCAGTTTCTTGCCCTCATTATTGAGTACATTGCATGACAGAGGCGCATACACACACATCACTACAAACAATAAAATTATGTGTGTGTGTGTGTGTGTGTATATGTATGTACATGTGTGAGTGTGTGTGTGTGAGTATATCCACTTTTCTTTGATTTCTTTCTTTTTTTTTTTTTTTCCTTTCTTCCTTTGCCCCCCCACCTCTTGTTCTTGCCCCTTCCTTGTTGCCTGTCAGACTTGGTATAAATAACTAAATAAAAACATAAATAAATAAAAATACAAACATTAACAAGAATAGCCTATAGAAAACATATAGAGCTGTTCTTGTTAAAGCAAATATGTTTGGTACATCAGTGCATTCGGATCATCATTCCGATTGTGAAAAATGCCAGACATGACAGGCTTAAAAAAAACAAACAAAAAAAAAACTTTTCTTCTTCAGACCAAGTTGATGTAAATCCACAGTCAGGGGGACGTCGTCTCTACACATTTACCTGTTTTATTCAAACTAGTTCACTTCCTATTCATCTCTTTGCATTTGTGGTATTTGTTTGTCAAATGTGCGCACTCACAGCTGACAGATGGAGCATCAAGGATGTGATTGTAAAGGTGTAGCTGTGGGTGTTGATGTCACACAGGTGTGTCTGTGTAAACCAGCTGACCAGCACTTGTCACTTTGACCTTGTTTATAACTCGACCCTCACTGACTCCTCCATTAGAGCAGGAAAAATACACAAAGATTTACATCTCTGTAACAAACTCTCACATCATCATCAGAGTGCTTCCTTATTCATTTTGTCCATTGTTTTCTGATTACACAAATGGGGAAATTTGATGAAGAAGCTGGTGCGAGTGTTTACAGCGAGTCTTCTGCCAAGCCTGTTCAGTTTGCTGTTTGTTGTTTTTGTATCTGTTCTTATTTGCTGCCAAGATGTCACTGCTTTGCTTGTTTTTGATCGAATTCCTAGATCTAGACTTAAAATAGAGATGAAGGAGTTTCTGGAATGCCTTTCCATTTCATATAAGAACTGCCCGGATGGTTTCTACCAGCAGATCATATGATAGGACACAAACACACAGAGTCTCTCTGTGCAAACAAGTCAGTGTTTGACCAGGATGCTGACACACACACACGCACACACGCACGCACGCACGCACGCACGGACACACTCAAAGATCTGATGATTAATTAGATTATTAGTGATCTAATTAATCATCAGAGGTCATAGATCATTTTGAAGTGAGGAACAAGAACCAGATTTTGTCACCACTTAAAGTTTCATTCTTTGGCACAAATGATCATTTATGAGCTTTCACCTGTTAGATTTCTAATAATAATACGAAGCTATATAATCACTTTATTATAAACTAGTATGAAAACAAACAGGACAATCAAAGTAAATGAAGTCTGTTTGATGAAGTTGAGTAAATGTTCTGATGAGCTTCATTGTCCTCTTAAATAAATGCTGTATGGTCTCAGAGCTACATTACAATAACAATAATCCATAAACCTTGTTAAGTACTGATAGATAATGTTAATAATGAGCTGTTCTGGTTCTGTTGGGCTCTCACAGAGTGAAGCTGAGCTCAGCTCTGTGAGCTCTGACAGACATGAGCAGCAAACACAATCAGAGATCCTTCTGTTCTCTCTCAGGAATTGTAGCCAAATGTTTCTCGTGCTGTAACGTGTCCTGAGCAGCCTCATATCCCACATGGTGATACGGTCAATTATCAGAGGACACATCAAATCCTCTGCATCACAGACATTACACTGCTGCAGGTTATTGAAGTATGATCGTCCCATCATGCTGATGCTCACAGAAGAGATCAAGGATTCAAGGATCCTTGGACACTGCATTAAATTACAGGTGGATTTTCACATTAAACAATAATAAAACAGTGACCTCTGACACTAAATAAGAGCTAAATCAGATTTTGTTGTCAGACTGTGACAGCTGGAGTGTCATGGTCCTGGGCCGGTGGCCCAGTATTTTATGTTTCTTTTGTATAGTTCTGTTTTATTACAGTTTCTGTGTTTCTGTCTCCTTGTGTTCTTGTGTGCTGATGTGTTATCCCTAGGTGTCAAGTCTGTGTGTTCAGTGTGAGGTTACTTCCTGTTTTATTTTGGTTGGTCTCTGGTCCTTATGCTTTAGGTTTAGTTTTGCTTTCTGTGTTTCCTTCCCAGCTGTTTCCCATTTGCTCATTACCTAGTGTGTATCTATTGTCTGTGTTCTAGTCAGTTTTTTGCCATGTCATTAGCTGTCTGCCGCTGTCAAGCATTTATGTCAAGTCCAGTCATTTCTCCTCTCTCCCTGTAAGGGTTTGTTCAGGGAGAGTTCATGTTTTTGTAGGATAAGTGTAAATAAAAACTGAGTGTTCAAATACAGTCCCGGAGTTCTGCATTTGGGGTCCTCCTTCCTGCCTGCTCAGCGGCATACCTTTGACAATACTCAGCATATTTTCATAGTTGTCACTGAGTTATTTGAAATAAACAAAAACTAAAAACAGAAATAAATAAAGCCAGCTGATTCTGAGGGGGCAGGATCAGCTGCTCTTTATATCAAATGTAGCACTCAGCTGATAGGTGGAGGAAACAGGAATGTTGTTGATAAGGTGGAGCTGTGGGTGCTGATGTCACACAGGTGTGTTTGTATAAAACAGCTGATACAAGGAAATGCAGGTGAGTTTGGGCTGTGGCTGTTTGTACACAGATAACATTTATTTAATCTTTGCAGTTTGATTTGAAATATTTACTTGGGTGGATTCAGTTTGTCAGCAGAGAGTTTGAGGCTCTCAGAGCTCCTTCATCAACAGTAAGTGTTTAAAATGACCTCTTTCAGCCTTTTAGCTCATCTGACTGAAGTCTGTGAGCTTCAGTGGATTAACAGATTGTTCATGTTAATGAAGCAGGATTAAAGCTTCACTTTACTGCTTCCTGTTACACATGAAGCTCAGGTGGAGTTAGTGGAAGCATCTGATTTACTTTTGGCTGCTTTAATCTGTGAAAACACATCAAATTCAATGAATTCAATGAGTTTGATCACCTGAAAACCAAAAGCTGTCAGACTTTATCTGAACAATAGAAGAAGATCAGCTCAGTCACAGAGAGTAAATGTACTCAGTTACTCTGCTCTACTCTGATTACAGTCATGTGACATGGCAGTGGGTGCTGCTGCTCGTCTGGTTTCCTCTCTGTGTGTTTGTGCTTCTTCCTTCCTCTCTGTAATCAGATGTACTGAGAGTCTCCTGCTCTGATATTTCAGAGGAAAGTCCAAACAGCCTCCCTGGTTCTCCATGAAGAACAAAGATCTGCTCTCTGTGGCTCCAACACAACTTAAAGAGAATCAAAGGAGGACAAAGTTCTCCAGAATAGCTGTGGTTTGATGGAGGCTACAGCTAAATGCTGCCTCCTCCATAGTACAATCTACATTTTTATACAGGGAAATCATTTTGAAGACCTTTGGTGATGATGATGCTCTTTAGTATGTAGCTGATGATTGATGATCAGAGAGGTTATGTTGGTGTTGTTCTGTGGAGATCATTCAAGAACTGAACCTGTTAAACTCTCAGAGCTGCTGCAGAGTCTCCGCTTTATTTGTGGTTACAGTCCAACCCACCAACGTCACTCTAACGCGACTTCCTTACGTTGAGCCGGAAGTGTGGAGTATGATTGAGCAGCTGAAGGTCAAACCTTTCATCTTTATTTAAGCCTTAAATGTAATCTCCTGCAGTCAGGTTCAAACTGAGGTTCTGTTCTTCAGTGAAAACACCAACAGACTCAGACATTTAGAACAAACTGAGCGTCGATCAGCAGAAAGAAGAACACGGAAATGGCTGCTGTGACCGCGACGCTCTGCTGCACTTTGCTGTTTGTCGGAGTCATCGTGTTTGTTTCTGGAGGTGAGGGTTATGAACCAAAGGGAGTTTCCTTTTGAGAGAAAGAGGAATCATCAGCAGCAGGCTGGGTTACATGTTACCAACACTTCCCAAACTATTATTTTCATGTTGGTTTGGTTTGTGTGTGAAGAAGTCACGAGGCTGTAATCCAGCTCTCACATCATACTTTTCATTGAGAAATGATGACATTAATTACAGTTTATTAATATCAGCACAAGTAACCTTGTATAGAGGTTTTAAATTTATATTTGTGTTAATGATTATAAATGTAGTTGTTTTGTGATGAAGGTCTCATTAGTATACAGTGAATCCACCACCTGCATTTTTGTTGTTTGCTGCTGTCAGACTGATTATTGTGTGTTGTACACTTCATATGATGACAGCAACATACCACAAAATGTGTAATGAAAACTGTAGCATGGAAGTTCATTGTACTCGGCCCCACAAATCATAGAAACATGGTGTCTAACCAGATACTTACTCTGGATGGCATTACTTTGCCCTCCAGTAACACTGTGAGAAATCTTGGAGTCATTTTTGACCAGGACATGTCCTTCAGTGTGTAGCACAGATGGAAATGATGGGCCTAGTCAGATCCCGTGCAACATATTTATTTTTTTCCAGACACTGTGGAAATACAGAGAAAGGTTTATTTTCGGAGCGCACTCGGTGTAAAGTCTGCCATTACAACTGACTAGCCTTTTTCTTCTGTCCGTCAGCTGCTAATGCGTTAGGCACCAAGCACCCCCTGCTGGCGGAACTACATATCGACCCAAAACACACATTTAGACTATTTGACAATCACAAAAAGACCAACAGTATTTGTCCCAAGGAAATGTGTCCTTTTTTATAGTGTAAAAATTAAATAGGGGGGCATCCATTTCTCTACCTCCATCTACACTAGGGTGCCACAAATGCACATATTAAACAAATATGTAATACCACTTTTTTGCATTTGTGCAATATTTCTAAAATTAGAAACATCCTTTTTCAGAGTGATGCTGAAAAGTTAATTCATGCATTTATTACTTCTAGGCTGGACTATTGTAATTCATTATTATCAGGCTGTCCTAAAAGCTCCCTGAAAAGCCTTCAGCTGATCCAAAATGCTGCAGCTAGAGTACTGACAGGGACTAGAAAGAGAGAGCAGATTTAAGATAGAAGCATCAATAATTGGAAAGACTTCTTTGAACAGTCTAGTAGGAATGGGATCTAATTGGAGGGACATTTACATCTGTCCCTCCAATTTTAATAACACTGCAGTTTTTACACAACCATACACACTCTTCTCAGTATATACACTCACATCTCCCCCCACACGCTGAGTGGGAGGAGGGGGCGGGCGGGTCTTCTCACACCCCGGTTTCATGCACCCCGCCTGGGATGGGGAATGGCTCGTTGTTCGGGGCTGAGTTGGCTGCTTCCCTGGGTTGCCGCTGGCTCTGTGCTGGTACCCGCTCTACCCCACTAGGTATCCATGTGTGTTACATGTGTGTGAGCATGAGTGTGTGACTGGTGCATGTGGATGTGCGTGCGTGTGTGTGTGTGACCGGTGGATGTCGCCTCTGGCTCTCTGGACTCTTACCCTTTGACCGTGGGGGCTCCGTCTGAGGTCTCCCTCCTTCCCCCTCTGGGGTGTGCACGTGGTTGCCATCGGGATGTGTGGCCTCAGGTCTTCTGAGCTCCTGGGCTGTGGATGGCCTGGGTCCCCTGGGTCCTTCCCTATTTGCCTCTGGGTCACGGGGGGTATGGTTGCAGTTTCTTGCCCTCATTATTGAGTACATTGCATGACAGAGGCGCATACATACACATTACTACAAACAATAAAATTATGTGTGTATGTGTGTGTGTGTATGTATGTGCATGTGAGTGTGAATATATCTACTTTTCTTTGATTTCTTTCTTTTTCTTTCTTTTTTTTTTTTCTTTCTTCCTTCTTTCCTTTTGCCCCCCCCCCCCCCCCCCCCCACCTCCCCCGACCTCTTTTTCTTGCCCCTTCCTTGTTGCCTGTCAGACTTGGCATAAATAACTAAATAAAAAGATAAATAAATAAAAATTCAAACATTAACAAGTATAGCCTATAGAAACTTATAGAGCTGTTCTTGTTAAAGCAAATATGTTGGTACATCAGTGCATTCGGATCATCATTCCGATTGTGAAAAATGCCAGACATGACATTCTAAAAAAAAAAAAAAAAAAAGGAATGGGATCTAATAAACATGTTGCTGGTTTGGAGGAAGTAACTATTGAAGTTAACTCTGAAAGATCAACTGGAGCCAAAGAGTCTAAACAAATACCAGCAGTGCTGAAAGCAGCCGAACATCAAGATAAATCTTTGAGATGGTTATGAATAATTTTTTCTCTATTGTCTAAAATTTTATTTGTAAAGAAATCCATGAAATCACTACTAGTTAAAGTGAAAGGAATACTCGGCTCTACAGAGCTCTGACTCTTTGTCAGCCTGGCTACAGTGCTGAAAACAAACCTGGGGTTGTTCTTATTTTCTTCAATTAATGATGAGTAGTAAGATGTCCTAGCTTTACGGAGGGCTTTTTTATAGAGCAACAAACTCTTTTTTCCAGGCTAAATGAGCATCTTCTAATTTAGTGAGACACCATTCCCTCTCCAGCTTACGGGTTATCTGCTTTAAGCTGTGCGTTTGTGATTTATACCACGGAGTCAGGCACTTCTGATTTGAAGCTTTCCTTTTCAGAGGAGCCACAGTATCCAAAGTCGTACGCAGTGAGGATGTAAAACTATTGACGAGATAATCGACCTCACTGGGAGCAGAGTTTAGGTAGCTGCTCTGCACTGTGTTGGCACTGAAGAGCATAATAATGAAGGAATTAGATCCTTAAACTTAGTTACAGCACTTTCAGAAAGACTTCTACTGTAATAAAACTTATTCCCCACTGCTGTGCAATCCATTAAAGTAAATGCAAATGTTACTAAGAAATGATCAGACAGGAGGGGGCTTTCAGGGAATACTGTTAAGTTTTCAGTTTCTATGCCATATGTCAGGACAAGATCCAGAGTATGATTAAAGTGGTGGGTGGGCTCCTTTACATGTTGAGAGAAGCCAATTGAATCTAACAATAGATTAAATGCAGTGTTGAGGCTGTCATTTTCAGCATCTACATGGATATTAAAATCACCCACTATAATGATTTTATCTGAACTGAGCACTAAATCGCAGCACGGTGGCGCAGTGGTTAGCACTGCTGCCTCACAGTTAGAATACCATCTGGAAGGCCTGGGTTCGATTCCACCTTGGCCCAGGCCTCTCCCTCTCTGTGTGGAGTTTGCATGTTCTCCCCGTGCTTGCGTGGGTTTCCTCCGGGTACTCCGGTTTCCTCCCACATTCCAAAGACATGCACTTACTGGGGTTAGGTTAATTGGCTACTCTAAATTGCCCATAGGTGTGAATGAGAGCGTGAATGTGAGTGTGAAAGGTTGTCTGTCTCTCTCTGTTGGCCCTGTGACAGGCTGGCGACCTGTTCAGGGTGTACCCTGCCTCTCGCCCTATGACAGCTGGGATAGGCTCCAGACCCCCCGCGACCCTGAACAGGATAAGCGGAAGTGAATGGATGGATGAGCACTAAATCAGATCAAAAGTCTGAGAAATCAGACAGAAACTCTGAGGAAGGACCAGGTGGACGATAGATAATAACAAATAAAAGAGGTTTTTGAGTTTCCCAATTAGGATGGACAAGACTAAGAGTTAGGCTTTCAAAAGAATTAAAACTTTGTCTGGGTCTGTGATTAATTAATAAGCTGGAATTGAAGATTGCTGCTACTCCTCCTCCTCGACCTGTGCTTCGAGCATTCTGACAGTTACTGTGACTCGGGGGTGTTGATTCATTTAAACTAACATATTCATCCTGCTGTAACCAGGTTTCTGTAAGGCAGAATAAATCAATATGTTGATCAATTATTAAATCATTTACTAATAGGGACTTGGAAGAGAGAGACCTAATGTTTAATAATCCACATTTAATTGTTTTATTCTTTCGTGCAGTTGATGAAGCTGTATTATTTATTGTTTTTGAATTTTTATGCTTAAATAGTTTTTTGCTGATTTTAGCTTTGTTTTTTGGTGGTCTGGGAGCAGGCACCAACTCTGTGGGGATGGGGTTTTGGGGGGATGGCAGGAGGAGAGAAGCTGCAGAGAGGCGTGTAAGACTGCAGCTCTGCTTCCTGGTCTCAACCCTGGGTAGTCAGGTTTTAGGAGGGTTAATAAATTTGGCCAGATTTCTAGAAATGAGAGCTGCTCCATCCAAAGTGGGATGGATACCATCTCTCCTAACAAGACCAGGTTTTCCTCAGAAACTCTGCCAATTATCTATGAAGCCCACGTTGTTTTTTGGACACCACTCAGACAGCCAGCGATTCGGGGAGAACATGCGGCTAAACATGTCGCTCCTGGTCTGATTGGGGAGGGGCCCAGAGAAAACTACAGAAACTGCATATTGGCTTCTCTTCATTGGCTCTCTGTTAAATCTAGAATAGAATTTAAAAGCCTTCTCCTCACCTACAAGGTCTTGAATAATCAGGCCCCATCTTATCTCAAAGACCTCATAGTCCCATATCACCCCAACAGAGCACTTCGCTCTCTGACTGCTGGCTTACTTGTGGTTCCTCGGATACTTAAGAGTAGAATGGGAGGCAGAGCCTTCAGCTTTCAGGCCCCTCTTCTGTGGAACCAGCTCCCAGCTTGGATTCATGCTAGTAAAAAGTATGTGTTTGTGTTCTTCACTCTAATTGGCTGCTGTAGAAGTGAACAGTTGAACTTTCACCTTTAACCTCTCTGCTCTGTGTTGTTTCCTCTTTCAGACCAAAGAATCATCACAACTGAGTCTGGACAGAACGTCACTCTGACATGTCGAGCTCCAAAAAACAATATTGTAGCTGTGAAGTGGAGCAGAGCTGATCTGGGAGACGAATATGTGCTTTTATATCGAGATGAACAGTTTGCTCCAGAAGAGCAGCATCCATCTTTCAAGAACCGGGTGGATCTGCAGGACAGACAGATGAAGGATGGAGACGTGTCTTTGATTCTGAAGAACGTGACGATTAATGACGCTGGAACATACGAATGTCGTGTGTTCTCGAGAGGAACAAACCACAAGAACCACAGACCCATCACCAGTGTTAGTCTGAGAGTTGTTGCTCCTTCAGGTGAGTGAGCAAAGCTTAGTGTGTCTGTGATCAGAGGTGAAGCTGCTTCCTGGTTGTTGATGTTTGTTTATCTGAAGCCGTCACACCTGTTTCTCACCTGCAGGTCCATCAGGAGGATCCACTGGACTGATCGTTGGTCTCTCAGTTCCTGCTGTGCTTCTTGTTGCTGCTGTTTTTGGTTTTGTAATCTACAGAAAGCCTGGAGTGATAACAGCCTCATGTTTGTTGTTTTTTAAACTGTTGAACTGTAGCAGTAAAATATAGGACAAATAGACTGCCAGTAGTCAGGTTTATTTCTGCATATTTTTTATAGTGTGTGCAGTTTTTCTTTTTGACCTCAAATTCAGTGAAAACACCAAATATATAATATAAAAAAGTGTATGTGCAGAAAGTTAAAGTCACTCAAAACAGTCGTCATTTATGCTTTTTTTTTATTTCTGCAGAAATATAAATAATTTTCACTCAATATTACGTGACTTTAACTTTCTGCACATACACTTTTTACAGTGTAAGCAGAAACAGTAGTTCAGTCACAGATAGAAAAACATTCAGGCTTTATGTTGAGTGCTAACTGTAGACATACATGTGTTTAAAAATTTAGCCATAATTTAAAACAGAGTACATTATAATAAGTACATTTACTCCTCGCTACCTCTCTCGTTCTTCTACTCACTGACACCATAATACTAGCTGAGCTTGAACCCAAATCAGTGATCTCTGTTTAGATGATGAGTACTGGCATACAACAATGTGCAGGTGGACAAATCACTCTTCCCATAGTTACAACAATAACTGAGTCAAATGTTCAACTGACTATGAACCGATCATAAAATAATTTGTTTCTATCAGTCTCATCCTTGTCTCTGCTGTCTCGTCATCTTCATCAGACACTACATGTCATTTTTTAATATTAATCACATATTTGATCCTCTCTCATTATCTCATGTGCTTATTGTCTGCTGTAATGAAATAACACTCAACATATTAGCAAGTTGTGAAATAATGAATTGTAATAACCCAGAGTTTTTCTTGTAGAGATCAGTTTGTTTTCCTGCAAATGTTTCACAATAAAAGCCTGGCTAATGCATAAAGGGTTTCTGTCCACAGAAACATTGGGGGCTTTTAATTTGAAATGAATACAGGCAGTGTTGGGTTTTGCATACACATGGGATTAACACTTTTATTATGATCGTGTGATGAAAAAACAGCAACAATAATGTCACCTGATTTTCATCAGTGTTGGTTTACATTCAATTTGATCTTTTTAAATGCTTCAAACAAACAAATAAATACATGCATGAATAAAAGACTGAATTGACTGCAGTGCTGTGACATAAGTTGACACCGTGGGTCATGAAACACACCTTAAATCTGAGTTGCTGCACATTAGCTTTGCTGGTGTTGTGCTGATCAATAAACTACAGACTGAAAGCAGGAAGTGCTTTTGACTGATGACTGCGCTTATTAAAAATATTCACTGTCTTCTAGAATAAATGAGTGCTGTTGGAGTTCATATTAGTTTATATCAGAAGTGTCTAATCAGGAAGCCCACAGAGTTTCATTATCTTCATCATCATCCTAAGCACATATTTAAGGGAAGACAATCTTTATCAACTATCAAATAAAAAAAAAAAACAGATACGTTATTAGGAACTGCACATACTCATCATGGTAATTATTTCTAACAAACTACAGATGCAGCCACTTAAAATGGCTGCTCAGCCAGTTCCCAGCTGCTGCGTGTCTTTCCACTACCAACACCTCCCTTTAACTCAGCTGCAGATTGTCACCAGGAGATGGCGCCTTTGTCATAAAAACTTGGACTTGTACAGCTTAACCGTTTCATGCATGAATTATGAGAACCTCAGTCAAGATTTTTTTTTTTTCTGAATGTTTTTATTTCTCTTTAGGCAAGAAAACAATGCAATTAAAATTTAGTTTATGAACCTATTTTTCATCGAGTTACAAATATGTCCACTCGGATGGACACCATGCATTTGACTTTTCAACCAGAGAAATACGTATTTAACACACCAATAACAGAAAATGATATTGCATATTCCACCCCAGATGCACAGGCTGGGGCTGCAGTGCAGGGCACATCTGTACTCGTGGACAGCTGGGGCTGCTTAGGAGGTGGTGGTAAAGCTGGAGGTTGTGGTTCGGAAGCTGCTGCAGCTGATGGAGACAGAGGCAGAGGCTCTGCTGCAGGTGCTGAAGACTCTGCAGATTGAAGTGGTCACTGAAGAGAAGCTGAAGACACTGAAGACGGGTGTGAAGGCTCGAGCCTGGCTGCCCCCATCCGGGGAACAAGAACGGGTGTAGAGTGGGCCTGTCCGTGGTCTCCTCCACCTGCGGAAACAGAATGGATGCAGGGTGCTTCACCGGAGCTAAGTTTTCAGTCTATAGTGTCCACAGTTTATTAGGAAAAGTCTTTGAGACAGAATCAGGTGCCTCCAATTGGATTATTTCAGAAACAAAGTTCTTAATTAAGGGAGGAAAAGAGTCCAGAAGTCAGGGATGATCAGATGACAATCTGAGTAGCCTGTGTGCTATGGCTTCCCTTAGCCCTTCACAGCTTAAAAACAGAATTACAAATGTCCAGCTGGGATTCCTCAACAGGCAAAATAGTCTTTTTTACTTTCTTTTGAAGTGATTTAAAAAAAAAAAAAAAGGTTATTTCACTTCTTGCAGATAATTTCTATGATAGCCCGGTGCCAGCATACTGGGGCGGAAAGGCAGAAGCAAATACACTCACAAAGACTGTGACAAATACACAAAGACACAATTATAATGCAATTAAGGAAGAGAGGCAAGTGGCCATGTGGCTCTGCACGTGGCCTCTCCAAGATCCTACATGTGTTTTAAGATTAGGCTTAAAACTTTCCTTTTTGATCAAGCTTATAGTTAGGGCTGGATCAGGTGACCCTGAACCCTCCCTTAGTTATGCTGCTATAGGCCTAGGCTGCTGGAGGGTTCCCATAATGCACTGTTTCTTTTCATTCACCTTATTTACTTTGTTTATACTCCACTCTGCATTTAATCATTAATTGTTATTAATCTCTGGCTCCCCCCCCCAGCAGATGACTGCCCCTCCCTGAGCCTGGTTCTGCTGGAGGTTTCTTCCTGTTAAAAGGGAGTTTTTCCTTCCCACTGTCACCAAGTGCTGCTCATAGGGGGTCGTTTTGACTGTTGGGTTTTCTCTGTTATTGTAGGGTCTTTACCCACAATACAAAGCACCTTGAAGCGACTGTCTGTTGTGATTTGGTGCTATATAAATAAAACTGGAGAAGAGGGGCTATCACACAGAGAGGCAGGTGAGTGAGCAGCTGGAGCCAGAAAAAGTCTGCCCACTGTAAGCCTGCAGCTTAGGCAGGGTAGGTGATAAGTGGCATTGCCAGAGACCTTTCCAATACGCGGGAGCCCCCAGAGCTAGGCGAGTGCAGCCGTATAATTCAGTATCTGCGGGGTTCATACTGGCTGGCATCTGTTTCCTGTTGCTCATCAAGCATTTAGGAGGGGCTGAGACGCTGACTCACCGCCAGATTGTTCTACCCCACCTGTGTGCGGTGATTCCGGCCACTACTACTCCGAAACCCATCTACTCGGCCACCTGCTCCCCTGCTTCACCTGCTTCCGCCTGCCTGCCCCTCGGACCACCGTTCTGAGTTCTGTGTAAACCACCTTACCTTCCCCCATGACCAATACCTTTTTTTAGTTAGTCAATTCCTGCCTGACCCTGTTCACTTTCTCTTTTCAGATTCTTCATGTTTGCCAGAAAATTTCCACTCTCACCTGTTTTCCCTATTTACATTTATTTTTGGAAAAAGACTCTGTTTTCTGTGAACTGTTGCCTCTGCGTCTGGGTCCGTTTTCCACCGGTCACCATGACAGCGTCCTTCTGTCATTTGTATTTGTCTGCCACACCTTAAAGGCCGGTCCATGAAAATGTTTTCTAATGCTAAACCAGTCCGTGGCGCAAAAATGTTGGGGGCCACTGGTGTATAACATCAGAACACAAAACAAACAGCTTTCCAGGATTGTTTGTGTTTGCAAGGACTCGATCCATCCATCCATCCATCCAGCCAGTTAGCCAGTCAGCCAGCTATCTATCCATGCATTTATTTGGGGCCAAGTTGTGGGGGCAACAGCCTAAGCAGAGAAGCCCAGACCTCCCTCTCTCCAGCCAACTCTTCCAGATTACCTAGGGGGATTCCAAGGTGTTCCCAGGCCAGCTGAGAGATATAATCTCTCCAGTGTGTTCTAGGTCTGCCCTGGGGCCTCCTCAAGGTAGGAAATGCCCGGAACACCTCAAACAAGAGGCATACCAGAGGCATCGTAGTCAGATGCCCGAACCACCTCAACTGGCTCCTTTTGAGCCCTTCTCGAATGGTTGCAGTCCTCACCCTATCTCTGAGGGAGAGGCCAGCCACCCATCAGAGGAAGCTCATTTCTGCTACTTGTATCTGTGAGCTCATTTTTTCGGTCACTTCTCAATGCTTGTGATCGTAGATGAGGGTAAAGATTTAGAGGTGCTAATTCTCATGCCAGCTGCTTCACACTTGGCTGAAAATTGCTCCACTGTGAGCTGGAGGTCACCACCTGATGAAGCCAACAGGACTGCATCATCTGCAAAAAGCAGAGACGAGATTCTGAGGTCACCAAGTCTGAAGGCTTCCGCCACTTGGCTCCACCTAGAAATTCCGTCCATAATTCAGTCCAACACCCACAGGAAACTGGTCCAACTTATTGCCAGAAATATGGACCAAACTCTCACTGCAGTTGTACAGTGACTGAATGGCCTGCAACAAGGAGCCAGATACCCCATTGTGACAGCCGTACCTGCTGTCACCCACATTAAAGCTGATCATGGTTGGTAATTGGTGTATATTTTTATTCTTAAAGTGTATTTATATATTTGTGTACTTTAGATTTTCAATTAATGCTTTAAGTAGCCTGATTCCTTAGTCGACTATTTGCAGAGCACACATTTAGTTAACCTTAGGTGTCAGTTTGCTATTTTGTGGGATTAATTTCTCTTTTGTTTGAGTTGTCAGTTTCTATGGAGCACTTTAAAACAACAGCAATTGCAACAAAGTGCTGTACAGATACAAGTCAAATAAACCAATACACATAACAATGACAACAACGACAATAAGAACCAACACAATAAAACAAATAAAACGAATAAAATGAGTCTCAGCATGTATTAAAATCCAGGGAATAAAAATGTGTCTTAAGAGCAGTTTTAAACGTCGACAATAAAGGAGCACTCCTAATATGCAACGGCAAGTTGTTCCATAGTTTAGGAGCAGCAACAGTAAAAGCTCTGTCACCCCTGAGCTTCAACTTCGACCTTGGTACCTCCAGGAGCAGGTGATCAGCTGACCTGAGGCAGCGAGCTGGGAGGTATGGGTTTAATGGCTCAGAGAGATAAGATGGGGCAAGACCATGTAAACATTTAAAAACAAATAAGAGAATCTTAAAATGAACTCTAAAATGCACTGGCAACCAGTGTAGTGCAGCCAGAATAGGAATGACATGGTCACTCCTATTCTGGCCCCCAATCAGAAGCCGCGCAGCAGCATCTGGACGAGCTGAAGGCGCTTAAGGGAGGATTGACTAATTCCAAGGTAAGGAGCAGTACAGTAGTCAAGCCGAGATGTGATGAAGGCATGGATCACGGTTTCAAAATGTGGTTTTGAAAGGATCGGTTTAATCTTTGCCAATTGCCTAAGATGGTAAAAACAGGACTTAACCACTGCCCTGACCTGGAAATCCAATTTAAGATAGCTATCAATTTTTACACCTAAGTTTGACACGGTCTGCCTTAAATAAGATTCCAAGGGCCCTAAGTCAATGGAAGATGTTGCGTAGGAGCCACTGGGACAAAACACCATTACCTCAGTCTTCTTATCATTAAAATTTAGGAAATTTAAGGCCAACCATGCCTTAATGTCTTCAAGACACAGCAATAGCGGCTTAATCGAGTGTGTACCTTTTTTGACAGGCATGTATATCTGGCTATCATCTGCATAATAGTGAAAGGAGATCCCATGTTTTCTAAGTATTGAGCCCAATGGGAGCAAGTAAAGTGAGAAGAGCAGGAGACCGAAGATTGAGCCTTGAGGGACCCCATAAAGTAGGGGAGCAGATGAAGATTCAAAATCGGCTAACCTTACAAACATGGTTCTGTCTGCCAGATAAGACCTAAACCATTCTAATACGGTGCCACTGAAGCCAAACTTGGTCTGTAAACGAGCTAATAAAATACTGTGGTCCACCGTGTCGAATGCTGCAGTTAGGTCGAGGAGAACAAGAACAACATGCTCCCCAGCATCATTTGCCCTAAAAATATCATTAAAAACTCTCACTAATGCAGACTCCATACTGTGCAGGGCCTTAAAACCTGACTGAAAAACTTCCGTAATGTTATGTTCATCTAAATAGGACATAACCTGAGAGGCAACAACTTTCTCTAAAACTTTGGAGAGAAAAGGCAACTTAGAAATAGATCTAAAATTAGCTAAAACTGTTTGATCAAGGCTGGGTTTCTTAAGTAGAGGTTGCACCACAGCGTGCTTAAAACTCACAGGAACTGTACCTGACAGCAGGCTGTTGTTTACAATGGCAAGAAAAATTTGTCCTATGCTGGAAAAAGCCTCCTTAAGAAACTGAGGGGGAGCAGGGTCACAAGGAGAACCCCATGGCTTGATATGTTTGACTATATCCTTTAAAAATGTCAGATTCACTGTTTCAAATTTTTCAAACACGGCTGGATCTGACTAGGATGCCTCCTGGGCACCTCGTGGGTGAGGTGTTCTGGGCATGTCCCAGCGGGAGGAGGCCCCGGGGTAGATCCAGGATGCGCTGGAGAGATTATATCTCTCGGCTGGCCTGGGATGGATGGATGAATTTACCATATATACCATTAGAATGTGAAAAATACCAAGGTCTGTCTCTGTGGTCACGCAGAGCTTCTACCACCCACCAGGGGGAGCTGCAGCACCCTCAGCTTCACTGCTGCCCCCAGCCTTCACTACAAGTGTGTTAAAATCTCCTGAATGCAGAGCCGCCCGAGGCATAGGCAACATCTGCGGCTGCATAGGGCCCCCTGACCACCAGGGGACCCCCAAGGTCACCCACATTTGTGATGAAGCTTTATTCTTTTTTTTTAACATGCCAGTGTCCTAAAAAAAAGAAGAAACTATTCCACCTCTTCATATTTGTACAGTTGTAACAATACTAATTTAATGAGTAGGCCACTTGTTGACTGACTGCATGTGTCAGCTTGAATTCAGGTATTTTGGGCAGGCTGCGTATCAGCAGTGCTCCAGGTGACCTGATGGTCCGTCAGTTTCGGTCATTTGTGGATGAATCTACGGAACAGAAATGTGTCAGAAAGGAGCTCTCCCTGTGAGGCAGAGGAGGGAAAGGAGAAGATTAGAGGAAGAAAAAGACAAAGGTATGTTTCCATGAGCAGTTACAATAGTTTAGTTTGTAACCAGCTCCAAACGCTAGCTGGTTAGGTATGGTATTTATCATGTCACTGCGTCACTGTCAAAAACAACCTGTCAGCCGGTGTCAGCGTCCTCACTCTGTTACTAGTTAATATATTTTTTGCTTGGATCTTATCATCATGGTCGTGGGTTTATGACCCAGCGTTTATAATTTCAGGACTTTCATTTTTCAATTTATATTGTTAATTTTACTGTTTGATTCCCAGTTTATTGTGTTGTTGCAGTTTTGAATTTTTATCTTATTCTGGTAATTCTCGGTTGGTGTCATTGTTTATATTTTCAGGCTTCTTGGTTTAATTTTCTGAGATCTGTTCTCGGCTGTTGTTCACTTTCTATTTAATCCTGTTTCAGTTCTCGGGCTTCCTGTGTTCTCAGCTCTGTTTGGTGTTTTATTGTTTCTGGTTTGTTCTCCTGTTAAGTGGATTCAATCCTGGTCTCTGTTCCTTGTGCTGTAGGTTAAGTCCTCCTCTTTTGTCAATGATCTTGTTGCTCTAGTGTAGGTGTTGCAGTCCCTCAATGTGTCTGCTTCCCTGTGTCCTCAAGTCAGCATTTGTTTCCATGTCTACTTCCTGTTTTACTTTGTATCGTGTTCAGTTTTACTCCTCTTGTCTTGTCCCGCTGTGCTCCCCGCTGTGTCCTCTCTCCCTGATCACCTTGTGTGTGTATCATCTGTGTCCTCCTGTTCTTTGTCACATTGTCTCACTCAGGTGTGTTTGCTGGTTCACAGTTTCCCTTAGTATTCCTAGTTGTTGACCTGTTAGCTCCAGGTGAGCTTTCTAGTTTCCTTGTACCTGATGTGCATCCAGAAACAAAGTTGTGTGTTACTGAGTTCACACTTTTTTCTCCTGAGTCCTGTGTTTGGGTCCTTATCCTGCCTGCCACCCTGCAGAATCATGGCTCTTATATGTCAGGGCTGTTCAGTATTTACAGGGTTCAGTGGATGGGACATGTTAGCTTTGCATACCTTGGTTTTATTCATGCATGTTCAGACAGAACTGCATCTGTGAGCTGTGGTGGTTTATCCTGGTTCAATCACTGTTCCTGTGGTGACAGCGTTTTGTTTTCTTCACTCTGTGGTCAGGTTGCATGGATAGACTAGTGGACCTCACTTTTATGTCCCATTTGTGGTCTTGGAGTGCCACCATGCCATTTTGTGGTATAGCAGCATAATAACATTTACAATACTGGGCCCAATAGCTGACCACTTTTGTTTGATATTTTTCTGTTGATACCAAGCAATTCTGTATGCTGCATAATTATTATTTATATATTACAAATGGCTTATCTACTAGTCTGTAATTAGGTGCATTTGCACAGTTATCCACAAATCTCCATCTTTGGGATGAAAACAGTCCAACATGTCCAAAAGCAGGTCAAACACCTTAAATCACATGTTTCCTAAAAAGTCTATGCCCTCTAGATCAGATATGGAATGCATTCAACTATGTTATGGACATAGTTTTACAATGTGTATCATATTGAAATACATTGTTTTTCAATGGGCTGAGACTGAAACAGCAATGCATCCCAAAAAATTAATATTCAATTTACACCTTGCAGCATTAATAAGGGTTAGGCTCAGGAGATAATAAAGTGGTATGAGGGGGGCCCGCAAATAAAATTTTGCTTAGGGCCCCTTCAAGGCTTGGGCCGGCTCTGCCTGAATGGAACACACCTCCTGATATACTGTTTCCCACAGACAGTTTCCAGAGTTTAGTCCCTGTCAGCACAGCGACAGGAAGTGAACATTTAATGCTTCCTCTTGGTCACACCTAGTTCCTGTTTTGTCTGCTGATTAATGGAGTGTCCTGCTGTCTTTATAGTCATATTTCTGTCTCTGTGATCGTCTAAGTGAAGGATTAATAACCATGAAAGGAAGCCAAGCTGTACATTCAAGGAAGCTGAAGGTATGAAATCTGTTTGTTTGGTTTGGATCTTTAAAAATCACATGAAGATGACGATGATCATAGTTACTGATGAATCCTGTAACTTCAACCTATGTAGCAAACCATTATAATTGATATCTGAGCTCTTTGCATGTTCAGTTTGTGAAGAGCAGAAAGTTCATAAAGTCATTAAAAATAAATGAGTGTGAAACATAAAGTACTTTTCAGTGGTACTTTGGAGAATTTTACTTGAGTAAACATACTCAGTTACTGATGAGCTTCACTTGTCTTTGCTACCACAAAGTGGTAAACAGTGTGTGCTGGATCTCAGAGCTACACAATGATAACACAAAAACCAGCTGCGGCCCAAATGACTGAATAATGTTCCATCCTCAGATGTTTCAGACTGTCTGCATTCATTAGACAGGCTGAGAAAACCACAGCTGTGTCAGCTCTAATAAGAAGCTCTGACATCAAATCACTTCACACTCACACATTTCATGGACTCACAACAAGAACAGGAAGGACACAAACAGTCACGTTTGTTTTAGATAAATACAAGTTTACTGTACCAACGACAAACACTACTGAACCAGTTTGACCAGGATATTAACACACAAGTTATGAAGGAACAAAATACTGAAACTAATGATTTCTATTTTTGATGGTTGAGTCTGAGATCAGCTGATTTATGACGTCTGCTTTTCATCTTTAATTTGAGGCATGTTTTGGAATAATATCTCACACTGGGTTGTTTTTATGTAGTTTGTGTTGCATTAACTGTAATCTGTTCTTATTGGACCCAAACATGTTGTAAAGGACATCATGACCTTTGACTTTTATTGATCAGACCGAGTTGAGCTGAACTCTCAGACAGTGGAGGGGAAGTTGTGTGTCTGTTGTATTCAAACAGCTCCCTCCTCTCACTGTCACTTCTCTGTGACTTTGTGTGTGTTTGCATATGTGACAAGTTTACTTAGAAGGAGGAACTGTGTTTGCTAAGGTGTTGCTGTTACAGTGATGTCACACAGGTGAAGGTGTGTTGTATAAAACAGGATGACACACGGATGTGCAGCCTGGTTTGTACAGAGGCCACTTCAGCCACACACTTTTAACTTGTTCTGTTTTACATTTTTCATTTTGGAGCTTTTTGCTTTTTAAACTTTTTGTTTTTGTGAGGAATAAAACTTCAGGATGTTCCTGCTGAAAATCAGGAACGTTGAACCAACCACACACTTCTTCTTTTTCCTCTGTCAGTGGATCATTTTCCTCCTGATGATCAGCAGAGTGTTTGAGGCTCTCAGAGCTCCTTCATCAACAGTAAGTGTTTAAAATGACCTCTTTCAGCCTTTTAGCTGATCTGACTGAAGTCTGTGAGCTTCAGTGGATTAACAGATTGTTCATGTTAATGAAGCAGGATTAAAGCTTCACTTTACTGCTTCCTGTTACACATGAAGCTCAGGTGGAGTTAGTGGAAGCATCTGATTTACTGTTGGCTGCTTTAATCTGTGAAAACACATCAGATTCAATGAATTCAATATGTTTGATCATCTGAAGAACCTCAGAGGAAAGTCCAAACAGCCTCCCTGGTTCTCCATGAAGAACAAAGATCTGCTCTCTGTGGCTCCAACACAACTTAAAGAGAATCAAAGGAGGACAAAGTTCTCCAGAATAGCTGTGGTTTGATGGAGGCTACAGCTAAATGCTGCCTCCTCCATAGTACAACCTACATTTTTATACAGGGAAATCATTCTGAAGACCTTTGATGATGATGATGCTCTTTAGTATGTAGCTGATGATTGATGATCAGAGAGGTTATGTTGGTGTGGAGATCATTGAAGAGCTGAACCTGTTAAACTCTCAGAGCTGCTGCAGAGTCTCCGCTTTAGTGATGACGCACTTCTTTGAGGTTACAGTCCGACATCACTCTAACGCGACTTCCTTACATGAATCGAAAGTGAGGAGTTTGATCGAGCAGCTGAAGGTCAAATCTTTCGTCTTTCTTTAAGCCTTAAATGTAATCTCCTGCAGTCAGGTTCAAACTGAGGTTCTGTTCTTCAGTGAAAACACCAACAGACTCAGACATTTAGAACAAACTGAGCGTCGACCAGCAGAAAGAAGAACACGGAAATGGCTGCTGAGACCGCGACGCTCTGCTACACTTTGCTGTTTGTCGGAGTCTTCGTGTTTGTTTCTGGAGGTGAGGGTTATGAACCAAAGGGTGTTTTCCTCTGAGAGAAAGAGGAATAATCCTGGGAACATGTTACAACACTTCCCAAAATATTAGTTTCATATCGGTTTGGATTGTGTGTGATGGCGACACGAGGCTGGGTGGAGTTAACGTCTGTTAACGTCCATACATTAAACTGAGAAGTGATGACAGTCATGAGAGTTTACTGACAGCACAAGTAACACTGTTTATGGTTTTAAATTCATCTTTGCAGATTTCTGTGTTAATGATTATAAATGTAGTTGTTTTGTGATGAAGGTTCAATTCAATTCAATTCAATTTTATTTATATAGCGCCAAATCACAACAAACAGTCGCCTCAAGGCGCTTTGTATTGCGGGTAAAGACCCTACAATACAATAATACAGAGAAAACCCAACAGTCTAAACGACCCCCTATGAGCAAGCACTTGGCGACAGTGGGAAGGAAAAACTCCCTTTTAACAGGAAGAAACCTCCAGCAGAACCAGGCTCAGGGAGGGGCAGTCATCTGCCGCGACCGGTTGGGTTGAGGGGAGAGAAAAGACATGCTGTGGAGGAGATTAATAACAATTGATGATTAAATGCAGAGTGGGGTATAAACAAAGTAAATAAGGTGAATGAAAAGAAACAGTG
Source organism: Amphilophus citrinellus (assembly GCA_013435755.1). Lineage (NCBI taxonomy): Eukaryota > Metazoa > Chordata > Actinopteri > Cichliformes > Cichlidae > Amphilophus > Amphilophus citrinellus. Next base: position 5,418,225 of record CM024194.1, read on the forward strand.
CATTATGGGAACCCCCCCCAGCAGCCTAGGCCTATAGCAGCATAACTAAGGGATGGTTCAGGGTCACCTGATCCAGCCCTAACTATAAGCTTGATCAAAAAGGAAGGTTTTAAGCCTAATCTTAAAAATAGAGAGGGTGTCTGTCTCCCGAATCCAAACTGGAAGCTGATTCCACAGAAGAGGGGCCTGAAAGCTGAAGGCTCTGCCTCCCATTCTACTCTTAAGTATCCGAGGAACCACAAGTAAGCCAGCAGTCTGAGAGCGAAGTGCTCTGTTGGGGTGATATGGGACTATGAGGTCTTTGAGATAAGATAGGGCCTGATTATTCAAGACCTTGTATGTGAGGAGAAGGATTTTAAATTCTATTCTAGATTTAACAGGGAGCCAATGAAGAGAAGCCAATATGGGAGAAATATGCTCTCTCTTTCTAGTCCCTGTCAGTACTCTAGCTGCAGCATTTTGGATCAGCTGAAGGCTTTTCAGGGAGCTTTTAGGACAGCCTGATAATAACGAATTACAATAGTCCACCCTAGAAGTAATAAATGCATGGATTAGCTTTTCAGCATCACTCTGAGAAAGGATATTTCTAATTTTAGAAATATTGCGCAAATGCAAAAAAGCGGTCCTACATATTTGTTTAATATGTGCATTGAAGGACAAATCATGGTCAAAAATGACTCCAAGATTTCTCACAGTGTTACTGGAGGCCAAAGTAATGCCATCCAGAGTAAGTATCTGGTTAGACACCATGTTTCTAAGATTTGTGGGGCCAAGTACAAGAATTTCAGTTTTATCTGAATTAAGAAGCAGGAAATTAGAGGTCATCCAGGCCTTTATGTCTTTAAGACATTCCTGCAGTTTAACTAATTGATGTGTGTCATCTGGCTTCACTGATAGGTAAAGCTGAGTATCATCTGCATAACAATGAAAATTGATGCAATGCTTTCTAATAATACTGCCTAAGGGAAGCATGTATAATGTAAATAGAATTGGTCCTAGCACAGAACCCTGTGGAACTCCATAACTGACCTTAGTGTGTGAAGAAGACTCCCCATTTACATGAACATATTGGAGTCTATTAGATAAATATGACTCAAACCACTGCAGTGCAGTACCTTTAATACCTATAGTATGCTCTAATCTCTGTAATAAAATGTTATGGTCAACAGTATCGAAAGCTGCACTGAGGTCCAACAGGACAAGAACAGAGATGAGTCCACTGTCAGAGGCTCTAAGAAGATCATTTGTAACCTTCACTAATGCTGTTTCTGTACTGTGATGAATTCTGAAACCTGACTGAAACTCTTCAAATAAACCGTTCCTCTGCAGATGATCAGTTAGCTGTTTTACAACTACTCTTTCAAGAATCTTTGAGAGAAAAGGAAGGTTGGAGATTGGCCTATAATTAGCTAAGACAGCTGGGTCAAGTGATGGCTTTTTAAGTAGAGGTTTAATTACAGCCACCTTGAAGGCCTGTGGTATATAGCCAACTAATAAAGACAGATCGATCATTTTTAAGATAGAAGCATCAATAATTGGGAAGACTTCTTTGAACAGTCTAGTAGGAATGGGATCTAATAAACATGTTGCTGGTTTGGAGGAAGTAACTATTGAAGTTAACTCTGAAAGATCAACTGGAGCAAAAGAGTCTAAACAAATACCAGCAGTGCTGAAAGCAGCCGAACATGAAGATAAATCTTTGAGATGGTTATGAATAATTTTTTCTCTAATGTCTAAAATTTTATTTGTAAAGAAATCCATGAAGTCACTACTAGTTAAAGTGAAAGGAATACTCGGCTCTACAGAGCTCTGACTCTTTGTCAGCCTGGCTACAGTGCTGAAAACAAACCTGGGGTTGTTCTTATTTTCTTCAATTAATGATGAGTAGTAAGATGTCCTAGCTTTACGGAGGGCTTTTTTATAGAGCAACAAACTCTTTTTCCAGGCTAAATGAGCATCTTCTAATTTAGTGAGACGCCATTCCCTCTCCAGCTTACGGGTTATCTGCTTTAAGCTGTGCGTTTGCGAATTATACCACGGAGTCAGGCACTTCTGATTTGAGGCTTTCCTTTTCAGAGGAGCCACAGTATCCAAAGTCGTACGCAGTGAGGATGTAAAACTATTGACGAGATAATCTACCTCACTGGGAGCAGAGTTTAGGTAGCTGCTCTGCACTGTGTTGGCACTGAAGAGCATAATAATGAAGGAATTAGATCCTTAAACTTAGTTACAGCACTTTCAGAAAGACTTCTACTGTAATAAAACTTATTCCCCACTGCTGTGTAATCCATTAAAGTAAATGCAAATGTTACTAAGAAATGATCAGACAGGAGGGGGCTTTCAGGGAATACTGTTAAGTCTTCAGTTTCTATGCCATATGTCAGGACAAGATCCAGAGTATGATTAAAGTGGTGGGTGGGCTCCTTTACATTTTGAGAGAAGCCAATTGAATCTAACAATAGATTAAATGCAGTGTTGAGGCTGTCATTTTCAGCATCTACATGGATGTTAAAATCACCCACTATAATGATTTTGTCTGAACTGAGCACTAAATCAGATAAAAAGTCTGAGAAATCAGACAGAAACTCAGAGTAAGGACCAGGTGGACGATAGATAATAACAAATAAAACAGGTTTTTGAATTTCCCAATTAGGGTGGACAAGACTAAGAGTCAGGCTTTCAAAAGAATTAGAACTTTGTCTCGGTCTGTGATTAATTAGTAAGCTGGAATTGAAGATTGCAGCTAATCCTCCTCCTCGACCTGTGCTTCGAGCATTCTGACAGTTACTGTGACTCAGGGGTGTTGATTCATTTAAACTAACATATTCATCCTGCTGTAACCAGGTTTCTGTAAGGCAGAATAAATCAATATGTTGATCAATTATTAAATCATTTACTAATAGGGACTTGGAAGAGAGAGACCTAATGTTTAATAGTCCACATTTAATTGTTTTATTCTTTCGTGCAGCTGATGAAGCTGTATTATTTATTGTTTTTGAATTTTTATGCTTAAATAGCTTTTTGCTGATTTTAGCTTTGTTTTTTGGTGGTCTGGGAGCAGGCACCAACTCTGTGGGGATGGGGTTTTGGGGGGATGGCAGGAGGAGAGAAGCTGCAGAGAGGCGTGTAAGACTGCAACTCTGCTTCCTGGTCTCAACCCTGGGTAGTCAGGTTTTAGGGTTAATAAATTTGGCCAGATTTCTAGAAATGAGAGCTGCTCCATCCAAAGTGGGATGGATTCCGTCTCTCCTAACAAGACCAGGTTTTCCCCAGAAACTTTGCCAATTATCTATGAAGCCCACGTCGTTTTTTGGACACCACTCAGACAGCCAGCGATTCAAGGAGAACATGCGGCTAAACATGTCGCTCCTGGTCTGATTGGGGAGGGGCCCAGAGAAAACTACAGAGTCCGACATTGTTTTTGCAAAGTTACACACCGAGTCAATATTAATTTTAGTGACCTCCGATTGGCGTAACCGGGTGTCATTACTGCTGACGTGAATAACGATCTTACCAAATCTACATTTAGCCTTAGCCAGCAGTTTCAAATTTCCTTGAATGTCACCTGCTCTGGCCACTGGAAGACATTTGACTATTGTTGCTGGTGTCACTAGCTTCACGTTTCTCAAAATAGAGTCGCCGATAAACAGAGTTTGTTCCTCGGCGGGTGTGTCGCCGAGTGGAGAAAAACGGTTAGAGACGTGAACAGGTTGGTGGTGTACCCGGGGCTTCTGCTTAGGACTACGCTTCCTCCTCACAGTCACCCAGCCGGCCTGTTTTCCCTGCTGCTCGGGATCTGCTGGGGGGGAGCTAACGGCGGCTAAGCTACCATGGTCCGCACCCGCTACAGGGGCCTGGCTAGATACAGGATTTTCCAGGGTGCGGAGCCGAGTCTCCAGTTCAGAAAGCCTGGCCTCCAGAGCTACAAACTACGGAAGAGGATTAGGGCCACTATAAAAAAAAAAATGGGGCATTGGAAAAAAAAAAAAAAAACAGCCAGAATTCTGACTTTTTTCTCACAATTCTGACTTTAATCTCAGAATTCTGACTTTATTCTCAGAATTCTGACTTTTTTCTCAGAATTCTGACTTTAATCTCAGAATTCTGACTTTATTCTCAGAATTCTGACTTTTTTCTCAGAATTCTGACTTTAATCTCAGAATTCTGATTTTAATCTCAGAATTCTGACTTTTTTCTCGCAATTCTGACTTTAATCACACAATTCTGACTTTATTCTCAGAATTCTGACTTTTTTCTCAGAATTCTGACTTTAATCACACAATTCTGACTTTATTCTCACAATTCTGACTTTTTTTCTCACAATTCTGACATTAATCTCACAATTCTGACTTTTAATCACACAATTCTGACTTTATTCTCACAATTCTGACTTTTTTTCTCACAATTCTGACTTTTTTCTCAGAATTCTGACTTTAATCTCAGAATTCTGACTTTTTTCTCAGAATTCTGACATTAATCTCACAATTCTGACTTTTTTCTCGGAATTCTGGGTCTTTGAAGTAATCAGCTTAATGACAGAGACATGCAGAGGCGTGCAGTTGGTGAACCAACCTGCGGACGGACAATGGCTGATTTAAGTGAGTTTCTACGTGGGCGAGGGGTGCCAGAAGACACCATTTCAATAATGGAAGAGCAGAAGGTGAGTAACAAAGACAGTTTGTCGGCTGGCACTTTTTTCTCAGCAAGTTACCGTTTGTTGTTAGCATGTTTGTTAGCTTATAATGTTAGGCAAATAGGCCACGTCTCACATTACTTCAAAGTCGGCGAATTAATGGGTTTTTGAGTATTATTGTATTTCTTTTCAGTTTGAGCTGAGTATGTTTACTACGGCAATTAAGCAGCACGTTATGGGCGCTAGCCGTCTGCTAATATCAGTTTAAGACTGTTCAAGACTGAAATCACAATTTATACTCTATGCTAGCCTAACTCTCAGCACGGTTCTAGTCAGCTGCACCGGGCTGAGAATTTCAACGGCTCGCTATTGGAAGTGATCGCTATGACCACAATTACTTAGCAAGCGGGGGCTAGCGCTTAGCAAGTGGTTGTATCCCGTCCTTCATCAACCGATCGACGTATACCACCGGGGTGTGAAATTCTTCTAACTAGAATTCTGTGTCAGTACTATAGAATATGGAAATAGGAGGCTACACTCACTCTGCACTACAACTAAAAACAAGCTTAATGTTGGCTATGTTTTTAGCACCCTGAACTTTGACCGCGGGGTCATGTGACGTCTGTTCGCGCGACCAATGGAAATGTAGAATGACTGTTACCGGGCGTATTGTACACATGAAGACAAATATAAATAAATACATACATAATAATAAATAACAGAATAATACCGGCCAGCAAACACTAAACCATTTGCTCAATGGAACTCTGTGTACACATGGTTATTTACTGCTGGATGCAGTGAGAGAGTTTGACTTGGACTTTCTTTTGTTTGCTTAAAGGCCGTACTGTAGCTCCCTTATCCCATTATTGTATTTGTCCCAGAATACATGGTTTTCCTGTTAACTGGAGACACTGACACAGCTTGAGGTGACTGTTTGTTGTGATTTGGTGCTGTATAAATAAAATTTAATTGAATTGTTTTGCAATGTGAACTTTGAAGAAAATGATTCTTTTCTTTCTTCTTCTTCTCTGCAGATTGACAGTGATGTCATAGCACTGATGGATGACACAGCTCTGGCAAATTACATCCCCTCCTATGGAGACTGAATTGCCATCTTCAGTTTCTGCAAAAGCAAGCAACCACTCACACAAAGAAAACAAGGATTTTGTGAAAGGCTGGACCCTGAAGTGACAGAAACGGTTTCTGCAATGTCAGAGTTAGATGACTTAATTCGATTGTACTTCAGACTGTCTTTCAGTAACAAAGAAATACTTGCAATTTTAGCTCATAATAATCAGACACTTATAAGTGTTCGTACCCTAAAGCGAATTTGTAAAAGACTTGGGCTCTTCAGAAGAAAGAATCAGACAGACCTGCAAGAAGTACTGGCCTTTGTTCAACAAGAGATCATGACCAGTGGCCAGATGCAAGGTTATCGTTGGCTACATCTTCGTGCAGTTCAACGGGGATTTGTTGTGTCACAAGACACCATAAGACGCATTATCAAATTGGTTGATCCACAAGGTGTGGAATTAAGACGAGCTCGACGCTTGAGAAGACGCCAGTACAGCTGCAGAGGACCAAATGCACTTTGGCACATGGACGGCTATGACAAATTAAAACCCTATGGCATTGCCATAAGTGGTTGCATAGACGGTTTTAGCCGCTATGTTTTATGGCTGGAGGCCTATACCACAAACAATGACCCTAAATTGATTGCAAGTTACTTTTTGAAAACAGTTTCATGCATGAATGGATGTCCAGAGAGAATACGTGCTGACAGGGGCACAGAAAATGGTTGTGTAGAACAAATGCAAATGTTTTTGCGTAGAAATCACACAGACAGTTTTTCAGGGCAGAGAAGTTTCTTATATGGAACAAGTACAGCCAACCAGCGCATTGAAGGATGGTGGGCTACCCTCCGCAAACAGAGTGCACAGTTCTGGATGAACTTATTTAAAACGTTTCAGGATGATGGTCACTTCACAGGAGACTTTTTGGACAAAAGTCTTATCCAGTTCTGCTTTCTTAATCTTGTTCAGGTAAAAGTGTCCTCATCCTCTGTAATGCCTCAGTTGTAGAACTATGATAAATCAATATAGTAGTGTTATTAGTAATTTTGATTTTGATTTTTCTTTGACATGGAAAATCTTAGCTTTTCACAAGTAATATAATTTATATAATATATAAATGGTTAAGTAGAAGCAAAATAGATGGATATCAATTAGACTAACTGCAACCTTCTGAGGACAGGTGTATGGAGCAAATTAGTTTTTTTTTGCCACATGGTTCAAATTACTGGGGAATCTGGTTCCCTGAAAATGTACAGCCCTCGTTTTAGGCAGAAAGCAGTGTTCTGAATCTGTGAAGCTATCATGAAAATAGTTTGTGGAATTACTCAATACCCAGAATAAATGGTTTTATTTTGCACTACTTTCTTTGTAGGATGAACTTGATGAAGTTGTGAACACATGGAACTCGCACAAAATTCGACCAAGATCAAGTGGTGGTGCTGCACCGGGCCGGCCAGTCATGATGTACTCATTCCCAGAGCTGCACAGTGCTGAGGATAGACTGAAACCTATTTACATGGAGGAGCTCACTGTTTGTATGGAAGAGTGCACTCCAAAAGGTCGATTTCCCTGTGATGAAACTGTCTTTGAACTTTGTTGTCTACTTATGGTAGAAAATGAATGGGATGCCCCAGTAGATCCACTTGCTGCAGCTGACCTGTATATCAGGTTAAGAGAAGAAATACTCCATAGTATTTAAGAAATGGCACACATCCACTATGTACATGTGCAAATATAAATAAAATATTGCAGTTTGTCTTAATCACATGATTTAATAACTGTTGCCATGTCTTACAAGTACCCTATTGTGTTGTGTTGCAGTTAGTGTAAGACATTTTCCAGATAAGTGCATTTTGGGTACAAGCAAACAGGCTTGTCATTTTTTCACGTCTTTCTGTGAATAATTTTTAAAAAAATGTAAATTCAGAGTGCTTATCGCAGATCATTTTCGTCTAACTAGTATTTATGATATAGATCATAGTAAAACAAATACAGTACGGTGGAAATCCAATTATTTTGTGAATGTATAAAACCTATCTGCCATTAGAAGAATAAAATAGCTGTTAATTGTGTTTTCTGTTGTCACATGTATTCCTATTGTTCCTGGCTAGCAACCCAGGCACCAGGACATTATTTTATCATTATATGTTTCTGTAAATCATAGATGCATGTACTCCACAGTTTTGGGTCTAAACTACATAACATTTATATAAACACATCATTGTTAATATATCAAGCTGTTACATATTGAGGTTTTAGTAGAAATAAAATTAAGATAGGCTATTATAAACAGTTTCCCATGTGAAGAACCATCACCTTTTACCGTCATCTTTGTACTGTAATGTTATTGTAAGATTTTGGCTTTCATTAAATTAGTCATTGCCATACTGATGCACTATGAGCTGTCTTGTACAAAGCTAACTAATCTAACATGATTCATACAATTATAAGACATATAACCCAAAGTTTAACTTTTATTCATTCATTCAGCACCAATTTGACAGAACAGTGGCTGCAATGGTCACCAACATACCCTTTAATTTGGTATATAACCTTGGAAAATAATCAACTTCTGCAAGCAAAGCTACATGTAAGACATAAGCAGTGAAGGCTCAAGGTCAGGTTATGGATATGGTTCAAGTGCATACTGAACTTTATCAAAAGACTCAGAACAATATAAATGTAGAGGTAAAAGTAAAATTTTATTGAAAATATCTTGCAAGAAACATAGTTATTGTAAATCCAAGAAGACAGCGAAAACTCTCTAAAACTCTGTCCTGTAACAAGAAAAGCACTACTTTTAAAAATAACGTGTAAATCTCATACAGCCTTGTGTCATACATCAGACTTAGTGTACAAGATCACAAACACTGGCAATTGCATTAGAAATTCCTCAAGAGTCAGCTGTTAAGTGCTAATGCTTAAGAACATGCGTACAATAAAAATGTCCAAAATTTCCATAGGTAACAAGGACATTCTTTTTAGTCTTGAAATTAATACTAGAAAACGTGGAAATTTGGCACATGAATGACATAAGAATGATGGCATAAGAATGAAAGAATAATCACAGCCCTTGGACACTGCACAGTATATAGTGTCTGTGCAATGACAATCAGTAAATGTCTTCAAAACAGTGAATTTATTTTGCAGCTTGCAACATTTTCTTGGATGAATGTTTAGAAACAACACACCATTTAAGAAAACAGTGGAAAATCATGAATATATTCTAAAAACGTGTGTTCACAAATGTTTATGTGGTACTTGAGCATCCAACAGCAAATACCAAACTTTGATCATTTAAACTAACAAGGGCATATAAAGCAAAATATCGCAAGCATGACTAATGCAAATGTGCAAAATTATGCAAATTCCTATTGGCAACTAGCAAAACAGTGTCTAACAACTGCCTGCAATACTTACAATATAACATGAGGATAAATTTGTCTTACTCCTTACAAAAGTATTTGGCTTTGCGCAAAATGGATAAATGTGATGTAAGCTAAACTTTCACACAACTTAACTAAACAAAATCTTTCACTGGGTGCATTAAAGAAAACATGAAAGAACATTTTCATTATATTGCATACATCTCTAATGAGCACTATTCTTGTTGTTGCTCAAGGTTTCTGTTATGCAACTGGAGAACTTGGATTTAGTGAAAATAGCTTTAGATATGGTAACGGACAGTGTGCCAGTTCATTTTGTTTTGTGACTGTACCAGTGTATTGTGAAACTGGATGATAAGAGACTGGAAGATTTGTAGCCAAAACTGAGCTTCTGACACAAATATGGTAACTTCTTTCTAATTATAAAAGAACAAGTGGGAGTATTTTGTATAGAGCTGAAATATGTATTCTTAACCTTTCTTTGCAGTTCTGCTCTAGTCTGCATAAATAGTTCAAACATAGTGGATTGCTGTGCCTGTGGGAGTCTATACAATGTCCATTACCCAGACATTGCTTTCCAGAACTGCATTAAATTCAGAACGGAAATCTGGGAAGTTTTCATAGCTGTCAGCTATTTGCAGAATCTTCCCGCACGTGTGTCCAACTGGTCTTCTTGTAAACTCTGTCATAGCTTGAAACTCCACATAAATACTGTCTGTCACTACAAGATCTGATCCGGTGCAGAATCGCAGAAATTTCTGAAGTTTAATGTTGTCCAGCTCTCTGATGAATCGTTTCAGATGATTTACCACTTCCTTTTGCTTTGGTGTCAAATCAACAGCAAATTTCAGAAGTTGGCAGACTTTTTTTGAAGTTGGCTGCAGGTCCGAGAACAACTTTGTCAGTGTCTCTGGAGTGAGGGCAAGGTGGGGATGGGTGATTTCCCTCCAACAGTCAATAACAAACATTGGTTTTTGGACAAGCTCTTTATGTGCTATTTCATCAATGATTGTGGGAAGAGTCTCAGCGGTGATTCTTTTTCTACAGCCATAGTTCTCAAGAACTTCCACAAGATTATCCAGTTCAACTGCAGAGAAATCACTCATTCCTTGTATCAAAACTTCACATTCTTGGCTGCTCACAAACTTCAGAAATTGCACTTTACGATCACTGTAAACACAATTGAAAAGAACTTGTTCAAAGAAAGGGATTGCAAGTTTGGTTGGAAAATACTGACAGTCTTGGTAACCTTTCAGAAGTATTCTGCCAGTTGCCTTCCATTTTTCAGCAGAAAAATCATGGCGAATGAATGGCACTTTAACAGTTGTACCAAGGGTGCATCGCTCATAGAATTCTTGCCAGAAGCAGCTGAGTACATCTCTCAGCACCCCTGATCCACTACCTGCTTCTTCAGTATTGTCTGGAAGTATGCGTTTCACATTCAGTGTTTTGGTCAAAATCTCTGCATCACAGAAAGCAGTAATCATGTCATGTAAAATGTTAGCATGATGTACAGTGATTGTTATTACATCCTCTGGATTAGCTGGACTGAGGGGTACAAGAAAACCTTCGTAGATTAATGTGTCCTCTGTATCTTCTTCAGCATCAAAAGTGGGACCAAAGGTTATCTCTGAATCATCTGAAATTTCTAAAGGATGGTGGTCTCCATCAAAATTACCTATGACTTCTTCCACTTCTGTTGGATTAATTTCACTGCCACTACTTGCAGAGACAAACATCACTTCAGATGTCTCACTGGCCTCTTCTTCAAGATATTTTGGCTTTGTTGCAATGTAGAAGCGTAACATTGTCAGCCTTGCTGCTTCATACATATCACCAATAGACTGGCAAGTGTCATCAGTAAGGTGGTTCTGTTTAAAGTCCCAGACCTCAAACTCAAAATCAATTTCAGATCCTTTAGGAGACACTCCATCAGGGAAAAAAAATTTCTTTCCTTGCTGAAGAATATCCTTTAATCCTGCATCAGTGGCCATTTTAATTTTTCTGGTGCCACCTCCCTGCTTTGCCCTCACCTGTTTGGTTATTTTTCCATCATGATGTATCCATCCTATTTCAACATTTCTTGATGTTTTTTGCTTCTTTGTCTGTCTTGTTCGTGTGTCTGCATTTGAGGTGATCTCCTTGGGACCTTCCTTTCTGTTTTGCATTTTTTCACGAAGTTTTTGTAAAAGTCCTTGTTTTCTTTGTGTGAGTGGTTGCTTGCTTTTGCAGAAATTGAAGATGGCAATGCGGTCTCCATAGGAGGGGATGTAATTTGCCAGAGCTGTGTCATCCATCAGTGCTATGACATCACTGTCAATCTGCAGAGAAGAAGAAGAAAGAAAAGAATAATTTTCTTCAAAGTTCACATTGCAAAACAATTCAATTAAATTTTATTTATACAGCACCAAATCACAACAAACAGTCACCTCAAGCTGTGTCAGTGTCTCCAGTTAACAGGAAAACCATGTATTCTGGGACAAATACAATAATGGGATAAGGGAGCTACAGTACGGCCTTTAAGCAAACAAAAGAAAGTCCAAGTCAAACTCTCTCACTGCATCCAGCAGTAAATAACCATGTGTACACAGAGTTCCATTGAGCAAATGGTTTAGTGTTTGCTGGCCGGTATTATTCTGTTATTTATTATTATGTATGTATTTATTTATATTTGTCTTCATGTGTACAATACGCCCGGTAACAGTCATTCTACATTTCCATTGGTCGCGCGAACAGACGTCACATGACCCCGCGGTCAAAGTTCAGGGTGCTAAAAACATAGCCAACATTAAGCTTGTTTTTAGTTGTAGTGCAGAGTGAGTGTAGCCTCCTATTTCCATATTCTATAGTACTGACACAGAATTCTAGTTAGAAGAATTTCACACCCCGGTGGTATACGTCGATCGGTTGATGAAGGACGGGATACAACCACTTGCTAAGCGCTAGCCCCCGCTTGCTAAGTAATTGTGGTCATAGCGATCACTTCCAATAGCGAGCCGTTGAAATTCTCAGCCCGGTGCAGCTGACTAGAACCGTGCTGAGAGTTAGGCTAGCATAGAGTATAAATTGTGATTTCAGTCTTGAACAGTCTTAAACTGATATTAGCAGACGGCTAGCACCCATAACGTGCTGCTTAATTGCCGTAGTAAACATACTCAGCTCAAACTGAAAAGAAATACAATAATACTCAAAAACCCATTAATTCGCCGACTTTGAAGTAATGTGAGACGTGGCCTATTTGCCTAACATTATAAGCTAACAAACATGCTAACAACAAACGGTAACTTGCTGAGAAAAAAGTGCCAGCCGACAAACTGTCTTTGTTACTCACCTTCTGCTCTTCCATTATTGAAATGGTGTCTTCTGGCACCCCTCGCCCACGTAGAAACTCACTTAAATCAGCCATTGTCCGTCCGCAGGTTGGTTCACCAACTGCACGCCTCTGCATGTCTCTGTCATTAAGCTGATTACTTCAAAGACCCAGAATTCCGAGAAAAAAGTCAGAATTGTGAGATTAATGTCAGAATTCTGAGAAAAAAGTCAGAATTCTGAGATTAAAGTCAGAATTCTGAGATTAAAGTCAGAATTCTGAGAAAAAAGTCAGAATTCTGAGAAAAAAAGTCAGAATTCTGAGATTAAAGTCAGAATTCTGACTTTAAAGTCAGAATTGTGAGAAAAAAAGTCAGAATTGTGAGAATAAAGTCAGAATTGTGTGATTAAAGTCAGAATTCTGAGAAAAAAGTCAGAATTCTGAGAATAAAGTCAGAATTGTGTGATTAAAGTCAGAATTGCGAGAAAAAAGTCAGAATTCTGAGATTAAAGTCAGAATTCTGAGAAAAAAGTCAGAATTCTGAGAAAAAAGTCAGAATTCTGAGATTAAAGTCAGAATTCTGAGAAAAAAGTCAGAATTCTGAGAATAAAGTCAGAATTCTGAGATTAAAGTCAGAATTCTGAGAAAAAAGTCAGAATTGTGAGATTAAAGTCAGAATTGTGAGAAAAAAGTCACAATTCTGGCTGTTTTTTTTTTTTTTTTCCAATGCCCCATTTTTTTTTTATAGTGGCCCTAATCCTCTTCCGTAACAAACAGACTACATTTATTACAAGTACCGTTACTGCTAAAGGAGGCCGAGGAGTAACTAAACATGTGACACCCTGAGCAGGAAAGTGCAGAAGGGACAGGAGAAGAAGCCATGCTGCTAGTGAGTCGGCTAAGAGCTAAGCTACTAGCTGCGCTAAGCTAGCGAATTTCTAAAAAGAATTAAAGTCAATAATGTGAATACAGGTGATTCAGCAGAGAGTGTGCTCTAGATAAAGTAGGTGAAGATTACACTAAAATATGTTGTTATCCAGTTAGATCGAGCTAAACAGCTAACAGACAGCTAACAGACAGCAAAACACGACTATGCTCCGAAACAGGAACAGGAAGTGATACAATACCGCAGTGAGAGCCAACACCAAGTGACAGCCAACACCAAAGGCAGCAGTGCAGCCTCATAAGTATTCAGTGAATCCACCACCTGCATGTTTGTTGTTTGCTGCTGTCAGACTGATTATTGTGTGTTCTACACTTTGTATGATGACAGTAACAAACCACAGATTGTGTAATGAAGTGTGGGATGTTCTCACGTTCTCCTCTCAGGAAACAGTAGCAGGCTGTCACTCAACATGGTGCTATGGTAACCACAAAAGATGAATAAATGAAACATGTGAGACCCTCAGCATCAGTAACATACTGTAATGTAATACTTTATGTTAGTAAAAAGCACGTGTGTCTATTCATCACTCTGATTGGCTGCTGTAGAAGTGAACTGTTGTACTTTGACCTTTAACCTCTCTGCTCGGTGTTGTTTCCTCTTTCAGAGCAAAAAACCATCACAGCTGAGTCTGGACAGAACGTCACTCTGACATGTCGAGCTCCAAACAACAACAACATCTTAGCTGTAAAGTGGAGCAGAGCTGACCTGGGGTCAGAATATGTCCTTTTGTATCGGGATGGTCACTTTGTTTCAGATGAGCAGCATCCATCTTTTGTGAACCGGGTGGATCTGCAGGACAGACAGATGAAAGATGGAGACGTGTCTGTGATCCTGAAGAACGTGACGATTAATGATGAGGGAAAATACGAGTGTCGTGTCGCCCAGAGAGTCAGAGAACCTTTGAAACTCCTCAGCAGCATCTACCTGACTGTTGCTCCTCCTCCAGGTGAGTGAGCAGAGTTCAGTGTGTCTGTGATCAGAGGTGAAGCTGCTTCCTGGTTGTTGATGTTTGTTTCTAAAGATGTTGTTGATGAGACTTTGTAGAAAGCAGCTGGTCTGAGTGATGTGATCAGAGTGCAGTAGATAATGTCTGACAGCAGTTTGAAGAGGAAATGGATTCTGTTCTGTTCTTCACTCATCACCTACCTGACAGCTGACACCTCACACCTGTTTCTATCTGCAGGTCCAGCAGGAGGAACCACAGAGGATGAAGAGGAGGAGGATGGAGGATCTGTTGGACTGATAGCTGGTCTGCCAGTTGCTGTGCTTCTTATTTCTGCTCTTGTTGGTTTTCTGATATACAGAAAACATGAAAACAAAGCAGATGAAGCCTCATACCAGCCTCCTCCTGAACAGTTATTGATTTATTGATTCATAGCAAGGTGTCAAATATCGTCTTCATGCAGTTACAGATGTCTGTTAAATTTATTAAGACAACCTCGTTAGTTCACCTGTTCTGAGGCAGCTCATAGAGTTTGAACACACTGAGGAGGAAATATTTGATTCAGTTCTTTTCAGTCAGGTTATGATCCGTTATGGACACAGACAGCTGCAGATCTGTAATTGCTCCTGTAGTTCATTGGAGTCCCTGATGGGGGCGCATGTGTAGCTGCTGCATTGAGTCCATGTGGTCACAGAGAAACCAGGAAAGCATGCGTAGTGGACAAGAAATTTGATTCTGTTTAGTTTTATAATTTTGTTCCTTTTACCTCACAACATTTTATTATTGTTTTGACTGTGTTGCTGTATAGAATATGTAGCAGAAATGCAGAGCTGAGGAGTAAGTGTTTTGCCTGAATTGATTGTGCACTGATCCACTGGTAATGCCTTGGGATTTCAGTAGGGGAAACCGCGCGTTCCTTTCCCTCACTCAATACAGACGAGTGAAGGCAAGAGCGGCGTGTCGACCTTTTCATTTATCTGTCACTATTCCCCTTGTTTAAGGGCACAATACATGCAGACGTCTGCACAGCCCGTCATGTTCTCCCTCTGATGGTGGGATTCAGAGCTGGCAGACTCGTGGATGCTGAAAGTATCTTTGCTGCTTCAGCTGCCTCTGAGCTTCATCAATCACTTTGTTTATGGTTTGTTTCTCACTGTTCATGAGCTCAGTGTGTGTTACAGCATCAGGATCTGTGTGTGTTTATCTTTGTGTGTTCAGGACTCAGTGATCAGCTGTAACTCAGTGACACATTGCTGTGATAGTATCATGAAGCACAGAGAGAATCATCTCCATGTATCTGCAGAGATGTTTCCTCTGATCTGTGAAGCTTTACTGAACTTTTCCTTCCATCAAGGAGACGCTTCAGTCTGTTTGTTACTTTAAATCTTCCAGCAGATCTTCACAAATTGTTGCTTTATTTTTATTTTATTTAATAAAGTTTTACATGCACGAGCACTAAATGTGTTCTTGATTCAGTTTTTAATTCATTCATTTTTGCTGTAATTCTTTCCTGACATGTTGAAGCAGTAAATGTGTCGATGCTTTTGATGCTGAGCTGGAATCAGTCTGATGGGACCAAGAAGCAGTCCAGCAGCAGATGATGGGTTTCTCTCTCAGTGGTCCTGGTGGCTTCATCCAATGTTAACCTTCAGCAGTTGGTGATGCAGTTGTTTGCAGGCTGGTGTGAGAGCTGCCACTGCTGAGTCCAAATCCATGATGTTCCTTTTAGAACCAAAGGTTCCTGTGTTTGGACTAGAGGGTCAACGGCTAATTAATCAGCTAACACGAGCTAAATAACCCCAGCCAGGAAGTCCAGCTGGAGTCCACACAGCCACAATCTGTTTATGACTATTCTGAACACATTCAAATGAAGATGAACTTTATTAGGAACTGTACATGCTCAGCATATTATTTTATCATTGTAATTTCTAATAACCATGGAAGCATCACTGATGAGCTGCTTGTATCATGCAGTGTTTAACCTCCTGGGAACCGAGAAAAATAAGTGTCATCAAATTTGCTTTTCTTTCTAATTTCCTACATGCTTGGAGTCAAAGAAACATCTCACAATTTAGACTTTTTCAAATGTATGTTTTAACATTTTGTCAGCATGTTGACTGTAGTGAACAACAGGACGACAACAGCTGAACTGAACAGTTTAACTAATTATGATCATTAACCAACAATACAAAGTAAAAACAAAAACAGTCCATTGGGCAACAGGAAGTGTGATCTCTTATTGTGGACCCCCAACAAAACATGCAGATTCTTCTTTAAGACAATCCAGCTCACACAGCCACACCCCCACAGCTTATCCATAACACAGCTGGGCTGCTGTGAACTTACTGCTAGTTTAATGGGAATGTGTCTCTGAGAGGCCTTAAAACAAAAGATTCTCTCATTCCAGAAATAAAGGTAGAACATAAGCACATGTTCTTTATGTCTCCACTGTTACATATTCCATATGTATGGGGTAACTCTTTGAGACACCCTGAGAGGAGGTGGTGCAGCCCAATATCCAAACCACCACAGCTTAAGTACATGAGCTCTGAACAAATGTGCATATTTAAGCTAGTTGGCTACCACTGAGATGCACCCAGCACCTGATCTCCAAAGGAGGGACTGGCTGCCACATTAAGATGGTAGAATCTGGAAAACATGGACTCACATGACCATGCTGCAGCTACACAAATGGCCCTCCACAAGGTCCAAGAAGTGGCCACACCCCAGGCTGAATGACGCCCTACTCTGGATGAGAGGAGAGGTCCCAAAAATGTATACTCTGGTGAACAGACTCTACAACCCAATGGGACGGCCTGGGCTTTGACTGTCTGGGTCTGTTGAAGACCCCAGAGTTAAAGCAGACAAAAAGCTGGTCCGTCTGTGTGCACATGATAGACTCTGTCAAGATCCAGTCAGAGCACAGAGCAGCCTGGCACAGAGCTACCTCCTGATCTAAGCCACTAGAGGGACGCGACTGTAGCTCGACAGACTGGGACAGGAGGACTTGGATAGAGCCTCTGGTACAAATGTAGGGTTAGGGTGAAGGATACCCCTGATCCTTCTGGCAAATGTTATAGTTATCAGAAAAGCTGTTTTAAGGGAAAGGCATTTAAAATTAACTTTGTTGAGGGGATCAAGGGGGGATGCTAAAGAGTGCCAGAGACTATGGGGGGTTCCATGGGGGAGCCAGGGGTCCAGACATGTGAACTGTAAGCATGTGAAGAAACTGGGAGATTAGAGATGATTCATCCAGACTGAATGCTGAGCAGCCATCATGAACTGCTTGAACTGCTGCCACCATACCACACAGGGTAACTGCTGCCTCCAGCTATCCTGGCTGTGGCCTCATGGGGGTCGATCTGGTGGACTGCACACCAGGAGGCAAAGAGGCCCCAGCCAGCATGCAGCCAGCCCTAGTGGATGGTGCAAAGTCTTGTAGTTTTGTACTGTCTTGTACAGAATCTGCCTCAGTGCTGTTACCTACAGGGATTAAATATCAGAGACCGTAAAGATGGTCCTGATGTCTGTTACAATTAACATTTGTTCAAGGACCATTATTTCAAAATAAAATGATTTAACTCTGTTTAAAACTGAAAATACTTTTCCTTCAATCTGTACAAACAAAATAATATATGATAACTAAGATTAAAGCAACAAAAAAGTAACAATATTTGACTTATTTTACAATTTTCATAAAATGTGCTTCCTGCAAAGCCGACCATATTGGATTGGGAATAAAATAAAGATCCCAGCATGCCAGCCTGTCCTATGACATATCCCCAGAAAGCCCATGATGTCCTCTTTAGAGTACAACAAGATTTAATTTGGGTTTCTTGAAAAAATTAAAATTTTAAAAAAAAATTTTAAAAGAGCACAAATGTCCAGCAGCTCCCTCTAGTGGCAGGATCAGGATCAAGTGGGACCAGGAACCAAACTCCAGCTCACTGACACCAGAGGGTGGCTGGTTTGATGATGTCTGCTCATCTCTGTGCTGATGATCTAGCATGTTTGTGTAGAAAGGCGTCAGTGTTTGAACACAAAATGTTTTTAGGAGGAAAAAAATGAAGGTCGTTTACAGATATACAGTTTAGTAAATGTATCACTTGAATATCTTCAGACAGCCCCCCCCCCCCCCCGACAGCCTCTGCACCAATAGTAAAGCTGGTGCTCAGAGGAAGAGGGCGGGGCTTTACTTGGTGTCAGTGAGAGAAATGAAAAAAAGCTCAAATGAGTGAGAAGGACGATGAAGGAAACATCTGTGCTGTGTCTGCTCTGTAAGTAGAATCTCTGTGTTTGTTTGAATTATTGACCTTTGACTGTCTGCTCTCCTGATAACTGATGATGGAGGAGAAGACATGAAAAACTAATCAGGCTGAATTCAAGTTCAAACACCATGAGGACCAACTGCAGGTCTGAACTGACTCTTTATCTTTGCTCAGGAGTCCAGGAAACACAGCAGGCAGTGAAAAGCTCAAATCATTCACTGATTACATGAACACAGCTGCACAGAGGACACATGACTTTACTGTGAGATTCAAATGTAGTTGATACTCTGTATATAGTCACATTGTGGCGCACATAATTGTAATCATCAGCTTGGTTGCTTTTTTAGCTTGTAGACAGTGTAAACTGTTTGAAAAGTGCAAGATCCTCACTGGATAGATGAATATAAAAGACGAGTTTGTGTGTCTGTCAGCTGTTTGTGTGGAGTTGTTCTTTGTGTTCACCTCAAACCAACCTGAGTGTCATTTCTCTTTAGTTCTGATATCACTGCTGAGCTGCACAACAAACCAAGGTCAGTAACCTTCTTCTGTCACAGCTTCAACCTGATAAATGCTCACTAATATGACCTGTTTGGCTTCATGTTTCATTGTAACCCTCACAGCTCGTCTGACTGTGAGTCCCAGCAGCTCTCAGTTCTTTGAATATGACTCTGTGTCTCTGAGCTGTGAGGAGGACGACAGCTCTGCTGGATGGACTCTGAGGAGGAACACAAGCAAAGAACAGAGGACTCAGTGTGGAGATGGGTGGGGAAGATGGTCTAATTCTTCCTGTAACATCAGCTACATTCTCACATCAGACAGTGGAGTTTACTGGTGTGAGTCCAGAGAGGGTGCCATCAGTAACATGGTTAAGCTCACAGTCTCTGGTAAGCTGAGTGTGTGGAGTTAGTGTTGATGAAGCTGTGTGTAAGTGGATGAAATGCTGTAGTTTGTCTCTGTGTTGAGGTGGATCAGTGATCCTGCAGAGTCCTGTCCTCCCTGTGATGGAGGGAGATGACGTCACTCTGCTCTGTCAAACAAAGACCCCTCCCTCCAACCTCCCAGCTGCTTTCTATAAAGATGGCTCCCTCATCAGGAAGCAGCCTACAGGTCACATGACCATCCGGCATGTTTCCAGGTCTGATGAAGGCCTCTACAAGTGTGACATCAGCGGTCATGGAGAGTCTCCATCCAGCTGGATCACTGTCACAGGTGACACACTCACCTGTCTGTGTTTCTGCAGGTTTCAACATTCACAATGTGACCATAACTTAATGACTGTGTTTGCTTTATTTTAGAGAGACACACCACCACACCTCCACCTACATCCACACCTCCACCTACATCCACCTTCATCACTCTCTCTCCATCACTCTCTCCTCCTGTTCTCCCTGTGATCTCCTCTTTTGGATCAGTCTGTGTTGTGGTTCTACTGGTGTTACTGGTTCTGCTGGTGAGACGATGTGTTCACAGGAAACCTGAAGGTGAGACTCAGACTTACTGATCTTTCATCTTTGAGTTTGTTCAGTAGAATAAAGTTCAATCATTATCTGATCTCTGTTTATATATTTAATTAATATTATCAGTTCTGGATGTTTGAGGTGGGCGATCATGCTCATCCACCACAGCTCGCCTTTGTTGACCAGAGTGAAAAGTATGTATTGTACATCACTGTGTACAGCCCATTTTTCACCAACCTTTATGAATGTAATATCCCCAACAGCAATCAGCTGATCCTGCTAAAACAGCCTGTGATTGTATGTTGTTAGAGTGGGACTGAAGATGTAGTCCAGCATTTGCAAGCTCTGTACTGCCACATTTTTTTTATGTGTGAGTTTAGTTATTATCATTTATTGTATTTAAAGTTGATCCCCATGCTACTAACTAACTCACATTATCACAAATTACTTTCACAGCAGCAAAAACTGCTTTGAAAAGGCTCCAACAGCACAAACCAGAGGTCCAGTTCAGGGACTCCAGTTAGCTGAGGTGAAGCCTGGCAGACAGCTCGCTGCTCCAAACGCCTCTGTGACCATTTACCTGTCAGAGAGGCCAAACTCCTAAAAATACAAACTTTAAGCCTTAATACAATTTAAACAGGAGAGTTATTAAAAACAACTGTTCAAAAAATAAAATGTTGACTCTCCATACAGCTGCTATGAAGGTGAATATCAATAACCAGAATCACCACATCACTAGAAGGACATTAGCTAGAGAGACACGTTTGTTCCTGCTGTCAAGTTGGACATTTTAAGATGTGAGCAGGGTTCCAGCCAGTGATTGATTACCTGTCAGTGCTCCATGCTGAGGTCGTCTTGCACAGGGCTGAGAATTTCAAACTGTTTTATCACAGCAATTAACAAGCGGGTGCGTACCCTGCACTCTGTCCCTGATACAGGACTGATTAATTAATTTTTTTTCTTCTGGCAAGATCACTGTTTCACTGCAATTTTTAACCTACCACCAAGAACCAGGAATTTTGTTCACAAGCTAACAGGCTAATGCTATTCCCCCCCTGCCCCAACATACATTGATCATATCAGTGCGTCTGTGTTGAGGACAGTATCCAGTAATTTGGTAC
This sequence comes from Amphilophus citrinellus, assembly GCA_013435755.1. Lineage (NCBI taxonomy): Eukaryota > Metazoa > Chordata > Actinopteri > Cichliformes > Cichlidae > Amphilophus > Amphilophus citrinellus. The sequence continues at coordinate 5,439,365 of CM024194.1, forward strand.
ATGTGAAGTTTAGTATATAGTATAGTAATATGAAGGAGGGAAAATGACTTTTTAAACCTTTTTTTGAGCAAAATTCCACCGTTTTCTATATATATTTTATCAAAATAAAATTCTCAGTGTTTGTTATGTGTTCCTGTGCAGTACTCCGGCATGAGGTGAAAAAAATCCCAAACATAATAAAATAAATAACTGCAGGTAGTTAAACAAATGATCAACAATTGCGTTGATTTAAACTGTAGAAATTATTCCTTTTTTTGTACTTTATGTGGCATCTTGACAGGCTGACCAGATACAGCCACTCTGCTGAAGAGCAGTCATGCTGTCAAATGACATTTGAGTTCATTTTAAATAGTTTTATACTGTATAAACATATTTGATACTAAATAAAAATAAAGTTTTGTTGGAAGATTTCCACAGTAGGAGTGATATTCATGTAAATGGGGAGTCTTCTTCACACACTAAGGTCAGTTATGGAGTTCCACAGGGTTCTGTGTTAGGACCAATTCTATTTACATTATACATGCTTCCCTTAGGCAGTATTATTAGAAAGCATTGCATCAATTTTCATTGTTATGCAGATGATACTCAGCTTTACCTATCAATGAAGCCAGATGACGCACATCAATTAGTTAAACTGCAGGAATGTCTTAAAGACATTAAGGCCTGGATGACCTCTAATTTCCTGCTTCTAAATTCAGATAAAACTGAAATTCTTGTACTCGGCCCCACAAATCTTAGAAACATGGTGTCTAACCAGATACTTACTCTGGATGGCATAACTTTGGCCTCCAATAACACTGTGAGAAATCTTGGAGTCATTTTTGACCAGGATTTGTCCTTCAATGCACATATTAAACAAATATGTAGGACCGCTTTTTTGCATTTGCGCAATATTTTTTTTTTTTTTTTTTTTTTTCCTTCAGCTCTCAGCGGAGACGGTCGCACTTTTCTTCTCTCCCAGCCCTTCCTTTTTCCCCTGCTTTGCTGCTTTACAGCTTCTCTTCACACAACTTCCGAACTGGAATTTATAATTATGGATCTGGTCAGCTGGTCTCTCAACGCCATTCTTTTGATCAAATTTTCACCATGAGGAGATTGGGGTAAGGAGAACCATATTCCCTCTTATCAATTGACATTCCAGCTGGCTACGTTATGGATTCCTGTGTGGGTGGAAGATGACGTGCCTGGCCGTATTGTCAATGGAATACACACACATTTGGCTTATTGACACTGGGATTTCTCCGAATTGGACCTGGAGATACCTGGCTTGTCGTTGCAATTCAGGAAGTCTAGGCAGCTGTCTGGCCTTGGTAAGGCTGCTTATGATGGGAACGCGGGAAGGGTACAGACTCAAACTCAGACTCTGTATATCTGTAGCTGATTGGAGGGGTAAGATCTTGGAGATCTATGTATCTGTTTCTGCACGGCGAAGGAACGAACCAAGAAGATTCGGATTAATTGGATTTTTTCGCCAGAGAGAGGTGCCAGTAAGACTGAAGGCTGTCAACAAATTAATCAGTACAGTCTGAACCAAAACAAGTCGTAGAATCAGGAATTTGGCTCCCTGATGTTCTTGGACTGCCGCTTATCAAATTGTCTCCGGGATGTTTGTAAACAGATGCTCTACCCCCCCGCTGTCCTGTCTTCTTCTGACCTGTGTTGGACTGATCTCCCTGACCTAGCCGCTGATGAACTCTACATCTTATCAGAACTGTTAGCTGAGGAGGGAGTTTGAGTCAGCCCCACAGTAGCCCGACCCCCCCCCTCTCGCCTCCGTTGGCTCCCCTGTCCATCCCTCCCCACCCTGGTGCTCCCATGCTATATGTTTTCTGCTCTGTCGCAGAGGTTTTTGTAACCTTATACTGTGTATGTGCGTATGTATACAAAGTATGAGATGATTTTTTTCCTCATTCATCCCTATATGTGTTCACTATTGTTTCTGTCTTTTTAATGGCAGCGCCTCCAGAAGGGGGGCAGCATGGCCACAGTTCACCTATCTCCCCATGTTTGTTCTGTTTGTCTTCTTGGATGGGTGTTCTGTTAACTGTAATTTCCCCATTGTGGGATCAATAAAGTATCATCATCATCATATTTCTAAAATTAGAAACATCCTTTCTCAGAGTGATGCTGAAAAGCTAATCCATGCATTTATTACTTCTAGGCTGGACTATTGTAATTCGTTATTATCAGGCTGTCCTCAAAGCTCCCTGAAAAGCCTTCAGCTGATCCAAAATGCTGCAGCTAGAGTACTGACAGGGACTAGAAAGAGAGAGCAGATTTCTCCCATATTGGCTTCTCTTCATTGGCTCCCTGTTAAATCTAGAATAGAATTTAAAATCCTTCTCCTCACCTACAAGGTCTTGAATAATCAGGCCCCATCTTATCTCAAAGACCTCATAGTCCCATATCACCCCAACAGAGCACTTCGCTCTCAGACTGCTGGCTTACTTGTGGTTCCTAGGATACTTAAGAGTAGAATGGGAGGCAGAGCCTTCAGCTTTCAGGCCCCTCTTCTGTGGAACCAGCTCCCAGCTTGGATTCAGGAGACAGACACCCTCTCTATTTTTAAGATTAGGCTGAAAACTTTCCTTTTTGAGCACATGACTGCCCCTCCCTGAGCCTGGTTCTGCTGGAGGTTTCTTCCTGTTAAAAGGGAGTTTTTCCTTCCCACTGTCACCAAGTGCTGCTCATAAGGGGTCGTTTTGACTGTTGGGTTTTCTCTGTATCATTGTAGGGTCTTTACCCACAATACAAAGCGCCTTGAGGCGACTGTTTGTTGTGATTTGGTGCTATATAAATAAAATTGAATTGAATTCAATTGAATGTTTATATGACCAGCTCTGCTATCAGCTGTTCTCCCTGCACTGATGTCCTCTGGGTGTGTTTTATTGTGCAGATCCAGCTGATCAGGCTGCAGTCGACTCAGCAGTGAGAACTGAAGATGTCACTTATGGACAAATCATCATCAAAGAGAAGCAAAAACAATCAGAGAACAGAGGTACGTCTGCTCTTCTTTGTCTCCATCATGGGTCACTTCTGCAGACAGGAACTCAAACTTTGGTTCACCAGGTCTGTTAATTAGCACAAGGCTGATGGGCATTCAGGAAAATATTATTAGCCAGCATTATTTTGTGCACATAAGATAGTAATTTGTTCCTTAAGAAGACAAATTACCCTGGCAACCTTTTAAGAGTGAACCCCTGCTGTAATAGGCTCACAAATATTTGAGCGAACTACAGGTGCTGGACATAAAATGAGAATATCATTAAAAGTTGATTTATTTCAGTAATTCCATTCAAAAAGTGAAACTTGTATATAATATTCATTCATTACACACAGACTGATATATTTCAAATGTTTATTTCTAATTTTGATGATTATAACTGACAACTAATGAAAACCCCAAATTCAGTAACTCAGAAAATTAGAATATTACTTCAGACCAATACAGAAAAAGGATTTTTAGAAATGTTGGCCAACTGAAAAGTATGAGCATGAAAAGTATGAGCATGTACTGCACTCAGTACTTAGTTGGGCTCCTTTTGCCTGGATTACTGCAGTAATGACATGGAGTCCATCAGTCTGTGGCACTGCTCAGGTGTTCTGAGAGCCCAGGTTGCTCTGATAGTGGCCTTCAGCTCTTCTGAATTGTTGGGTCTGGTGTATCACATCTTCCTCTTCACAATACCCCACAGATTTTCTATGGGGTTAAAGGTCAGGTAAGTTTTCTGGCCAATTAAGAACAGGGATAGCATGTCTGCATACGTCTGTGCTGGTGGTTCTTGAAGCACTGACTCCAGCTGCAGTCCACTCTTTGTGAATCTCCCCACATTTTTGAATGGCTTTTGTTCCACAGTCCTCTCCAGGGTGCAGTTATCCCTGTTGTTGTACACTTTTTTCTACCACATCTTTTCCTTCCCTTCGCCTCTCTATTAATGTGCTTGGACACAGAGCTCTGTGAACAGCAGCCTCTTTAACAATGACCTCTGTGTCTCGCCCTCCTTGTGCGAGGTGTCAAAGGTCGTCTTTTGGACAACTGTCAAGTCAGCAGTCTTCCCCATGATTGTGTAGCTTACAGAACTAGACTGAGAGACCATTTAAAGGCCTTTGCAGGTGTTTGGAGATAATTAGCTGATTAGAGTGCAGCACCAGGTGTCTTCAATATTGAACCTTTTCACAATATTCTAATTTTCTGATACTGAATTTGTGGTTTTCATTAGTTGTCAGTTATAATCATCAAAATTAAAAGAAACAAACATTTGAAATATATCAGTCTGTGTGTAATGAATGAATATAATATACAAGTTTGACTTTTTGAATGGAATTACTGAAATAAATCAACTTTTTCACGATATTCTAATTTTATGACCAGCACCTGTATGAAGTCCAGTGTTTGAGGACCTGTGTGAGAGTCAGTGGAAACATGCTGCTTCAACCTGAAGGAATCAGTGATACTAAAAATCTGTGACGGGGCATCTGGTAGGAATTCATTAATGTACAAATTTAAATTTCCTATTTTTACTTTATTCCTTTAATGACAGCAGCTAAAAGGGGGTGAACTTAATTAAAAGCACCTATGTTGGAGCAGGAGGTCTAAAACTAAAACACAATAAAATAGTTACTGTTACTTCCCCAAAATTGAAAGATTCAGTGCTGACAAACTGATAAACTATAAATTTCAGATAATTAACACCCCTCCCATGGCCCGACACACGGGGAATTCCTTTCCCAGGATTCAGTCAGGAACAGTTTTCATCTGTACGCTGTTCCCTCTGAGGCATGTCAGGCTTTTGTTATTGTTGTTTTTGTTGGTGAAAAGTAAAGAAACAGAGTTGAAACAAAAGAACTAATTAAAAAAACTTCATTAAAATGCAGAAACCATTTCTATCACACGCTGAGAGCAGCAAACAGAGTTCAGTCTTTCACGCCTCTCTGCAGCTTTCTCCTTCTATCCTCACAAAAACCCACAGAGACGGTGTGTCTGCTCCCAGACCAGCTAAAATACATCAATAAAAATGAGGAACAAAATCAATTAAACATTTCAAAAGTGACATCTGCAGTTTTCATTGAAACACTTTTATCCTTAACTACAGAACAAGTTATATGGCCCAGGTTTGAGGTGTGCTGTGACACGTGGCAGTGCCATAACTGAGCTAGCAGAAGCAGCCCTGATGTGTCTGCTGTCTGAGTTTGACACACACAGAAGGTTTTAGCAGACTGACTGTGTTAATATGAGATGTTTAAAGAAACAGGCTCAGAGACCAAATGTCCTTTAATGCAATAAAACAAGTCCTGCATGTAAACCCACAGCAGCTACTTCCTGTTGTTGATTCTGAAGCTGTGGAGACTTTTCACCACAGAGAGCTCTGCTTCAGCCAATGGCAGCGTTCAGGTTGTGAGAACGTGTTTGCTCGGTGCTCTGTGGTGAAGTGTGTCAAACTGCAGTGAAAGAAGGCGACATCTCTGTGGTCGTGCAGCTTCTTCTTCTCACAAACATCTGGCACTTCTCAGCAGAGGTGGAAAGAGGTGGAAAAAAAGTGTGAAAACCTGCTGCTGGTTGCAACAACTATAACTTAATGTCTGCATAATCAAAGATAATAAATGTTTTGCTGTAGTGTTGTAGTTTCTCAGTCATCCGTGTGTGTTTGGTTCTGCAGAGCCTGATCCAGCTGTCATCTACTCAACAGTGAGAACAGAAGACGTCACTTATGGACAAATAATCATCAGACCAAAGAGGAACAGAGGTACAGCTGCTCTTTGACTTTAGCTTTGAACACAAACAAGTGTTTCTGGGTTCTATGCTAAGCTAAGCTAACCACATCATGACTCACACTGAGGATGTCAAACTGCTTGAGATCATTTCAGAAAGTATGAAACAGATCGTAAAGTCAATTTTTAAATTTGCCTTCATTACCTGCACAGTGGAACCAAAACTGAATCAGGTTCAGTTCTAGTGGCAGATGTTCATATTAAACATGACACAAATTTAAATAATCAGTTTGGTGTATGTACAGTAATTCTTGTGAGTTAAAGACTCGAGCTTCTGACTGCTGTAAAAACTCAGTTTATCACTTTTTCTTCTTCTTCTTCTTCTTCTGGCTGCTCTCAGATCATCTGTCTCCATCTATCCCTGCATCCCATCTGTTTGCTGTTGGCTTCATGTTAAATGGCTTTATTTATTATGTCCTTCAATGGAAGCACTCAGTTTCCCATCCAGTCATCGTACTAATTATAACCAAACTTAAAGAAAGCCAAGAACAATGTGTCTGACACACAAGTGGTAGAAATAAATCTGTTGCTGTATTGGAGCATTTGACTTATCTTGTTTGGTCACCAAAGATAGTTTCTCAGCCTGTACAGCTCACAATACCTGTGAACACACACACACACACATATATATATATATACACACACACACACACACACAAAAACTGGGTCAACTTTCACACATCCACAGCTCACTTCACACCACTACTGTGCACCCTGCTCACCCTTTCTCTCTGAAGCCTCACTGCTCGCCCACCCAGAGAGAGAGAGAGAGAGAGCACTGCTTCTGTGGCAGCAGAGTGAAGTATTCTTACTAATCAGTCCAACATTATAATAATTGATTTTCTAGACTCCTGCATCCATTTTCGTAACTGTTTATCAGCTTCAGTCGTTTGGGAGCTGGAGACCATCAGTCTATCAAAGGGTGTTTTTCAGGGGAAGGAAAGGAGGTTACTCTGAATCAGAATCTGAATCTTTATTGTCATTGTACACACAAGTTGCACAACGAAATTTAAAATGCATTCCTTTCTAGGTGCTCAGACAATAAATAATAAAATAATAAAAATATGAGTGATAAAAATGATTACTTAAAATACAATACACAATAGTAAATTAACAAAAGAATCTAGCCCTGATACACACACCAACGCACGCACACAGTCAGCACTACCACCCCACATCACTGTCCATTTAACCACACAAAGTTCAGTTCAATGATAGCCCTGGCATAAAAGCTGTTCCTCAGTCTGTTTGTTCTGGCCTTCATTGTCCTGAAACGTCTGCCTGATGGCAGTAGCTGAAACAAGGAGTGTCCAGGGTGTGAGGGGTCCTGGAGGATGTTCTGTGCCCTCCTCTGGCAGCGGGCATTGAACAGTTCCTGGAGGCAGGGCAGGGGACAGCCTATGATCTTTTGAGCAGTGTTGATGATTCTCCTGTCTGCTGCTGTGCAGCTGTTGAACCACACGCACAGACAGTAGGTCAGGATGCTCTCTACAGAGCAACGGTAAAAGGACACCAGCAGATTTTGGGTCAGATGGTTGCTCCTAAGAACCCTCAGAAAAAAAATAAAAATAAATAAATAAATAAAGTGACAATTCACAGATAAGATGACAACAATCAACCCAGCTCACTAATTTCTAGTTGAAACTTTGGGAACAGTTGTACTTATAAAAACCCAGAATGAATAATTGATGGTTCGTGTTTTTAAGTTGAACTGCTTGGTCTGTCTGTGAGAAGCAGCAAATGTTTGACTTTAACCATCACTGCAACGTCACAGTTGATGCAAAGGTTTCAGCTCTGTGGGTTCCAGGTTAATTCTTTTGAATCTCAAGAAGTGATCAGTGTGGAAGCTCTGTGACTGGATCTGAACTGGTCCCAGTACAGTGTGAACTGGGACTGTGTGATGCAGAGAGGTGCAGGTTGGAGGTCTTGATTGAACTCCAAAGCTTGTAATCATGTTTCCTGTTGTTTGAACTGTGTGTGTTTGTGTTCAGACTTTAAACCAGAGCCAGACGTCGTCTACTCTTCACTGAAATAGTCCAGCAGTCCAACCACTGACGTCCAGCTGCTGCTCTCTGACTGCTCTGGTCTACCCAACTTCAAGAGATTTCTATGTTTTAATTATTTTTCTCATTTATTCAGATTCATATGATTCAAAAATTCATTTTTCACACTTTTAAAAGTGTCTTGCAGTGTTATGCAGAATTAGCAGCAACAGTGTAACTACAGTACCAGTCAGAGGTTTGATTTTTGACTGGTTTTATATATTCATATGTTTTATGTTCCCAGTAACTTTACTGTTGCATAAATGATATTTCTGGTTTTGGCTTTTGCTCCTGTGGTACTGATCTGATTTCTCTGCCAGGTTAATAAACGTTTGCTCTCCTTTGGTTCCTCGTGTGGTTCTGTGGGTTTCATGAGGTGTTAGATGGAAATTTTGACTTGTTCCGCTTTGGTTGTGGCTAACCACATTTCACTGCAGAAAACAAACGATAAACATTAAACCACAACAGCTGCAGCTGACAAAGTGCACAGTAAAGCTTCAGTGCTGAGCGTGTGTGAACCAGCCAGCAGTTCTCATGGTAAACACTTCAAACACTTTGTCATTGATTATTCAATTGTAAGCAGAAAGAAACTCTCTGGTAGAGAGAAACAAAACTTTCAGCAAGTTAACTTCAACTTCAAGTTATCACATATATTATAGCTGTGCTTTATTTAAAATATGTAGACACAGAGGAGTGTCACCCTGGTTCTGTCACTACATTATCATTGTTTGCATATCAATTTACCAAAGCATTTAATTTATTGTTCCTCAGACTGGGACTCATAGTTTGACATGAAAACAGAGAGCTGAAGTGCTTTAGTGTCTGATTAAACTGCAAACATGTGACTCAGACTGGCTCAAAGCTGCTGGACCAGCACAGAGTCCCGCCTCTTGGGTTGAACTGTTCTGAAGGTTGAAACATTTAAATCTGCTGCCATCTACTGGTGAAGCTGGTTGTTACTGCACATTATTAATATGTATTGTGGAAATAAATCTCTACACTAGATGTCAGTAGATTACAGATTGCAGTCAACTGAGTTGTGTTTTCTTACCCCTCCCAGTTTGTGGGCATAATTCAACCTATGGTGGCTGCTGTTAGCCCCTTACCTGGCAAGGGCCCGCCCCCGGGCCCTCTGTAGAGATTTCCGACTTTGAAGCCTCATAGCGTCACAGTAACGCTGCCGTTCGTCCTTACGATGCTTTTATATGACAGAGTAGACCCTCAGAATTTGATTGACACCTCATTTGGCCAATCATGTTATGAAATGGGTTTTCCAGAGCCAATAATAAGCAGATAGCGTCATCTGACTTCTCTGGACATGCCCCCAAATGTCCGCCAATCGTTCCTATTGGTCAACTCTGACCCAAAATGTAAAACGACAGATGGATAGCCAATGAAATTCCTGACACGTGGGTATACGGCACTATGGTGTTTGTTTTCACATGACTCTACAAACTTTAAGCGCAACCAGTGCGTCCTCCATGCGTGAAACTCAGGAGGAAGTAAGAGCGTCTGCACCGTCGTGCGTAAACGGTGTTTACAATGCTTTTTCTCACCAACGGATTATCAGAATGCATCAAAAACAGACTATATTTATCCAACGAAGTGACTAAATGACTCACGAGTGGATTATTATTCATTAGAGGACTTCCTCGCTGATTCGACCGGTTTTATCGCTGCAAACGAACATCTGTTCTGAAGCTGCTTCATGGTAAGAAATTTTATTCTCAGCTCGTCCTCATATTATATGACGTTTAGATGTAAATATATATGTAATGGCCAGCTTGACATGCACCATTACACAGAAAATATCACCGTACGCTGTTATTACGCCACTTATATTGTGTGCGCTTTACATATGATATTTACAAGAACGGTGTTGGGGGCAGGGAAGCTTGTTACAGGTCTCGATGAGGCTTTCACGGGGTCGTTATTACGTTTATTACAGCAGGATGAGGAGGACAGTGGCTCAGAGCTTTTTTTGAAAAGGGTCTAAAGTTTTACAAAAAGCTTTATAGTATGTGGTGATGTGTCAGTTGTTTTGTTTGTGGGTTTAGGAGGGGCTTGTAAGTTGTGTATAAGAGAAGGACTATTGGGAGGCTTGTGGTTTTTTATTTTACATGTATATGTAGTGTTTACATTTACTGTAACTTTTGATCAATATACAATTTATTTATTTTTGGTGTGTGAAGGAATCACTGAAAATAGACTGGGGGGGGGTGTGTGAATGAAGGCCTATCATTTTCCTTCTTTTACAAATTATGGCAACCTCTGATTTATAATGTCTATAATTATAATTAATTTGTACTATCAGTAAATTTGTGTATAGCAGAGGATTCCTCAGGGTAGTATCTTTGATTAGAGCCTCATTGATGACTGTATGTTGAAGCATTGAGGAGTTACAGCCATTTGAAGTTTGTATAACAAAGGCTGATCTCATGTGGTTCTTGGAGTCTCCAAATGGCATATGTGAGTCCTCGCCTGGACTACAGAACAGTAGGTTTTTGTCCTATCTTGATAAAATATGAAATGCATGGTAAAAAGGCTTCATTCTACAGCTCCATTATATTTTCCAATCCATACCTTCTAAACTCAGTGTGTAGTTACATGAAAACAAACAGGAAAAATTTAGGCGAGGCAAAAACTGTCTAATTTTTCTGTGTTCCAAACTCAATAGCTACACACTCATTACAGTTACAGCATTTTTGACTGCAGAAATGAAAAATATAGCTTGTCTTCTTCACAAAGAGACCAAACTTTTGCATGTACTCCAAAGAGATCAGGAACAGCAGCTGATTTAATTTGGGTATGCTTTTTCAGGCGTTTTGGGTGATTTTGGAGCGGCCAGGTTTAGACAAACATGAACAAACAAACAAAAAACAATTATTTCAAACTTACACACTAATGAATATTGATTATAAACTGCTCCCCTGGCACCTCAGATCAGAGGACATCCACAAAAAGATAAAAAGATTTGAGTATGTTTTATATTTTTTTCTCCTGTATTTTGTAGCAAAATCAGCAGTGAGATGTACTGTCTGAATCAAACTGGGGTACGATTAGGCTGCAGTTTACTCACATGTTATCTTCAGTTCTAAATACATCTGCTGATGCACCTGAACACTTCATCAGGGATGCATCCTGGGGTCATTGGGTGCTTCGAGTCTTCCAGCATCATACACCCTCTGCTAGGTGACCCGACCACTGTTGGTCAGACTGAGGCCTTTGTTCAGGTAGAAAACGGAGTAGAGACAAATTGTTCATTTTGCAAAAAAAAAAAAAAAATGCTGACTGACAGCTGAACCTAAAATTCTTATTTAAAAAAAAAACAAAAAACAAAACAAGATATACCTGCCACAGCACATGTTAGTGTCTTAATTCTTTTTGACAAATTGTAGAAGAATCATTGATGACCTGCTTGTATCCATGTAGTGTTTCCAGTCCAGCAGCTCCCTCTAGTGGCCATATCTAAAGCCTGTGGGAGGATGGTGTTAATCTAAAATGTGAATCATAGTGTTCCAGTCAGTCATCAGTGTGTCTCTGCACAGCTGTCATTAAAATGTGTTCAGAGGGCCTCAGTGTGTGAATGGTTCCAGTTCAGCTCCATAACAGCAGCGTCCCTGGTTTGATTCCTGTGTTCCAGCTCATATCTGCCTCTCTCACTGAGGCAGTGACGTTGTGACGGTGAGGTTTGTGACGGTGAGGCACTGACTCGTCTGGAGTCGGGTGTTCACATATATGAACCCAAAACAGAATTTCAATTGTAATCATACTAATGATTAATGAGGCTTTAATCAACTCCACTCTGTTCAACAATGAAACATTTAATGTAAGGTGAAACTTTTTTTTTTGGGGGGGGGGGGGTCTCTCTTTTTAAAGAAAGAAAAACATTTATTATCTTGCCTTTATTTGAAGATGACGTCCATTCATTCAGTATATTAGACAGACTGGGGAACATCAGCATGTGCAGCACAGGTGTAATCAAACATGTATATTGGCGATACAAAGAGAGACAGCAATGGGAATGAACCGACCACCTGCTTCATTATTGTATGTGACACAGCGCCCCCAGAGGTGGGACACAGCACTGCACTGGCTCAACCCACATTTCTTCCATCTGTCTGAACAGACAATGAACAAATTCCACGATTTTGACCATTAAAGTGTTGAAATAATTCAGAAAACAGTTTTATAGAACAGTCACGTGGTCAAATGTATTTTCTCTGATCATTGTTAGTATTTTACTTGTCATAATTACAGGAGAGGCACTGCCTCACCTGGCTACCCTGACTGCACTGGTTTCTGTATTTACCAATGATTCACTGCATTTAAACTGATCCAAATGATTTTTTTCTATAATCTGTGAAACGTGTCAAACATGTATCTCGTTATAAACATGAAGTCATTCTGAGCTAGAAAAAACATTCCTGTCACACAATAGAAGCTGCATCAACCTTTTGACAAAGTAACTTTCATATATTCTTTATTTATCAGGGTAAAAATTGTCTCTAACCCTAAAAAACACTAAGAGAGCTCTGGCCAAGAGGGCAGCAGAAATTGCAATAAATATCACAGTTCCATAAAGATAGATTCAATATAGATACAATAATATCTGTCATAAAGATACTGGCAAAATAGGTATTTGTTTTCCATTTGTGTTTAAGCCTTTGATAAATCTTGTTGACAACAGTCTATTTACCCATAAAGGCAAAGACAACACATAAAAATCACACAAACATTAGAAATATTGGCATTTATTCAGGTGCAGCTGCATTGTGTGTGTTAATTACGTTGGTTCCAGTCAGTCAGGAGTGTGTGTCTGTACAGCTGTAAGTGTAATGTTCCAGTTTGACCTCTTGGTGGCAGTGTCAGCTCACTGTCAGGCCTATGTATGGATCACAGTGGAATAACTATAGTGTGTGTGTGTGTGTGTGTGTGTGTGTGTGTGTGTTTGGGGGGGGGGGGCACAGTATGAGATGACTTTTCTCTCCTTACCTAACCCTCTGTGTGTTTTCACTATTGTTTCATCTTCTGTAACAGCAGCACCTCTCGTGACAGCAGCAAAGTCGCACAGTACTGATCTCCGTTTGTCTGGTCTGTCTTTTCTTGGATGGGTTTACTGTTGACTATAATTTCCCCATTGTGGGATCTAATAAAGGAAACTTGATATGAATGAATGAATGAAGGTTTTATTGCCATGTGGGTGAACAGGTTCACACATTGGAAATTGCAATTAACAACCCAAGGTATGCGGTCGAACTCCTTCTCCTGCAAAGACTCACTCTTTTTAAAACCACAGACACAGTTATTTAACCACAAATGATCTGATGACAACAAAACACAAAATGATTAGACAACAGCATCTCTGCACTGGCTGTTAGGAAATACACTGCCTGGCCAAAAAAGAAAAGGTCACACACTAATATTTTGTTGGACCGCCTTTAGCTTTGATTACAGCATGTATTCACTGTGACATTGTTTCAATGAGCTTCTGCAGCGTCACAAGATTTATTTCCATCCAGTGTTGCATTAATTTTTCACCAAGATCTTGCAGTGATGATGGCAGATTCTGATCACTCTGCAAAGCCTTCGCCAACACATCCCAAAGATTCTCAATGGGGCTGAGGTCTGGACTCTGTGGAGGCCAATCCATCTGTGAAAATGATGCCTCGTGCTCCCAGAACCACTCTTTCACAATTCGAGCCCGATGAATCCTGGCATTGTCATTGTGGAATATGTCCGTGCCATCAGGCAAGAAGAAATCCATTGATGGAATAATGTGGTCATTCAGTATATTCAGGTAGTCAGCTGACCTCATTCTTTGAGCACATAATGTTGCTGAACCTGGACCTGACCAACTGCAGCAAGCCCAGATCACAGCACTGCCCCCACAGGCTCATACAGGAGGCACTAGGCATGATGGGTGCATCACTTCACCTGCCTCTCTTCTTACCCTGATGCACCATCACTCTGGAACAGGGTAAATCTGGACTCATCAGACCACATGACCTTCTTCCATTGCTCCAGAGTCCAATCTTTATGCTCCCTCCCAAATTGAAGCCTTTTTTCCTGTTAGCCTCACTGATCAGTGGTTTTCTTAAGGCTGCACAGCTGTTCAGTCCCAATCCCTTGAGTTCTCTTCACATTGTGTGTGTGGAAATGCTCTTACTTTCACTATTAAACACAGCCCTGAGTGCTACTGTTGTTTTTCTTCGATTTGATTCCACCAAACGTTTAAGTGATCGCCGATTACCATCATTCAGGATTTTTTTCCGGCCACATTTCTTCCTCGAAGACGATGGGTCCCCACTATCCTTCCAGTTTTTAATAATGCGTAGGACAGTTCTTAACCCAGTTTTAGTAGTTTCTGCATCTCCTTAGATGTTTTCTCTGCTTGATGCAGCCAATGATTTGAACCTTCTCAAACATGATGTGATGTGATGTGCCACGTGATGTGTCTTTGGACATGTTTAAGAAATGAGAAGCAACTCATTGCACCAGTTGGGGTTAAATAACTTGTTGCCAGCTGAAAGATAATCACCCATGCAGTAATTATCCAATAGGAGCCTCGTACCTATTTGCTTAATTAAATCCAGGTGGCGACTTTTTTTTTGGCCAGCCAGTTTATTTCAACACTATGTTGATTTTGAGAGCTTCCACAATGGTCATAATCACAAGCATGATAAAATCATCATTAATAATGATAATATCTTGGCTCAGATCTCCTCTAGTTCCAGCTGTCTGCTCGATTTCATGGTTTTTGATGGAGTCATAAAGAAATCCAAAATTTTGTTTTAGTGATTGCAAATAATTTGGTAACCACACTTTGGTCAGGGACAGAACTGAACATAAGAACTCAGAGGTTTGAATTTTACCATATACCATTAGAACGTGAAAAATGCCAAAGTTTATCTCTGTGGTCGTGCACAGCCTCTTTCACCCACCAGGGGGAGCTGCAGCACCCTCAGCTTGTGAAGGATTAATAACCATGAAAGGAAGCCAAGCTGTACATTCAAGGAAGCTGAAGGTATGAAATCTGTTTGTTTGGTTTGGATCTCTAAAAATCACATGAAGATGACGATGATCATAGTTACTGATGAATCCTGTAACTTCAACCTATGTAGCAAAACATTATAATTTATATCTGAGCTCTCTGCATGTTCAGTTTGTGAAGAACAGAAAGTTCATAAAGTTATTAAAAATAAATGAGTGTGAAACATAAAGTACTTTTCAGTGGTACTTTGGAGAATTTTATTTGAGTAAATGTACTCAGTTACTGATGAGCTTCACTTGTCTTTGCTACCACAAAGTGGTAAACAGTGTGTGCTGGATCTCAGAGCTACACAATGATAACACAAAAACCAGCTGAGGCCCAAATGACTGAATAATGTTCCATCCTCAGATGTTTCAGACTGTCTGCATTCATTAGACAGGCTGAGAAAACCACAGCTGTGTCAGCTCTAATAAGAAGCTCTGACATCAAATCACTTCACACTCACACATTTCATGGACTCACAACAAGAACAGGAAGGACACAAACAGTCACGTTTGTTTTAGATAAATACAAGTTTACTGTACCAATGACAAACACTACTGAACCAGTTTGACCAGGATATTAACACACAAGTTATGAAGGAACAAAATACTGAAAAATAATGATTTCTATTTTTGATGGTTGAGTCTGGGATCAGCTGATTTATGACGTCTGCTTTTCATCTTTAATTTGAGGCATATTTTGGAATAATATCTCACACTGGGTTGTTTTTATGTAGTTTGTGTTGCATTAACTGTAATCTGTTCTTATTGGACCCAAACATGTTGTAAAGGACATCATGACCTTTGACTTTTATTGATCAGACCGAGTTGAGCTGAACTCTCAGACAGTGGAGGGGAAGTTGTGTGTCTGTTGTATTCAAACAGCTCCCTCCTCTCACTGTCACTTCTCTGTGACTTTGTGTGTGTTTGCATATGTGACAAGTTTACTTAGAAGGAGGAACTGTGTTTGCTAAGGTGTTGCTGTTACAGTGATGTCACACAGGTGAAGGTGTGTTGTATAAAACAGGATGACACACGGATGTGCAGCCTGGTTTGTACAGAGGCCACTTCAGCCACACACTTTTAACTTGTTCTGTTTTACATTTTTAACTTTGGAACTTTTTGCTTTTTAAACTTTTTGTTTTTGTGAGGAATAAAACTTCAGGATGTTCCTGCTGAAAATCAGGAACGTTGGACCAACCACACACTTCTTCTTTTTCCTCTGTCAGTGGATCATTTTCCTCCTGATGATCAGCAGAGTGTTTGAGGCTCTCAGAGCTCCTTCATCAACAGTAAGTGTTTAAAATGACCTCTTTCAGCCTTTTAGCTCATCTGACTGAAGTCTGTGAGCTTCAGTGGATTAACAGATTGTTCATGTTAATGAAGCAGGATTAAAGCTTCACTTTACTGCTTCCTGTTACACATGAAGCTCAGGTGGAGTTAGTGGAAGCATCTGATTTACTGTTGGCTGCTTTAATCTGTGAAAACACATCAGATTCAATGAATTCAATATGTTTGATCACCTGAAGAACCTCAGAGGAAAGTCCAAACAGCCTCCCTGGTTCTCCATGAAGAACAAAGATCTGCTCTCTGTGGCTCCAACACAACTTAAAGAGAATCAAAGGAGGACAAAGTTCTCCAGAAAAGCTGTGGTTTGATGGAGGCTACAGCTAAATGCTGCCTCCTCCATAGTACAATCTACATTTTTATACAGGGAATCATTCTGAAGACCTTTGATGATGATGATGATGCTCTTTAGTATGTAGCTGATGATTGATGATCAGAGAGGTTATGTTGGTGTGGAGATCATTCAAGAGCTGAACCTGTTAAACTCTCAGAGCTGCTGCAGAGTCTCCGCTTTAGTGATGACGCACTTATTTGAGTTTACAGTCCTACGTCACTCTAACGCGACTTCCTTACATGAACCGAAAATGAGGAGTTTGATCGAGCAGCTGAAAAACAAACTTTCATCTTTCTTTAAGCCTTAAATGTAATCTGCTGCAGTCAGGTTCAAACTGAGGTTCTGTTCTTCAGTGAAAACACCAACAGACTCAGACATTTAGAACAAACTGAGCGTCGACCAGCAGAAAGAAGAACACGGAAATGGCTGCTGTGACCGCGACGCTCTGCTGCACTTTGCTGTTTGTCGGAGTCTTTGTGTTTGTTTCTGGAGGTGAGGGTTATGAACCAAAGGGAGTTTCACTCTGAGAGACAGAGGAATCATCAGCAGCCTGGGTTACATGTTACCAACACTTCCCAAACTATTAGTTTCATATTGGTTTGGTTTGTGTGTGAAGAAGTCACGGGATTAGGTGGAGTCTGTGCAGACTGACCACAGACACAAAGAAGTTTAATGTGTGTGTCAATGTGATTTCTTGTATGTGACGAGCTCCTTGTTTACTGTAAATTACATCCTGAGCAGCACTGATTGAACCCTGAGGATCAGAAATAACTGTGCGTTCAGAATATGAGAGTTTGGTATTTTGTAGTCCTCTGGGTTCAGGCTGATGATGACTGACGTTGGTGTCAGCAGGAGTAGATCAGAGTCAGACCTCCTGTGATGATCACAGCTGGAACAAACACTTTATTTTCTGCTCTTTGTTTTCCACGGAGCTCACGCTCTGCAGCTATGGAGCTAAATCGGGGCCATAAAGTTTGTTCGAAAAAAAAAAAAAATTGAAACTGAAAAATTATTTTGAACCCGAAAAAAAAATGTAAACAGGAAAAAAAAGGTTTTGCAACTGAAAAAAAAGATGTGAAACGGGAAAAAAAATTTCAAAACTGTTTTTCAGATTCAAGGGTTTTTTTTTGCACTTTCAGATTTTTTTTTCGCAGTTTCAATTTTTTTTTTCTAGTTCAAACTTTTGGCCCTTTTTTGGCGTGGGGGGCGGAGCCTCAGATGACGGGGGTGTGGAATCATGACTGACAGAAAAGAGGAGTGGATTTTCTGAATTAAAAACAACTGACGTTTAAATTTAACTTCATATTTTAGATTTTAGATGGTCCGACGCCCATTGAAATATTTACCGTTCTTCAGGGAGGGTCCCTGGGGCCGTGCGAGTGAGAGTGCAAGAAATTCAATGGCATTTAATATTCAGATCCTGATGACACAAGTTTGCTTCCATACATTTCCCGTTCAAAGTGCTCTCATTCCGGCTCTGGGGGAGCTCGGGGCTCCAGGGCGGGATGCTGAATGATTTTTGCCCGGCCACGGCTCACCATCCTCGGTTACAGTGTGTGACCGTCCCGGTCCCTCGACATGAGGGGACGGCCACACAAAAGGGAAAGAAGAGATGAGGGACCCGGGGAAGGGGCCCCTTCACTCGCACGGCCCCCTGACCGCCGCCGGAGGGAGAGGCACCTCCTCCACACATTGTATCCGAGGGAAGTGAGCCATGGCCGGGCAAAATCATTCAGCATCCCGCCCTGGATCTCCGAGCTCCCCCAGAGCCGGAATGAGAGCATTTTGAATGGGAAATGGGACCTGGGGAAGCGGCCCTCTCACTCGCACGGCCCCAGGGACCCTCCCTGAAGGTAAATATTTCAATGGGCATTGGACCATCTAAAATATGAAGTTAAATTTAAACGTTAGTTGTTTTTATTCAGAAAATCCACTCCCTTTGCATGTTGTTTCATTGATTTAAGGCTGACTTGCCACTTCCGATATGGCGCAATGACACGGTCCATGTCATGCTGTTTCTGTAAACTGCTCAGGTATCATCAGTGAATGTGTCTGTTTTCGCTCCATCTCTTTTTATTACCTGATCACTGCTAGCGCCCGCAGATGAAGACGAGCATATGTCTATGAAGACGAGGCTTCTGCTTTGCTTTGAGAGCATGGGAAATCTCCAACATGGACTTAAAATGCTGTGCAAATCTGTCAAGATGATATTTTTTCCTCAGAGATTCGAGTCATATATTCATATAAGCTGCTTGTATCGGTGAAGCATGTTATCTTTCAAAACCAATCACATACATATAGAATATCGATGATGCGTTAAAGACATTTCCAGTTCCCACGGTCCCTGAATGCAACAGCTGGGACTATGTTGTTCAGCCACTGTGCTGAGCTGTCAGTCATGATTCCACACCCCCCTCATCTGAGGCTCCGCCCCCCACGCCAAAACAGGGCCAAAAGTTTGAACTTGAAAAAAAAAATTGAAACTGCGAAAAAAAAAATCTGAAAGTGCAAAAAAAAAACTTGAATCTGAAAAATAGTTCTGAAAAATTTTTTTTCCCGTTTCACATCTTTTTTTTTTCAGTTGCAAAACCTTTTTTGTTTTCCTGTTTAAATTTTTTTTTTCGGGTTCAAAATAATTTTTCAGTTTCAATTTTTTTTTTTTTTCGAACAAACTTTATGGCCCCAATTTATCTCCATATGCAGCACCATCACGTTACCCCACAGAGAGCAATAAATACATTCATGATTAAGAACCACTAACAGGAAGTCCTGCAACAGGCTGCCACTCAACATGGCGCTATGGTAACCAGAAACAGACAGAAAAGCACCTGCATCCAGGTGTGCAGCTTCCTCATTCTGTCACAGACTTCAACAGCAAGTCAGGTTCTTTAAATAATGATTATTATGCAGTGATGTACTATTCTGAACTATACTATACTGTACTATGTTGAAATATATTATTGTACTAAAACTGTGTGAACAGCTGTACTTTGACCTTTAACCTCTCTGCTCTGTGTTGTTTCCTCTTCAGAGCAGAAAAACATCACAGCTGAGTCTGGACAGAACGTCACTCTGACATGTCGAGCTCCAAACAACATCATAGGTGTAGAGTGGAGCAGAGCTGACCTGGGAGAAGAATATGTCTTATTTTACCGGAACGGGTGGTTAGATCCAGATAACCAGCATCCTTCCTTTACGAACCGGGTGGATCTGCAGGACAGACAGATGAAGGATGGAGACGTGTCTGTGATCCTGAAGAACGTGACTGCTGCAGATAGTGGAACATACGAGTGTCGTGTCCAGACGGATGGGTACAGTAGCATGCAGCTCATGGACATCATCAGCCTGAGTGTTGTTGCTCCTCCTCCAGGTGAGTGAGCAGAGTTCAGTGTGTCTGTGATCAGAGGTGAAGCTGCTTCCTATGGAGGACCAAAACTGACATAATCAGAAATAAAAGCAGAAATATATATATAGTGTATATATCTTGTTTTTCCTTTTCCTTATACACGCGTTTTCATCAAGAAATATATAAATTTTCTTTTTCCTTTTCCTTATACATGCATTTTCATCAAGAAATGTAAATATAGTGTTTTTCCTTTTCCTTACACATGCATTTTTCATCAAGAAATGTAAATATAGTGTTTTTCCTTTTCCTTACACATGCGTTTTCATCAGGAAATGTATATATTTGTTTTGCCTTTTCCTTATACAAGCCTTTGTTCTTTTTACATTTCCTCGTCCGCTTTTCCTTTACCGCACGTATTTCTGCCTGCTCTTTTTCCTTTTCCGTATGCATTTCTGCCTCATTATGCAAATGAGGAGGGTTGTCTTCTTGCTCCAGCTCCTCTACTATTGGTCAATAAACAGGAAGGAGCAGGATCCATGTGCAGATCGATTGTGCATGCCTGCGCCTTGTCTATGGCCACGGAGTTTACACAGTCTAATACGGTTTGAGGATATACTATGACATGTAGACAAGTTTTCACGAACAACACGTTCACAACTGGACAAAGGCTACAAATTCTTCATTGAACATTGAACACAGGTACGTGTCTTTGTCTTTTCTAGCTGTTAATTAATAGACTAGGATAGCATTAGTCAATTTGTTTGCTAGCTAACATTACGTGACCTTTCTGTTTTGCAAATAGAACATCTTTAGGCTCTAATCTTGATTAGATCCTTATAGTATAGACTAGGGTTGCCGCCCGTCACGAAAAATACGCAATCGTTTGTTATTTGGAAGTTAAATGTGGTTTCCCGGTGCTGCCTGAGCGTCCTGCAGTTTCGGTTGCCTACAGACAGACACCTGCGCATTTTTTTACTGTCCACCCGCTACTGCACCACGTCCTAAGAAATTAAACTCTTGCAAAGATACAGACGTGAGTAGGAAGACGCTCATCCCAGGCTGAACAGCTTCAGCGAGGATGAAAGGTGCACAGTGAGCCGTCTGATGTCAGGAGATAAACACTGCAGACAAACAGGAACCTAGAAGACCCAGGCAGCAGTCACATTCATTCATCCCCCAGTTATCTAAATGGCTATTTGAAGAGCAAGTTATGCTAATAGATTATCAGTAAAGTAATAAATATTGTCAAAACATATATATAAGCCCCCAGCTATTCAAAGATGGTAATGCATTTCTAACATAAGAGTGAATAGTATGTATGTAATAGTATGTACTGCTTTTCATATATGCCCTCTATATTATCTTTATAATAAAATTTTACTATTGAAATTTGCAGCAGCTTGAACTATTAAAGGAGTTATTTTTGCATTAAAAACATGTACTGGGAGGTGATTAGTGTGACTGTCATAGTTTGCAAGGTCACATGACATAATGAAATCTATGTTAAAATTGACATATCTCACTTTGCAGGTCCTCTTCCAGATCCTCACATCATGGCCAGCAGGGAGAAACTGAAGGACACACGTCCACAACCAGGGATATACAAGCTGCTGCATGGACTTTAAGGGGATGAGGAGCTGATCCTCTCAATGAGACAGAGACTTGATCATTTCTATCATGACATCTACATGGATCTCTTCTTAAACTGTAAACCCTGAGGAATTTAGTTTAATGTTGAAATGCAATTGATATGCCTTTCATAAATACATTTTCTCTGCCAATGAAAAATGGACCTAAATTGTGTATGTACTAATATATATATTTTTTACCATCACTGCTCCATGTACAGTGTTTAATATAATTAATAAATGTTTGCAAGAAACTGCCACAAACCTCATTTCTTTGTTCCACAATGGAAGCTTTAATTTTAGCATTTTTTCTCCTCCACGTGCTCCATTGCCAAATGTGTAAAATGTACAAAAATATGCAATTTAAATGTAAAAGATGTACATATGCATATCACTCAAGACAAGCTATTTACAAAACATTTTACAGAATTCTTCACATCAATTCATTCATTAATAGCTATTTTAAAAAAAAAGCACAGGTTAGAGAGATTTGATTTCCAACACAGCTGCTTGCAGTAATGAATGTTCATCCATGAAGTGTGAGTTGTAGGGAGGCTCTGACCTGGTTTGTCTCCTCTTACACTGTCACACACTGTCCTCCTCCTCAAAGGATTTTAAAACTTGGCCCCTCATCTCTCCTGATCGCTCTCCCTCAACAGACACGTATTTCTGTGTCCACTGGAAAATCGTGGAAACTCAAATACCACTAGTTTTTTGTTCGTTATTGGAACAGCATGGCACACTGTAGTAACATCTTGATGACTGACATGCTTGTTAGGTGGGCTGCTGCTGAGAAAGATGGACACAAGAAGAAAGCAAAAAGAAAATTATGAATCACATCAGAACATGGAAATGGTTTGGCATATAGCTTTCAGGTCAATATTTAAAAGACTATTCTAAACAACAGTGTTGGAAGATGTCAGTGATTTTTACATTAATATAGAAAGTAAACCTTTTAACATTACAGCACTGACAGGCAGCAGTATACATTTTAGCTACCTGTGGCTAAAGTTGATGTTAGCTTACTTTCCAATCAGAGACTGTTTCTTTTATACGCAGATACAGAATGATAAAATGACAATGCTGGATAACGTTACCACGGCTAACTAACAAGTAAATACTGTTATTGTTAACCTTACCTTTCGCTATATCATAAAGATGATGAGCATCCGGGAATTTTCCAGGGAGGTCTCTGACAATTGCAGAAGAATTAAGTCACCTTGCTAGCTTAGCTGAAAGCAATACTGTCAGTGATGACTATTTATTGTTTAGTGTAGATATTTTTGAATGAGAGGCTACTGCATTTAGCTGCAGACACGGATATTGAAGCTGAACCATTAGTTCTCCAGATTTTGGAGGAGGTGGCGTGTCGCTTGCACGAGTCTGTGTACCACACAAGAACTGCTGGGAGACCTGGATATTTGCTGCCCGCTGATGCCTTGGAGTCGTTTTTGCTTGCGGGTGTGTCAGTTACGGATATTACCGAACTTTTCGGGGCTGCTAAACTGAAGTCAAAGGCGCAGGCATGCACAATCGATCTGCACATGGATCCTGCTCCTTCCTGTTTATTGACCAATAGTAGAGGAGCTGGAGCAAGAAGACAACCCTCCTCATTTGCATAATGAGGCAGAAATGCATACGGAAAAGGAAAAAGAGCAGGCAGAAATACGTGCGGTAAAGGAAAAGCGGACGAGGAAATGTAAAAAGAACAAAGGCTTGTATAAGGAAAAGGCAAAACAAATATATACATTTCCTGATGAAAACGCATGTGTAAGGAAAAGGAAAAACACTATATTTACATTTCTTGATGAAAAACGCATGTGTAAGGAAAAGGAAAAACACTATATTTACATTTCTTGATGAAAATGCATGTATAAGGAAAAGGAAAAAGAAAATTTATATATTTCTTGATGAAAACGCGTGTATAAGGAAAAGGAAAAACAAGATATATACACTATATATATATCTCTGCTTTTATTTCTGATTATGTCAGTTTTGGTCCTCCATAGCTTCCTGGTTGTTGATGTTTGTTTCTAAAGATGTTGTTGATGAGACTTTGTAGAAAGCAGCTGGTCTGAGTGATGTGATCAGAGTGCAGTAGATAATGTCTGACAGCAGTTTGAAGAGGAAATGGATTCTGTTCTGTTCTTCACTCATCACCTACCTGACAGCTGACACCTCACACCTGTTTCTACCTGCAGGTCCAGGAGGAGGAACCACAGAGGATGGAGGATCTGTTGGACTGATCGTTGGTCTGTCAGTTGCTGCTGTGCTTCTTGTTGCTGCTCTTGTTGGTTTTCTGATCTACAGAAAACATAAAACCAACCCAGATGAAGCCTCATACCTGCCTCCTCCTGAACAGCAGCAGGTCTGAAGTGTCTCAGAGCTTTTTAGACAACAACAAGCCCCACAATGGTTGAAGAGCAACAAAAAGCAGACACCAAGAGACAAAGAAGAAAACAGGTGGATGGCAGGGAGCAGCTCATCTGTCAGCCAGAGACAGACCGTTACTAAAAACATTTTCCTCTGTGTCTGTGGGAGTGTGTCAGTGATGAGACCAAGTAAAGATAAACTTAATAAGATGCTGCCTATTAGAATATGTTTAAAATGTTAAAGTTTACATAATCTCAGTGTTTTTGTTATTTTGATGTAAATTAATACTTTGTTGTTTTGCATTTTTGGTCATTTGGAAAATTGTAAATATTATTATTAGGAGTAAAACACAGTAATACAGTAGCAGCAGTAGTACTATTCCATTTAACACTCCCCCTGCTGTAAGCCTTGTTTCTCTGTTACAAACTGACTCTGGATCAGTTACAGTTATTAGATCTACTCTCGGGAAAAGCCGGAAGCTTGTCTAATGTTCATCAAACCATGTCGTTATTGATTTATAGTGAGGTGTCAAATATGGTCTTCATGCAGTTACAGATGTCTGTTAAATTTATTAAGACGACCTCGTTAGTTCACCTGTTCTGAGGCAGCTCATAGAGTTTGAACACACTGAGGAGGAAATATTTTGATTCAGTTCTTTTCAGTCAGGTTATGATCCGTTATGGACACAGACAGCTGCAGATCTGTAGTTGCTCCTGTAGTTCCTTGGAGTCCCTGATGGGGGCGCATGTGTAGCTGCTGCCTTGAGTCCATGTGGTCACAGAGAAACCAGGAAAGCATGCAGACGTCTGCACAGCCCGTCATGTCTCCCTCTGATGGTGGGATTCAGAGCTGGCAGACTCGTGGATGCTGAAAGTATCTTTGCTGCTTCAGCTGCCTCTGAGCTTCATCAATCACTTTGTTTATGGTTTGTTTCTCACTGTTCATGAGCTCAGTGTGTGTTACAGCATCAGGATCAGTGTGTGTTTATCTTTGTGTGTTCAGGACTCAGTGATCAGCTGTAACTCAGTGACACATTGTTGTGATAGTATCATGAAGCACAGAGAGAATCATCTCCATGTATCTGCAGAGATGTTTCCTCTGATCTGTGAAGCTTTACTGAACTTTTCCTTCCATCAAGGAGACGCTTCAGTCTGTTTGTTACTTTAAATCTTCCAGCAGATCTTCACATATTGTTGCTTTATTTTTACTTTTTGTCTTTTTATTTAATGTAATAAAGTTTTACATGCATGAGCACTAAATGTGTTCTTGATTCAGTTTTTAATTCCTTCATTTTTGCTGTAATTGTTTCCTGACATGTTGAACCAGTAAATGTGTCGATGCTTTTGATGCTGAGCTGGAATCAGTCTGATGGGACCAAGAAGCAGTCCAGCAGCAGATGATGATGGGTTTCTCTCTGAGGTCTGATGTTTGTTTGCATTCAGTCATTACTGGGTACCTGGGGGCGGGGGGGGGGGGGGGGGGGGGGGGGGGGGGGGGGGGGTAGAATAACTGACACTGCTGAGTCTGAAGCCATGTTGTTTCAAATGTTCCTTTATTTGGACAAGAGGTTGAACTGCTAATCAGCTAACACTAGATAACATATTTAAATGAAGATCATCTTTATTAGGAACTGTACATGCTCACCATGTAATTTTTATCATTGTTATTTTTAATAAACATGGAAGCATCACTGATGATCTGCTTGTATCCACGTAGTGTTTCCAGTCCAGCAGCTCCCTCTAGTGGCCATATCTAGAGCCTGTGGGAGGATGGTGTTAATCTAAAATGTGAATCATAGTGTTCCAGTCAGTCATCAGTGTGTCTCTGCACAGCTGTCATTAAAATGTGTTCAGAGGGCCTCAGTGTGTGAATGGTTCCAGTTCAGCTCCATAACAGCAGCGTCCCTGGTTTGATTCCTGTGTTTCAGCTCATATCTGCCTCTCTCACTGAGGGGGACGTCCACTACATGGAAATAGAGAGTGTGTACATAAAGATCCCCCCACCCCCCGAAAAAAAATATCTGCACCAATAGTAAAGCTGGTGCTCAGAGGAAGAGGGCGGGGCTTTACTTGGTGTCAGTGAGAGAAATGAAAAAAAGCTCAAATGAGTGAGAAGGACGATGAAGGAAACATCTGTGCTGTGTCTGCTCTGTAAGTAGAATCTCTGTGTTTGTTTGAATTATTGACCTTTGACTGTCTGCTCTCCTGATAACTGATGATGGAGGAGAAGACATGAAAAACTAATCAGGCTGAATTCAAGTTCAAACACCATGAGGACCAACTGCAGGTCTGAACTGACTCTTTATCTTTGCTCAGGAGTCCAGGAAACACAGCAGGCAGTGAAAAGCTCAAATCATTCACTGATTACATGAACACAGCTGCACAGAGGACACATGACTTTACTGTGACACTGAACAGGAGAGATTGTTGTCCAAACTTTATTGAAACTTGTTGCTGCATCAAGTCTAAAATGAGCAGATCTATCAGAGAGAGACGAGTTTGTGTGTCTGTCAGCTGTTTGTGTGGAGTTGTTCTTTGTGTTCACCTCAAACCAACCTGAGTGTCATTTCTCTTTAGTTCTGATCTCACTGCTGAGCTGCACAACAAACCAAGGTCAGTAACCTTCTTCTGTCACAGCTTCAACCTGATCAATGCTCACTAATATGACCTGTTTGGCTTCATGTTTCATTGTAACCCTCACAGCTCGTCTGACTGTGAGTCCCAGCAGCTCTCAGTTCTTTAAAGGAGGCTTTGTGTCTCTGAGCTGTGAGGAGGACGACAGCTCTGCTGGATGGACTCTGAGGAGAAACACAAGCAAACAACAGAGGACTCAGTGTGTTGGTTGGGGAATATGGTCTGGTTCTTCCTGTAACATCACTATGATGCATCATGACAGTGGAGTTTACTGGTGTGAGTCCAGAGAGGGTGCCATCAGTAACATGGTTAAGCTCACAGTCTCTGGTAAGCTGAGTGTGTGGAGTTAGTGTTGATGAAGCTGTGTGTAAATGGATGAAATGCTGTAGTTTGTCTCTGTGTTGAGGTGGATCAGTGATCCTGCAGAGTCCTGTCCTCCCTGTGATGGAGGGAGATGACGTCACTCTGCTCTGTCAAACAAAGACCCCTCCCTCCAACCTCCCAGCTGCTTTCTATAAAGATGGCTCCCTCATCAGGAAGCAGCCTACAGGTCACATGACCATCCAGCATGTTTCCAGGTCTGATGAAGGCCTCTACAAGTGTGACATCAGCGGTCATGGAGAGTCTCCATCCAGCTGGATCACTGTCACAGGTGACACACTCACCTGTCTGTGTTTCTGCAGGTTTCAACATTCACAATGTGACCATAACTTAATGACTGTGTTTGCTTTATTTTAGAGAGACACACCACCACACCTCCACCTACATCCACACCTCCACCTACATCCACCTCTCCTCCTGTTCTCTCTGTGATCTCCTCTTTTGGATCAGTCTGTGTTGTGGTTCTACTGGTGTTACTGGTTCTGCTGGTGAGACGATGTGTTCACAGGAAACCTGAAGGTGAGACTCAGACTTCCTGATCTTTCATGTGTGGTTTTTCTTTTAGTGAATAATGTATGCAGTTTTTAGGCCCCAAGCACAAACTTAAGCACTTTTACAATTTTGATTACATTTGTTTTTTATTTATATATCAGTCTTCCTCAGATCGCTGTGGGGCAAATAAAAGTAACCATAAATCACCTCTGAAGCCAGTGTGATAATCACAATCCTTGTGGGCTGCATCAGTCTGATGTGTAGTTACATTTCTTGAGAGGTGCATGTAAGATTACTAGCATAAATCTCAGAGGGGATTTCCAGTCATGTATGTAGGACAAAGGAAGAACTCTAATTTTGGCCTCATTAGATCGATGGAGTGATAATTCTTTTTGCATATAAACCAGAAGACTTACACTTACATATCATTGCATTCAACATGTCCCACAGCTTCTCCCAGCTCCGGGGATTCTATGTTTTATAGGAAGCTCGAACTTGTCCTTTGAGCTCCATTTTTTCTCTTCTTCCCCCTTGCGTTCATGCTCGTCACCATTTTGCTTTCTGTAGCCCTGCAAAATCAAGCATAAACAGTAGCGTCACAAGATCACGCATTCACATTGTGAACGAAACAGGCCTGCCAGGGTGGCAGATTGGAAAAAGTGGTGAAATGATATTATATTGCCCCGATCTAGCCAGAGAAAAAAAAAATCAGTCTGTTATCAGCGACATGGCAGAAAATCAGTTTGGTATCAGCAACATGGCAGAGTGCGTGGACTGTACACCTGCCTGCTTGCAGTGGTAGCAAAGAATTCTGATAGCGAACCTGTGAAATTCTCAGCCTGTTGTAAGATGATCTCAGCATGGCACAGCGCCGAAATGCTCCAGATTCCTGAGAATTCTGAAAGAAATGGGAAATCTGATGAACTCTAAACACATAGCAAAAAAATAATACTGCTGTGAAATATAAATTTTTAGTTAGTTTTAAAGATCTCGAGTAGCTCTTTTAAACAATGCATTTCCATTTAACATTTGTATATTTCATCATATATTTCTCATTATCTCACTTTATCATTGTTCTTCATCTTCATCTTCCACCACTGCTCTCTTTGCTTCCCAAGTTCTCCACCTCTTCCTCCTCACCTCAGTCCTCACCACCTGAACTGAAGTCGGGGCTCTCACACATGAAAATGTGCATAAAGGTTATTTTTTTCTGATATTGTCCCAATAACTGATTTTCAGCAGATTAGACATGTGGACAGCTGACAGGAGCTTACTTACAAGACAAGACTGACTTACTTAGACTTAAATCCTCCTGTGCTATGTAGCAAATCAGGTGGCAAATGAACGCCACTGGTTTTGATCTTGCACCAGGGCTTCTGCTTCTTCCTATGACATATTCAATGCCTTTAGATCTTGATTGAGTGTCTTTCACCAGGTGTTACAGGGGCGTCCATGTGCTCTTCTGGCGCCTGGAGGCTGCCAGCACATCGCCGTCTTGGGGATCCACGCGTTGTCCATACGGAGGATGTGGCCGGCCAATCGAAGTCTTTGGCATGATATGATGTTTAGTTTGACCATGTCACTCCTTTGTAAGACTTTTTTGTTGGTGATGTGGTTGGTGTAGCGGATCTTTAAAATTTGACAAAGGCAACCCAACTAGAAGACGTCGAGCTTGGTGTTGATGCTAACTGATGCCTTCCGGATCTCGCTGGCATAGATGGCGATTGAGATAATGATCAAGTTGAACAGGCGGTATTTGATGTTAAGGGAGCTGGTCAGGGAAGACCAGCTCTTGTTCATCCTCTGAAATACCACTGCCACCTTCCCAATACGGCATTTGATGTCCACCTCTGCGTTGCCATCTTGGAAGATCACACTGCCGAGGTAGTTGAACTTCTCTACTTCTTCCAACTTCTGTGTCCCAATGAAAATCCCTGCCATTGAGCCTTGGTGCTGACGTGCATGATCTTCGATTTCTCTGTGCTGATCCTAAGGCCAACTTTCCTGGCTTTTCCTCATAGATCCGTCATCCCTTGTTGTAGTTATATCTCATTTTCCTTGAGCAGGGCGATATTGTCTAAGTTGCCGAGACAGTCGTGGTCAGACCGACAGATACCGGCCCCGATACGGGCACTGGCGCACTACATAATGTAATCGAGGGTGACGAGGAAAAACAGTGAAGAAAGGATGTAACCCTGCCCGACACCAGTGGTGATCTTGAAGAAGTCGTTGTGGCCATTTTCGGTCTTGACGCAAGAGTTCAGTTGAAGGTACAGGTCCCTGAAAATGTTCATGAAGATGGCTGGAACACTAGTGCGGGATCTGCCAAAGGGAACTGCAGTGGATGCTGTCAAAGTCTTTCTTGAAACTATAAGAACAGCTGATTATAAGCTAACATTGTCCCAGCCAATGGTAGGATTAGATGTCCTGAAAAAAAAAAATCACACTTTCCACTGATAAACAGTTTGATTACATTCTCACATCACATGAGAGATGATTTGCTCTGTGTCTGAGTCATTAACAACATTAGATCCAACTGGAAGAAAGTTTCAGCAGCTCAAACTAACAGCGGAAAATCAATAACACTAAAACAGCAGCGGTTACCGACAGAGAAGTTCTAGAAATCCTCAACAGTTCACCTCAGTATCGCTGTTATCAGACAGAAGTGAGCTGCTCTCACTCATCAACTTGTTTTGAACTCTTTTCAAAAGCTTTCACAGCCTCCTCGAGAGTAAACAGAGGTACACAGTGATCTTACAGCCTGCACTCACTGATTATTGGGTTATGGGGAAGGTACAGAGGGTTATAAAATAGTATATAGTGTATAATGTGGATTACTTATTTTTATTTTATTCTTCTTATTTATATGTGTGTATATATGGTTGCAGGTAAAAAATACAAATGACAAATAAACACTATCTTATCTATCTTATCTTAAATGATCCAACAGCACAAACTCAGTCCAGAGGTCCAGTTCAGGGACTCCAGTTAAGTGAAGCCTAGTAATCCGATACAATCAAACAGGCCTAATAATGCACATCTAAACTTTAATACGTGTAGTAGACCTGATTCTATTGGGGCCTCTTGGCCAGGTCATGTTTGTAAATGAGAACCGGTTCTCAAACATTTTACCTGGTAAAATAAAAGTTTTTAAAAAACAAATTAAAAGTTTATGATGTATGTACGTATGATGTCCTGCCCAGCCTGGCTAACCTCTTCAAGAATCAAGAAGAAATTTATTGTCATTATACATCAAGACATACAATGATATTTCATTCCAGAACACTCATCCAAGAAGACAGACAAAACCTAACACACATGGGAGATAAGTGCCTGCGGCTGCTGCCCCAAGGGCGCCGCCGCTTTAAGCAGAAAAGAAAACAAATAATAGGAAAGGTAGGTTCAAAGTAATTCATCTCGTACTATGCTCGTTTATGAGCACAGTACCAGGTTCCAAAAAAACACCTCAGCAAAGCATATAGCGCATTTAAAGCTGGGATAGTAATATTGGGGGGGGGGGGGGGGGGGGGGGGCAAGCTGTTGCTACCTGAACACAGGCCACAGTCTGATCAACTGTGGTCAGATCACCCAGGAGAGGGTGTATGATGTAGGAAGAGCTGAAACACCCAGTGACCCCAGAATATGTCACTGATGATGTTTTCAGGTGCATCAGTAGATGTATATTCAAACTAAAACCATTCAGGCTCTGCATAGTTGTTGTGAATAGGTATGTTAGCTGTTCGGTCTTTAAGTCTGATGTCATTTCCTGGTCCAAATGCTCCGAAATAAACAGCAATGGCAGAACATGTGACTATTACAGAAGATTACAACATACCTTATCAACTGCACACATTTTCTCTTCTCTTTCTCGTTGGTAAAATGACAGCTGAGTGTGATTTTTTAACTTTTTTTTTTGGATCAGTTAAAACAACGAGGGACACACCATTGCATTGATCATGTGACAGTTTGGACCAGGAAATTGAATCCTACATCATCACTTAACAACCGAACAGAGAAACTGCTTTTGCAGCAGACTGTAAACGTGTTTATTTCTCTTGTAAACTTGGACATTTTAATGGGGAGTGACTCACTGCTGGAGCCTCCAGTGGACATTAGAGGAACTGCATTTGTCTTTTTCAGCTTCATTCTTCAGGTTGATGATTGGGTCATTCAGCGTCAGAAACCAGAGACCTTGATCATGTTGATGCTCTGGACTAAGGGTGTGATGTCACGTAATTTGGCACCTGTAGTCTATATTATAGTAACTTACATGAGAAAAAAGCCCTTTAAACCTATTTTAGAGTAAAGCCCCCAGTTTCCCCACAGGCGTAACATCCAGCCTCTGAGTAGTTAGACTTGTTCTTGAGGGACTTTCCAAAGCAGCAACATTCTTATAAAGTATCTCATCAAGACTGTGAGGACACGTTCACTGACTTTCAGCTCAGTGACTGACTGGTTTTAGTTTGATGCTGACTGTTTCTGACTGTGATTATGGTGATATTTATTATACATTACAATTATATAACAATGGGGACATTGTACAGAAATGTGTGTTGTTTCATGTTAGTTTAACCCTGCATTACAGTTATTATTTTATAGTATTTCTGTTCGTATTTTACACTTTTACGTTTTTATTTGCTTCTTTTTCCAAATTTAAAAACTCAGTTTGTTGTTGTGTTATTTGTGTGTTGGACTGTGTGTTTGTTGTCTGTGGTTAGCAGACGCTCACAGCTCTGCAGTCCAGCATCCTGTTTGTGATGGAAAAAAAACACAGCTGTGGGTTTTGCACACAGAGGTGTTAGATTTAAAAACAGAACAAGAAATTATTAACAACTGCATTAAGTCCAATTACTCAAATTAGTGATTATATCGTAGTTTGTGCGGCATCCTGATAAGTCACGTTATCAAAGGAAATTTAAGTTCATTTTAATTTTTTAAAATGTGAAAACAATTTAAATACTAAACAAAAAATATCTATTTTTGTATGATGATTTCTACAGATAGAGCAATATTGATATGATCAGCTGAGCTATCAGCTGTTTGACCTGCACTGATGTCCTGTGTGTGTGTTTTATTGTGCAGATCCAGCTGCAGTCGAGTCAGCAGTGAGAACTGAAGACGTCAGTTATGAACCAGTCATCATCACAGAGAGGCAAAAACAACCAAAGACGAGAGGTACGGCTGCTCTTTGTCTCCATCATGGTTCACTTCTTTAAGCTACATGCTAACATGAGAATGCTAATGCACTGATGATGCTGAACAGTTTTGCTAATTAAGTTCACCATGTTACTAGCAAGCTAACATTTACTAATCAGCAAAACCCTAATTGTAATATTTGAAAGTTCTATTGTTATTTTTTGGTTTCTTTAAAAAAGTCACAAATTCTGGAAATTATACTTAACAAGCTGATTATTTTCAGAACACGGGTTAATAATCTATACTTAGAAATAACAGGATGACAGCTGAGAATGGCTCAAAACTGATCTTTGAGAGAAAAATAAGGTCCAGTGGAAACATGCTGCTTTAAACTGAAGGAATCAGTGATATTATGGAAATCAGAGGCTGATGGGATTCATCAGTGTGCAGATTAAATTGAACAATTAATTCAAACTTTACAGGGGGTGCAGAAAGTATTCAGACCCCTTTACATTTTTACTTTGTTTCATTGTAGCCATTTGTTAAAATAAAAAAAAGTTCACTCAGCTCCCCATCTTGACAAAAAAAAAAAAAATGTAGAAATTTTTGCAAATTTATTCAAAAAGAAAAACTGCAATATCACATGGTCATAAGTATTCAGACCCTTTGCTCAGTATTGAGTAGAAACACCCTTCTGAGCTAGTACAGCCATGAGTATCTTGGGAATGATGCAACAAGTTTTCCACGCCTGGATTTGGGGATCCTCTGCCATTCTTCCTTGCAGATCCTCTCCAGTTCCATCAGGTTGGATGGTGAACGTTGGTGGACAGACATTTTCAGGTCTCTCCAGAGACCTGCAGCTGAAAAACACCCCCATAGCATGATGCTGCCCCCACCATGTTTCACTGTTGGGATTGTATTGGGCAGGTGATGAGCAGTGCCTGGTTTTCTCCACACATACCGCTTAGAATTAACACCAAAAAGTTCAAACTTTGTCTCATCAGACCAGAGAATCTTATTTCTCATAGTCTGGGAGTCCTTCATGTGTTTTTTTGAGAAACTCTATGCAGGCTTTCATATGCCTGCACTGAGGAGAGGCTTCCGTCGGGCCGCTCTGCCATAAAGCCCCGACTGGTGGAGGGCTGCAGTGATAGTTGACTTTGTGGAACTTTCTCCCATCTCCCTGCTGCATCTCTGGAGCTCAGCCACAGTGATCTTTGGGTTCTTCTTTACCTCTCTCACCAAGGCTCTTCTCCCACGATTGCTCAGTTTGGCTGGACAGCCAGGTCTAGGAAGAGTTCTGGTCGTCCCAAACTTATCGAGGCCACTGTGCTCTGAGGAACTTTGAGTGCTGCAGAAATTCTTTTGTAACCTTGGTCAGATCTGTGCCACAATTCTGTCTCTGAGCTCCTTGGGCAGTTCCTCATGATTCTCATTTGCTCTGACATCCACTGTGAGCTGTGAGGTCTTATATAGACAGGTGTGTGCCTTTCCTAATCAAGTCCAATCAGTTTAATTAAACACAGCTGGACTCCAATGAAGGAGGAGAACCATCTCAAGGAGGATCAGAACAAATGGACAGTATGGGAGTTAAATATGAGTGTCACAGCAGAGGGTCTGAATACTTATGACCATGTGATATTTCAGTTTTTCTTTTTTAATAAATTTGCAAAAATTTCTACATTCCTGTTTTTTTTTTTCTGTCAAGATGGAGTGAACATTAATGAGAAACAAAATGAACTTTTTTGATTTTAGCAAATGGCTGCAGTGAAAGAAAGAGTGAAAAATTTAAAGGGGTCTGAATACTTTCCATACTTTCCATGTTAGCAGGTTGAATGTGTTGTGAATATGAGATGTCTAAAGAAACAGGCTGAAGACACCAAATGTCCTTTAATGCACTGGAGCACGTTCTGCATGTGAAACCACAGCAGCTACTTCCTGTTGATTCGAGTCTGAAGCTGTTGAGACTTTTTACCACAGAGAGTTCTGGTTTGGCCAATGGCAGCGTTCATGTTGTGAGAACATGTTTGCTTGGTGCTCTGTGGTGAAAGTGTGTCAGACTGCACTGAAAGAAGGTGGCATCTCTGTGGTCGGGTACCAGCTTCTTCGCACAAACATCTGCCAGTTCTGTGCAGTCGGTTGGTGTTTCTCAGCAGAGGTGTAAAGAGGAGGAAAAAAGTGTGAAAACGTTCTGCCTGTTGCAACAGCTGTAACTTAATCTCTGCATGATCAAAGTTAATAAATGTTTAGCTGCAGCTGTAGTGTTGTTGTATCACTGTGCTGTCATTTGTGTGTTTGGTTCTGCAGAGAGTCACACAGCTGTAGTCTACTCAGCAGTGAGAAATGAAGACATCCTTTATGGACAAATAGCCGTCACACCAAAGAGGAAAAGAGGTACACCTGCTCTTTGTTTTTAACTTCAGACAGAGGCTTGTTTCCAGTCTTTGTGCTAAGCTAAGCTAACCACATCATGACTAACAATAACAAAATTATTGTTGCATTATTCCTTTAAAGTATAAAATAAAGTCAGGAAGGAAATATAAATATAAATCATACACTGTTGGAAAGCCTATTTGGGCACAGCCTACAGACTGAACTCTGCTGCTACACCCACAAATTCATTTTTCTTACAAATGTGGCTCCATTTAAGGGGAAATAAGAAGACTTTCCGATGGTATGTGATTTATTGCCAACAAGCATCGTTACAACAAGGAATCACCTAAAAACTAATTTCCTCACTCTGGGGTACAGAGTCGAGGAAGGTCAAAGGGGGTTAAACTCAGGTATTCAGAAAATCCCTGAGTACATCATTGTCTCGGGCCTGGAAAACTGCAGGGTGGTGGTGTGTTGAATGCTGTTCTCAATTTGCTTCCCGCTCCGGACCAAGTGGTAGGCATGTCAGAGTCTGAATTTGTAAAGATGACAGTTCCCTGCAGATTCAGTCCCCCTGATTCAGGCAATACAAGAAGATGGTTTCATGATCCCTGCTGTCAGAGACTCCTGAATATGTTTCTCCAGGAACTCCTGCTCTGGGCTGCATTGTCAGCTGGTGGGTAGGGGTGCCCCCAGGGGGGTAGACTCTGTCTTTGCTGAATACCATTTGAAGGTCGTGGTATTCCTAAGGCAGTGACTGAGGTGAGGTTAAAAGGTTGTAGGGGTATTTTTAATTGCTTTGCCAACTCGCCATCTAGGAGACTCTGTTCTGCCCAGAGTCCAGTAGAGCCTGGAGTGGCAAAGAGTCCTGATTAACACATATAGGAAAGGCCTGACCATTCCTTTCTTAGACTCGGGGGACGAGCACACTCCAAAACACCATAACCAGCAAAGACTGTGACACGATTATGTTTTTCTGCAGAGTGGATGCAGCCAGTTTCCCATCCAGGTGTAATGAAAATCCATCCATCCATCCATCCATTCACTTCCGCTCATCCTGTTCAGGGTCGCGGGGGGGGGGGGGGGGGGGGGCTGGAGCCTATCCCAGCTGTCATAGGGCGAGAGGCAGGGTACACCCTGAACAGGTCACCAGCCTGTCACAGGGCCAACACAGAGAGACAAACAACCTTTCGCACTCACATTCATGCTCACATGCACACCTATGGGCAATTTAGTGTAGCCAATTAACCTAACCCCAGTAAGTGCATGTCTTTGGAATGTGGGAGGAAACCGGAGTACCCGGAGGAAACCCACGCAAGCACGGGGAGAACATGCAAACTCCACACAGAGAGAGGGAAAGGCCTGGGCCAAGGTGGAATCGAACCCAGGCCTTCCAGATGGCATCCTGTGAGGCAGCAGTGCTAACCACTGCGCCACCGTGCTGCCCGTGTAATGAAAATTATCAATAAATTAATGACACATAGTTATTGGCTTCATTCATTTTTTTTTTAGTGTAATGAAAATTATCAATAAATTAATGAAGCCAATAACTATGTGTCTGATAGTTTAAGACACATAAATCTGCTGTTTTTGTGTTGCTGTTGTTGTGTTGCTATTGCTGTGTTGGAGTATGGATGCATTCTTTTGCACAGAACTGCAGTTTTTGACTCAACAGAAGCCTTTTGGTGACCACAGATAATATCTCATCATCTACAGTTCATAACTACCTGTGGTGAACCACAAAGTTCAATTTTAGGTCCTTTATAGATATTTATATATACAGTTAACTGGATCAAATTTAATACACCCACACCTCAGTTCACTGCTACACCACCGCTGAGCACACAGTACTCTCTGAAGAGAGGGAGAAAGAGGGAGAAAGAGAACTCTCTTCTGCCAGGAGAGAAAAACAGTCGTACTAATCAGTGTGATATTTGTTTACGTAGGCCCATGAATTCATCCATTTTTTTATCTGTTTATTCAGTTCAGCCATGCTGGAGCTGGAGGTCACCACTCTGTCACAGGGTGTTTAGCTGGACATGAAATGAGGCCAAATCTTGCACAGAAAATCTTCTACCAGAAGCTGGAACTGAATGCAGTAGATGCAAATGTTTCAGCTCTGTGTGTTCAAGTTTGACTCTTGGGAATTTCAAGAAGCAGCACCACAGTAGAGTGGGTGGAAGTGGAAGTTCTGGTTTGTATCTGAAGTGGTTCCCAGTAAAATCTGAACTGTGTGATGCAGAGAGGTGCAGATTGGAGGTCTTGATTGAACTCCAAAGCTTGTAATCATGTTTGAACTGTGTGTGTTTGTGTTCAGCCTTTAAACCAGAGCCAGAAGTCGTCTACTCTTCACTGAAGTAGTCCACCAGTCCAACCACTGACGTCCAGCTGCTGCTCTCTGACCAGCACCTCAGACCAGAGACCATCCACATGTTAAAAATATTTTTACATTTTAAATTTCTTTCTCACTTCTTTAGACTCATATCATTAAAAAATCAGATATTATTTTTTTTTAGCTTAAAAGTGTATTTTCATGCTAAATTAGCAACAACAATCTAAATATATTCATACTGTTTTATAAATGTTATTTATGGTTGTTGGCTTTTGCCCCCCATGGTAGAGATCTGATTTCTCTGCCAGATTAATAAACTTGTGTCCTCATTTGTTTTCCTCGTGTGGTTCTGTGGCTTTCACTGAGGTGTCAGATGGAAAATTTAACTTATTCCAGTTTGGTTGTGGTTAACCGACGCACACCTCATTTCACTGCAGAAAGCAAAGAATAAGCTTTAAACCACAAGAGCTGCAACATTCAGTGAGTGCAAACTGCACAGAAAAGCTTCTGTGCTGAGTGTGTGTGAAAACTTTAGAGGGCTTCACACAGAAACTAGAAAATTTCATTTTCCATAGTTAAATGTTTAATTATAAGGATCAAAAAATTATTCTCTGGTACCAACTGACGCTTCTCTGCTGGTCAAATGAAGAAGAACAACCTCAACCAGTAAACTCGGACTTCAGACTATGATCACAGTTACTTTACAGCTAAAATTCCCAGGCAGGTGTAAACTTGGTTCTCTCAGTAAACGACCATGGTGGGAAACATTCATAGCTCCAAACCCAGACTTCGACGTGAAAACAGAGACCTGAAATGTTTTAGTAGAGAGACTACAAATTCATGAACATGTCATTCAGATTGTACATATCTCCTGATCCAGCGCAGAAGACTCCCATCTCTGGGTTTAAATTGCTTTAAAATTTGAAATGATCCTGAAACACGTTTGAAATCTTCTGCCATTTACTGGCGAAGCTTTGAAGCTACAGCAGAGCAGACGTTCTATAAATAACTGCAGTTTCATGGTACAGTGTGGAAATTTCACCACTAGATGTCAGTAGATCACAGTCAATTCAATTGAATGCAGTTGAATTCTGTTTACTTACTCCTCCCCTTATGTGTCAAGATATTGAATAGAATAGAATAGAATAGAATAGAATAGAATAGAATGCCTTTACTATATAAGTGTATACATATAATAATGAAGATGATGTGAATCAAACCATCCAAATCAAACCACCAACCTTCCAGTTCGTAGATGAGCTACTCTACCAACTCCGCCTCCACCTGGAATGAGTTATTCAGTTTATATATTAACCTGATGAAAAACCACACAAGTACTCACAGTCTGTTTTACCACTATTCTGAACACATATTTAAGTGAAGGTAATGTTTATACAATGTAGCCATTTTATTTGGAGAGGTATTAGCTCTTGCTGCAATGTGCTATTTATTTTTCTTTGTTGCATTAATAACATGAGGAACTGAGGAGGGCTTGTATTCATCTACACTCAAATATCTCCCTCTTGTGGTCATGGTGTGCTCAGTCAGTGTGCTCTGCACAGCAATACATGTAATATTCTGGTTTGACCTCATGGTGGCACTGTTGTCACCATCACTCTATCATCTGATTATTCAAGACCTCCTGTAGTACCAGTCAAAGGTTTGGACACACCTCCTCATTAAATGTTTACTGGGGTTAGGGGAGGGTTGAGGCGGTTGACCATAGTGTCAGCACGAGGTGAGCTCCAGGTGACTGGTTGTGTGAAGCTTTACCATGTACAAGGCGGGTGTGACTCCTCCCCCTGGCCCTCTCCTCAGTTGCTCTGCCTTTTGGCGGTCTCTTACTTCCACCTCATTCTTGATCTGTTCTTAGAAGTACCTTGCTCTTTGTGTCATCAGCCCAGTCCCCTAGGTATGATTTCTGCCCCTCTGGGGATCCCTGGGCCCCTGCCACTGTCGATCTGCGGGGGGCTTCAGGGGGTTGGGCCTTCCCCGGGTCTGGGGGCAGGATTGGGGGGGTTTGGGGTGGGTGGGTGTTTCTGCCTTTCCCCTCTGTTCTCCACCAGGATTTGATTAGCCTCACTTGTCACTCTTCTTTTAATGCACAGCACTAGCTTAGCACACACACACATAAGAGTCATAATAATTGTTTTTATGTTGAGCACTACATGTCTCACTGCAGGTGTTGGTAGCAGGCTGGACTGGTAGTAGGAGGTCACATAGCGGGTCCGGCCATCTACAGGAATGTGGATTGCCCCCCCCCCCGCCTCACTCTTCCCTACTTCACCTGCCATCCATTTTAATGCATCTCACC
The DNA here is from genome assembly GCA_013435755.1 of Amphilophus citrinellus. NCBI lineage: Eukaryota > Metazoa > Chordata > Actinopteri > Cichliformes > Cichlidae > Amphilophus > Amphilophus citrinellus. The sequence goes on from CM024194.1 coordinate 5,478,900, forward strand.
AGTCACTTTACACGGGTAGGTGGGGCTCACACTTAAAAAGAAATAAAATTCCAATCAGGCAATTAGAAAATGCATAAATTATAATAATTTATAGATTCTCCCTAATCAGGAAACTGGGGAGTATACTTAAAACATAAATACATAGACTCCATATATTAAATATGACAGAAATAAAAAATATTATTTACATATAAATAATAATAATTTAATTTAATCTTTTTTTAAAAAGGAAAGATATGGTAGGAGTTGAGTGGCAGGTGGGCTGATAACTGATGAGGTTCGAGGGCGATTTTGCGGTGTCTTCAGCTCCCTGCATCTCTCTTTCCTCCCCCCTGCTGTCTCGCTCCTCTCCTCAATGCTGGTGGGGTCCGGTCCTTGTCCCTCCGGTGGGGGTGGGGGGTCATGTTGATGGTGTGGGGGCTCCATGGGGTGGGGTGGGTGTGATATGGGCATTGGGGGTCGTGCTGCTGGGGGATGGGTGGGTCCCTCTCATCTTCCCCTTCCCCCTACCCTGCACTGTGCATACACATTTGGTGCGGGCTCGCTGTCCGCCCTGTGGTTCTGGTGCACTGCCTCTGTGCCAGGCTCTCTGGGCCTGGGTGGGAGCCCTTTGCTCTGTTGGGGGGTGGCGGGGTCAGTGGCGGTGGGGGGCTCGGGTAGGCGTCTTGTGGGCCAGGTTGTCCTGAGCTGCTGGGGCTGTGCCTGGGTTCCTGGATTGTGCTGGCTGGTGTCCTTCCTGGGCTTTGGGTCTGTTCACTGTCCCTCGGCTCATGTGATGCTTTGGGGTTCTTTTCTGGGTGCCCGTGCTGCCTGGGTGGAACTGGGCTGTGCTCTCAGCCTCTGTTGGTCTTGGCAAGGGTTCCAGGCGCTGGTAGAGACCTTACTGCATGTTTCTGTCTTGGCGCAGGGGCTTCCACTGCTTCTTTGCCTTTGATGCAGGTTGCAGACACTTGGGTTCTTGTTGCCATTCTGTGTTGTGATGTTTGGATTAAACACACTGCCTGGTTTGGTTTCTGGTACTCTCTATGTCCTTGTTTAGGGGTCTGGATGCTGGCTTTAACTTAGGTGCTTTTATTCTTGGTTACCTTTTTGTGAACGAAAAAAAAATTCTCGTGTGATGAGTTGGGCTCACCACGTTGGATTTGGCGGGATCATGTGCATGTCTTCACTTGTGAATATGTGCAGGTATGCTGACACATGCATGCACATACCAAAAAAAACTTGTTGGCTGCTTTGCCTTCACTCCTCGGTCCAACTCCTCCCACACCATCTCAGTTGGGTTTAGATCAGGTGATTGGGGAGGCCAGAGGCCAGATCATCTGAAGCAAAACTCCATAACCCTCTTTCTTGGTCATATAGCTCTGACATATCCTGGAGGTATGTTCAGGGTCATTGTCCTGTTGAAAAATTAATGATGGTCCGACAAAGCTCAAACCAGGTGGGATGACATGTCACTGCAGAATGCTGTGGTAGCCATGCTGGTTAAGTGTGCCTTGGATTTTGAATAAATCACCAACAGTGTCGCCAGCAAAGAACCCCCATACCATAACACTTTCTCCTCCATACTTCACAATGGAAACTACGCATGTACCTTTTCTGCATCTTACAAAGACATGGTGTTTGGAATCAAAAATCTCAAATTTGGACTCATCAGACAAAAGGACAGATTTTCACTGGTCTAATGTCCATTCCTTGTGTTCCTTGGTCCAAGCCATTCTCTTCCTCTTGTTGTTCTTCCATTGATGTGGCTTCATAGCAGCAATTTGACCATGAAGTCCAGACTCACACAGTCTTCTCTGAACAGCTCATTTTGAGATGTCTGTGCAACTAGAAGTATTTAGGTGGGCTCTTATCAAGAAAGCTGTTACCTTGGAGTTTCTGAGGCTGTAACTCTAATGAACTCATCCTGTACATCACTGTTCCTGTTTTATTTCGATTCAATTTCGATTTCAAAGTGTTTAATGATGACTACTTGATGACTATGAATAGTTTATTTTCTTGTGTTCATTCACTGCCACCACACAGAGTTCTGAAAGCATCACAGATGATCTGCTTGTATCCATGTGGTGTTTCCAGTCCAGCAGCTCCCTCTAGTGGCCATATCTAAAGCCTGTGGGAGGATGGTGTTAATCTAAAATGTGAATCATAGTGTTCCAGTCAGTCATCAGTGTGTCTCTGTACAGCTGTCATTAAAATGTGTTCAGAGGGCCTCAGTGTGTGAATGGTTCCAGTTCAGCTCCATAACAGCAGCGTCCCTGGTTTGATTCCTGTGTTTCAGCTCATATCTGCCTCTCTCACTGAGGGGGACGTCCACTACATGGAAATGGATTTGGGTGTGTCTGTTTGTATAAAGTGACACCCCCCACCCCCCTCCCTGCCTCTGCACCAATAGTAAAGCTGGTGCTCAGAGGAAGAGGGCGGGGCTTTACTTGGTGTCAGTGAGAGAAATGAAAAAAAGCTCAAATGAGTGAGAAGGACGATGAAGGAAACATCTGTGCTGTGTCTGCTCTGTAAGTAGAATCTCTGTGTTTGTTTGAATTATTGACCTTTGACTGTCTGCTCTCCTGATAACTGATGATGGAGGAGAAGACATGAAAAACTAATCAGGCTGAATTCAAGTTCAAACACCATGAGGACCAACTGCAGGTCTGAACTGACTCTTTATCTTTGCTCAGGAGTCCAGGAAACACAGCAGGCAGTGAAAAGCTCAAATCATTCACTGATTACATGAACACAGCTGCACAGAGAACACATGACTTTACTGTGAGATTTAGAAGTAGTTGATATTTCCTGTATAATCAGATTAGAGTTAGAGAATATAATTGCAATGATTGTTTTAAGACCTGATTTTCAAATTAAAACAGCAGTAGAGAAGCACGAGGAGTCCAAATTCTTCTGATATCATCCACCAGTTGTATTTTATTTTAGCTTTTCATGATTTTAATGAAAGGACAAAAAGATTTCTCGAAGTGCTGCTTTTCGGAAAAAAATTCCACATGGGTTAGAGGAGCATGCAGAGTCTATCTGAATATTTGCAAGATCGTCCATGAGCCGTTTCAGTCTTACACAACTTTCTCGGTCTGTCGTTGTCCAAACTTTATTGAAACTTGTTGCTGCATCAAGTCTAAAATGAGCAGATCTATCAGAGAGAGACGAGTTTGTGTGTCTGTCAGCTGTTTGTGTGGAGTTGTTCTTTGTGTTCACCTCAAACCAACCTGAGTGTCATTTCTCTTTAGTTCTGATCTCACTGCTGAGCTGCACAACAAACCAAGGTCAGTAACCTTCTTCTGTCACAGCTTCAACCTGATCAATTCAATTCAATTCAATTCAATTCAATTCAATTCAATTCAATTCAATTCAATTCAATTCAGTTTTATTTAAATAGTGCCAAATCAGAACAATTAGTCACCTCAAGGTGCTTTGTATTGTGGGCAAAGAACCCACAATAATACAGAGAAAACCCAACAATCAACATGACTGTTGGAAACTGGTTCCACAGAAGGGGGGCCTGAAAGCTGAAGGCTCTGCCTCCCATTCTACTCTTAAGTATCCGAGGAACCACAAGTAAGCCAGCAGTCTGAAAGCGAAGTGCTCTGTTGGGGTGATATGGGACTATGAGGTCTTTGAGATAAGATGGGGCCTGATTATTCAAGACCTTGTAGGTGAGGAGAAGGATTTTAAATTCTATCCTAGATTTAACAGGGAGCCAATGAAGAGAAGCCAATATGGGAGAAATCTGCTCTCTCTTTCTAGTCCCTGTCAGTACTCTAGCTGCAGCATTTTGGATCAGCTGAAGGCTTTTCAGGGAGCTTTTAGGACAGCCTGATAATAATGAATAACAATAGTCCAGCCTAGAAGTAATAAATGCACGGATTAGCTTTTCAGCATCACTCTGAGAAAGGATGTTTCTAATTTTAGAAATATTGCACAAATACAAAAAAGCTGTCCTACATATTTGTTTAATATGTGCATTGAAGGACAAACCCTGGTCAAAAATGACTCCAAGATTTCTCACAGTGTTACTGGAGGCCAAAGTTATGCCATCCAGAGTAAGTATCTGGTTAGACACCATGTTTCTAAGATTTATGGGGCCAAGTACAAGAATTTCAGTTTTATCTGAATTTAGAAGCAGGAAATTAGAGGTCATCCAGGCCTTAATGTCTTTAAGACATTCCTGCAGTTTAACTAATTGATGTGTCATCTGGCTTCATTGATAGGTAAAGCTGAGTATCATCTGCATAACAATGAAAATTGATGCAATGCTTTCTAATAATACTGCCTAAGGGAAGCATGTATAATGTAAATAGAATTGGTCCTAGCACAGAACCCTGTTGAACTCCATAATTAACCTTAGTGTGTGAAGAAGACTCCCCATTTACATGAACAAATTGGAGTCTATTAGATAAATATGATTCAAACCACTGCAGTGCAGTACCTTTAATACCTATAGTATGCTCTAATCTCTGTAATAAAATGTTATGGCCAACAGTATCAAAGCTGCACTGAGGTCCAACAGGACAAGAACAGAGATGAGTCCACTGTCAGAGGCTGTAAGAAGATCATTTGTAACCTTCACTAATGCTGTTTCTGTACTGTGATGAATTCTGAAACCTGACTGAAACTCTTCAGATAAACCGTTCCTCTGCAGATGATCAGTGAGCTGTTTTACAACTACTCTTTCAGGATTTTTTTTTTAATATGACCTGTCATTGTAACCCTCACAGCTCGTCTGACTGTGAGTCCAAGCAGCTCTCAGTTCTTTGAAAGAGACCTTGTGACTCTGAGCTGTGAGGAGGACGACAGCTCTGCTGGATGGACTCTGAGGACCAAAAATAAGATCACTCAGTGTGGGGATGGGTGGGGGAGATCAGCTGGTTCTTCCTGTAACATCACTGTTTTCCGATCAGACAGTGGAGTTTACTGGTGTGAGTCCAGAGAGGCTGCCATCAGTAACATGGTTAAGCTCACAGTCTCTGGTAAGCTGAGTGTGTGGAGTTAGTGTTGATGAAGCTGTGTGTAAATGGATGAAATGCTGTAGTTTGTCTCTGTGTTGAGGTGGATCAGTGATCCTGCAGAGTCCTGTCCTCCCTGTGATGGAGGGAGATGACGTCACTCTGCTCTGTCAAACAAAGACCCCTCCCTCCAACCTCCCAGCTGCTTTCTATAAAGATGGCTCCCTCATCAGGAAGCAGCCTGCAGGTCACATGACAAGTGTGACATCAGCGGTCATGGAGAGTCTCCATCCAGCTGGATCACTGTCACAGGTGACACACTCACCTGTCTGTGTTTCTGCAGGTTTCAACATTCACAATGTGACCATAACTTAATGACTGTGTTTGCTTTATTTTAGAGAGACACACCACCACACCTCCACCTACATCCACACCTCCACCTACATCCACACTTCCACCAGGTTCCACCTCCATCACTCTTTCTCCATCACTTTCTCCTCTTGTTCTCTCTGTGATATCATATATCGGATCAGTCTGTGTTGTGGTTCTACTGGTGTTACTGCTTCTGCTGGTGAGATGATGTGTTCACAGGAAACCTGAAGGTGAGACTCAGACTTCCTGATCTTTTATCTTTGAGTTTGTTTTATAGGTTCAGGTAATAATTTGAACTGCTTCATAATTTGGTTCGATTTGTATTTAAAGTGCAAGCTGGTACAAGTTACTCCAGTTTGATACACATTACATGTGTACAGCATTCGCAAAAAGCAGATGAGATGCTGAGGCCACCAAAGAGGAAGATTTCTGACATTTGACCTATACCTAGAAATTCTATTCGTAAGACAGAATCTGTGATAAGTGCAGCCCTGACAAAATCCAATAGCTACCAGAAATTTATTGCCAGCAATGCAGATCATGTTCTTGCTTCAGCTGTACGGACCAAATGAGCGATGCCATTGGATTCCACAGGCTAACCACGCCCAACAGGACTCCTTCTTCAGCTTGATGGCCCCCTTCAACTTCCATGTCCATCATCTAGTTTTTATATTACCATCATGACATGCACCAACCACCTTGTAGCTGCAGTTCTGTGCTACAGTTTCAACAATGTTGGAACATGGTCCAATCAGACGAAGGACCTGGCCTATGTAGACCGGGTCCTTCACAGCCCACGAAGACCCCAAAGGCCGAATGTGAGCAGCTGTGAAACTGGACGGTCTTGCCTTCGTATCTGTGTCTCCTGCCCTCACCTCAGCATAACTCACGTCACCTAGCAACCGTGACAGAGTGAAACACAGCTGTGGAAAAGAAGCTGTTATAATGGAGCCGAACTTTTTATGAAAAAAAATTATGTCAGCTTTTAATTGAAAATAAGCTATCAAAACTCCACATTTCCACATCAAGGAACACAGATGGGTGAACGATTAATTTCCAAATATATTAACAGCTCTGTAGTGAGAGATTAATGTTGAATAAAACTATCCAGTCATGATGCTTAACTTTAGTTTCAGCCAAACTGATTTGATCAGAAACAAATGAAACACTGAAATATACGAAGCATCAGCCATTAGAGATCATCTGAGTGAGCTATACCTGTGTTTAACTTCCACTCAGCGGTGTGCCGGAAGTCGGTGTTCTCTCCGGGTATAGCGAGCCTCGATCGGCCAGTCAGCTGACATCTGGCGCGTCGAGCTGCTGGTAGAGCATTGGCAACGGACAGCTCTGAAAACATTGGAGCACTTTTTTGCAATTAAGCGATATCTTGATAAAACAAGCAAATATTTTAGGTTTACACTTCATTTTAGGTTTGCCTGAAAACATCTTAAAAGTTTATTTTGTGTCACAGAAACCATCATATTTCAAACTTCTTAACCGCTCTCCTCCACCATTGCTGCGTTTGAGTTTTGATGCGCAATAAATCATGGGCTATGGTAGGCCACGAAGGATACACTGGACCCATTCTTCAAATTCGGGGAAAAGAAGCACGTGTTAATTGACTGCATTTGGAGGAGCCTTCAATTTTGGACAGTCTCGCTGTGACATAATCAGCCTACAAATGTGGCCTTCGAAGGATGCGGCCCCTGAATTTGGACACAGCTCTAGTCCTCAGCCTTCCTCAGACTGCTGTAGAAGCTCTACCGGAGGTGGGAGTTGTTGAAGATCTCATGGACTGGGGCCTCTGCTGGTGTTCCCAGCTACCCCCCACTATGCATCGCAAAAACATGGTCCAGAGGTCCAGTTCAGGAGCTTCAAATAGCTGAGGTGAAACCAAGCAGACAGCTAGCAGTTTCACCCGCCTGTGTCGCCATCCACCTGTCACTCATAGAGTCATGCCTCTAATAATGAAAACTTTAAACCTAGTTTCACAAACATTTACAGTTGCTACAAAGGAGTAAATTAGTTATAGAGACTGAAACATTTTTTGCAGCAGGCAGTAAAACTTGTTTATTTCTAGTGTAAAGTTCGACATTTAACATGAGAGTCTCTGGGGACTGACTCACATTTTTACAGCAAGCCTCATGTGGACGTTAGAGGAACTGCAGTCTTTGCATTTCTGCTTATTCTACGACCCCTGAAGCTGATAATTGGGTTATTCTGCACTCTAGTGTCAGAAACTATGCTAATCATGTTGATGTTCTGGATTCAGGGTGTAGTATGTAGATTGTTTTTTTTGTTTGTTTGTTTGTTTTTGTAGTTTTGTAGTATAGTATTTAGTATAACTTGCAGAAGAAAAAAAAACTTTTTCAAATGTATTTTTTGGGGAACAGGCCCCAAAGTTATCTCTGTCCCTTCATCGGTTTAGACTTTGGCTTCAAAATAACTGTTTCAGAGATGTAATTTGTGGTCTGTGGTAAACAGAAGTTCTGCAGTCGTCCAACATCATGTATCTGATTAAAAAAAGTTTAAACAAAAAAAAGGTGCTGACATTAAGTGCATTAACTGCATTGAATGAAATTATTTGAATACTTCTTTATTTTATGGTCTTTGTGACATCCTGATCAGATGCAGCCACTCTGCTGATGAGCAGTCATGTTAACAAAGGACTTAACCACTAAATGAAAACAATCAATGATCCAAAATGTTTTTGTGTGAAGATTTCCACAGTTGCAGCGATGTTTATGTGATCAGCTCTGCCATCAGCTGTTCTGCCTGCACTGACGTCCTCTGTGTGTGTGTGTTCTATTGTGCAGACAGCGATGCAGCTGAGGTCGACTCAGCAGTGACAACTGAACACGTCACTTATGAACAGATCATCGTTAAAGAGAAGAAAACAAAGTCAAAGAGGAGAGGTACGGCCATCAGGGTTCACACCTGCAGACAGGAACTGAGGCTTTGGTTTATGCTACATGCTAACATGAAAATGCTAATGTACTCAAGGCTGATTTTAATATTAAGTTCTGTTATTATTTTTTTGTGGCTTTAAGAAAGTCGCTCAAATTCTGGAAATTATAATGAACAAGCTGAAGATTTAGTGCACACAAGTTAATAATCTGCCCCTAGAAATGATCCATCCAGGCTGAACCCCCCTCTCAGCCTGCGCGAGCTGTGAAAGGCTAAAAAATGATCTTTGAGAGACAAACAGGGTCCAGTGTTTGAGCACGTCTGTTAGAGGCGGTGGAAAAATGCTTCAAACCGAAGGAATCAGTGATATTATGGAAATCTGTGGCTGGGCAGCTGGTGCAATTCAATTCACAACTATATTCTTTTTTTTTAAATTGAAGTTTATTTATTTATTAAATTTAGTGAACTCATTTGAAACCAGTCCTGTTGGAGCAGATCTATAAATTAAAACACAATGAAACAGTTGTAGCCAACCAGAATAATTAGGAGTTAGTTCATAAGAATTAAAGGATTCTGCACTAAAACACTGGCAGGAAAACTATGCATTTCAGATAATCAACATAAATAACAGCACATGCACATTCTTTGGACTACATTTGGCTTGAACTTAGTGGCATAAAGTCACTCTTACACGAGCCAGATGTCAGGTGTGTTGTGATTTTGGCAGTGCCGAAACTGAGCAACAAATCCAAAAAGAGTCCAGATGAGGCCCAGATGTGTCTGCTGTCTGGTTTTGGCACACACATCCAGTAGGCTGTTTGCAGGGTAAGTGTGTTGCTAATATGAGATGTCTAAAGAACCAGGTGTCCTTTAATGCAATGAAACAAGTCCTGCATGTAAACCCACAGCAGCTACTTCCTGTTGTTTATTCTGAGACTTCTGCTTCAGCCAATGGCAGCGTTCATGTTGTGAGAACTCGTTTGCTTGTTGCTCTGTGGTGAGGTGTGTCAGCCTGCACCAAACAAAGGTGGCATCTCTGCGGTCGTGCAGCGTCTTCTTCACACAAACATCTGCCAGTTTTATGCAATCAGTTCTTTCTCAGCAGAGGTGTGAAGAGGTGGAAATAAAGTGTGAAAACCTGCTGCTGGCTGCAAAAGCTATAACTTAATCTCTGCATGGTCAAAATAAAAAAAATGTTTTGCTAAGAATGTTGTATAACATTATAACTTGTTGTAATTTGTGTGTTTGGTTCTACAGACACTGATACAGCTGTGATCTACTCAGCAGTGAGAACAGAAGATTATGGACAAACAGCCAAAGAGGAACAGAGGTACAGCTGCTCTTTGGCTTTGGACAAAGACGAGTGTTTCTAGTCTCCACGCTAAGCTAAGCTAACCGCATCATGACTCAAACTCAGGATATCAAACGCCTTGTTATCAAGTCAGTTTGGATGTTGGGTTTCGAAGAATCCATAGGTCCCACATCCTCTTCATGTAACCCCTCTCGCTGGGATTACATGTGTAGTAGCATTCCCACAGTTCCCAGTTATTGTTCCAGTAGCCTTCGTGTTCCTGTAGCCCACTTATCATCACAATGGTTCCTCAACACCTGACACAGACATTGATAATCCGACCTCCTGTTCCAAAGACCACAAAATTACCACTACATCATTCCAGCTGCACTCCATGAGCGCCTGGCAGCACATATGAACCAGCTGCTAGAGGCTAAGACCCACCCAGAATGGCTGACTGAAGGCTGGATGGTCCTGATCCCCAAAGACACCCAGAAGGGACCACACCTATCCAACTACCGGCCAATAACCTGCCTCAGTGCAACATGGAAACTCCTGTCAGGCATCATAGCTGCTAAGATGAGTAGGCATGTGGCACAAAACATGACCGCAGATAGAGCAGTCACTCAAGACTGTAAGACCTGACTGACCAACCTGTGCACCGCCTGGATTGGCCTCACAGTTTGCTCACCCAGTGAACCCAGCAGAGAAAGAGAGAACTTTTTCTCTGCTGCCAGGACACATTCTTACTAAGCATTACTCTGGTAATGCATAGTTTGACGGCCTTTGCTATGCCATCAGTCTATTAATTGTCTGAACTGCTTATTCATTTCAGTCATGTGGGAGCTGGAGGTTGCCACTCTATCACAGGGTGTTTTTGCTGGTATAAAGTGTACCTACATCTTGCAACCAAGACACAATTCACAGACAAGACTACAAGAACTGAATACCTGCCCAGCACACGCAGCAGTCCTACTTATAAAAACCCCACCAGTAATGTATAGAATGAATACTTCATGATTTAAGTGTCACTGCTCAGCCTGAGGACTGGAAGCAGCAAATGCTAACGTCACCGAATGCAGTTGATTCAAAGCTTTCAGCTCTGTGGCTTCCAGGTTTGACTCTTGTGACTGTCAAGAAGCAGCTAAAGTGTGGGCGTTATGGAAGCTCTGTGATTTGTATCTGAAGTGGTTCCCAGTAAAGTCTGAACTGTGCGATGCAGAGAGGTGCATAATCATGCTTCCTGTTGTTTGAACTGTGTGTGTTTGTGTTCAGACTCTAAACCAGAGCCAGACGTCGTCTAGTCTTCACTGAAGTATCCACCAGTCCAACCACTGACGTCCAGCTGCTGCTCTCTGACTGCTCCCCCAGCTCCTCACACCAGAGCACATCCACGTGTTGGTTTTGTGTCTTTTTCTCACTTCAGTTACAATTACATGACTTAAAAACCACATCTACCATTTTAATAAGAGTGTACTTTCATGCAAAACCAACAGCAGTAATGTAAATATATTCATATGTTCCATGTTTTCATACTTTTACTGTTGTATTAAGGTTGTTTATGTTTATGTTTTGCTCCCATGGTGCTGATCTGGCTTCTCTGCAGATTAATAAACTCGTGTCCTCATCTGTTCTCCTCTTGTGGTTCTGTGGCTTTCACCGAGGTGTCACATGGAAAATTTGACTTCTTCCGGTTTGGTTGTGGTTATCTGATACACACTTCATTTCACTGCAGAACACAAAGAATAAGCCTTAAACCACAACAGCTACAACACGCAGTGAATATGAACTGTAAAGAAAGCTTCAGTGCTGAGTGTGTGTGACGAGTTTACTTCCTCAGTCACCCGGAAACCTGCCAGCAGCTCGTGGCAAATATTAAAATTTTCATTGATGAATTATTTAATTGTAAGAAGGTAACAGCTTCTTTTTTATTTATTTATTTTTACAAACTCAGAGTTTGGGGACTGGTCTGCTGGTCAGATGAAACAAAACAACGATGCTTTACAGGAAGTGGTTACAGTTGCAGCAGAAGCCCTACATGCGTGAAGAGACGATACTGTAAGGAAGCTGTTACTTCCTGTGCTGCTTAGCCTGCTTAGCATCTCCAGCTGCTGCTACTGCACCGCCACCTGCTCCCTATGCATGGCAGCCAGTGGTGTCACCATCTCCACCAGTACCTGCACCAGCTGCACCATCTGTGGGTCTGACATGCTGGAGATAGTTAGGTGCCAGTGTGGCACATCTGCACAATTGTTTATTTCACACAGTTGTTGCACTGTTCACTGCTTTGTGTATAATTGCCAGCTTCAGTCTCCTTCTCCTCTCTCTCAGCACAGTGAGCTGATGCACACATGTAAAGAAAGACATGATGAGTTAATTCTGGCCCGCTGAGTCAGCCAGCCCCCCCTCACACCGTCCCTCTGAACCCCCGGCACCACCTTGTCCCCTGCAGCCACACCTCCAACCACACACTACGACCACCAGTCTTTACATACACAAACACATTTAGGCGGAACAAAGTCAACCTCGGCCCCTGTATCCAAGATGGTGGGGGCAACATGGCAACTGCCACAGTGCCTGCAGTAAATATATTTTTAATGGATTAATTCTGAGTTCATGAGAATGCATCACTTTGTTGGACGGTGTAATTAAACACTGATCAATGTATATTTATGAATACAATATCCTTTTTTTTTTTTCTATTAAATAACCTAAAAATTACTGACTGGACCTTTAACCTTTAAACATTCACCAGTTGTCCATCAGATTGATTTGAGGATCTGGGTGGAATTTATGCACATCCTATCTTCAGAAACTAGAAGTTATAAGATTTCCATTTAGTTGAGACACATGGATGAAAATCTCATATAAAGAAACAGATGAGAACATAACCCTGTACTTAAATATTGGAGATCTGGTGGATGTTCTGAGGTTCCTCCCATAAACTGGAGGATCTCCTCTGGCTTGGCTGTGAACATCTCAGGATCCGACCCAGAAGGAGCTGGAAAATGTTGCAGAAAGAGGCGTCTGAAACCCCGTGATGCTCAAGGCATCCTCCTGGTGCTGCAGCACCCCCTGGAGGAAAAAAGAGGACACTAACAAAACGCAAAACTGGAGCCAAATCAGTATGGAGGGAGCTGAAATGGATTCCCAGTTGTTGCTGCTTTCTAACCGGACAGATTGATGTACGTTAAGTATAACAGACTCTGTTTCCTAATGTGATCATCAAGTGTTCACTGAGCAGTGTGCATTGAATGTAGATATTTAAAAATGGCTGAAACAGGCCGAGTGCAGAATTCTGTCTTCACTCCTCACTAACTTCGAGCAGTGAGTCTCATTGGCTAACAGTGCCGGCCTGGATTGCTGTTTTTTCACATGATTTGAGATGGTTTAAAGTGCATCACATGAACTGATGTTTACAGGAACAGTCCTACCATCAGCTCTCAGACTGGTGACCAGGGGCAGGCTGGTAATCAGGCATGCTTTTCCCATGGAAAGGTTAGGCTTTTAATTTGACATTGATACAGTAAGTGAAGCGTTTTGTATCTGCAGGAATATGAAAACTGAACAACAAAGCCTGTCACAGTTAGAGAAAAAACGAAATATGGAAAGAGCAGTGTTCATTTACATTTTTATCTGTTTATTTTCTCGGCTTCTCACCTGTAATAGTTATGTTTAGGCTAGAGTAAAGAAAAAAATAATACTTATTTTTCTCCTATGCTATTATTTAACTACAGAATACCAAAAAAAGAATTGACAGTGCCCCTCAAATACAACCAACAAAAGCAACTTCTGAGGTGGGATGATTTTCCCTCACTGCAGAAAAGGGCCCTAAAGAAGGAGGCAGGACTCTTTATTGTTCATTGGCTCAGTCATAGGTTGTGTGTTCCACCAATCAGCTTCAGGTGGGGGTGATAGGGGATATTACAGCTAAGTGGGAGGGGTGTGGCCTGGAGTCACTAAGTTTGACTGCATCATGTTGCTGTTACAATATTAGAATGGGGGCCATAGTTATCTGTTCATTATCCTTTTCTGTGTTGAACATATGTATCAAGTTTGATGTACCTTGTGCTTCTTACAGAATCACACACACTGTTAACCCCAATAAAGAGACAGTGAAAGGAAAGTGACTGAGTTTATTGTCTGATCCATCAGTTAAGATAAGTGATGGTGTCAGTTCTGATTGGATGTCCTGGACTGATTCACCCTTCCACACCAGCGGAGTTTGTGACCTGACACTATTTTAAAATTACCCCAAACAAACTCAGCATGATACATTTTTTACTAAAGAAGCCTCACTGATGATGTAAGAGTAATGTTCCAGTTTGACCTCATGGTGGCGTGTTGATCACTGTTAGAGTCCCAGGACTAAAGGAAACACGTGTTCTTCAGCATTAAAGTGAATTAATTTTAACCTACAAACATCTCATTGGGGACGTGGTTCATGTTGGCATGCTGTGGATGCTACACTCTCAACACCAGCATGAGGAAGATCTACATGAATGATATTTACTGTTAAATGCTCAGTGGTTATACATGCTTTCATATTTGATTATGGCCCTTTAAAAGTCAAAGACATAAAAATTCAATGTCTTTGTAAGGTGATCGGGTAAGAAAATATACGATGAATATAAGCTACACATATTTGAACACTTGTATAACAACAGTTATACAACATCAGGGCCCTGTACTATGAAGGGACTTTAACATATCCAGGATATCTTTCTGTTATCCGGATTCTCTACTCTGACATTATAAACGGTCACATGAAGCTGATTATCAACTCTCTAAGTTAACCCAGGGTTTCCCTTTCACAGGAAAAGGGCGGCGTTCTAAAAGAAGTGTTTCATGGATCACATGACTTTTCTTTCCCATATAATGATGCCTACGCCACCAACACCAGAGATGTTATTAAATGGTGATTAAAAATCTACAAAAATATTAAACTATAATGTAAATACTGAAAACATGCTGTAAATAAAATAATCAGTGAAGTTGTGGCACTTCCAGATAATTTTAAGCTGAAACTCTGAACATGACCTGCTCCTGATAGTTTCAGATTTTGTTCTCTCAGCTGCAGACTCGCTGCTGTGTAAGGGTTCAAGAGTATGCACAAAGTTGTACAGTGTAGGTGTCCTGTTTAAGCATCAGATATGAACCTCTACAGAGCAATAAAACTGATGCTAAATTGTTTGCTGCCAACAGAAAAAAATAAAGCTGTCTCTAAGAATCTATAGTTATTACTGATGCTCATCAGAGAAACACAAAGACTTCAGAAATAATGAAAAACTTGAGACCCTCCTGCTCTCCCGTCAGCGATTTGAAAGATCTTCCAGGAAAAGTGATGCTATTTTCTGATTGATCAGTATGAAAGACTTAGAACTAATCAAAAATATCATTAATGTCTGAAAACAATACCTGGCACAACAATGCAAAACCTTCAGATTCAGTTTTAATTCTCTTTGAGTTCATGACCTCTAACGTCCACCAGGGGGACCCAAAGCACACTCAGAATCCCTCCTTTCCTCAACCTTGATTCCAGTCGGGTTTAAATCCTTGAATCCATCAATATTCCTGTTTTATGAGCAGTGATGGACATAAACAGTTTCTCTTCTGGTGCTCACTCACAGAGAAACGAAGCAAACACCTCCATCTGGCTCCTCCTCTGCTGAGACTCATCTCATTTATCCCACTGCGTTTTAACTAAAATAACGATTATGGTAATTCCTGATAAACTTTGTTATAATTAAATATTTGAGGTCTTCACATGTTTAGTTTGTGTAGTCATTAAATTCCAGATAAGCATGAAACCAACACTGCAGTAAAATAAAAGAACATTTAGGCTGAACTTCAGCGAGTTTTAATCAAACTCACTTAATGATAACCTTCACTTTTCCTCTTTTAAAGAAATGAGCGGTGGACCGAGATGTTTCACAGTCCTGCATTTCACTTTCTAACACAGATGGTGTCACCATTCAGAAAACGCCCATCTGACGGTTTAGACGTCATAACTGTCAGCGTGGGAACAATGATCACCGATGATTGGCTGGGAGAATTCAATGTGGGTTACAGAGGCTGTGAGACTGGTTTGAAATAACCGTGTTTGTCACCGTGTTTGGCTCGTTTCCCTTCCTTGGAAATGAGATGTTGGCAAAGTTTCAGCAGTAAAAGCTGGAATAGCAAGAAAAGAAAAGAAAAAAATAAATAAAACAGGCAGATTCACAGTTTTATTCTAGTCGTAAGCTTTTCTGCTACCTGGTGCATCTGGTGGATTACTTCCTGTTTCAGTGGCTGCATTAGAAATAACACGTGGGGAGAAAGTTTCTGTTCTCACAGTCAGCGACTTTAAGCTTTACTTACCGTTTTATTACCCAGGTAACTCATGCACTCAGGTTCTCTTATTCACAGCAGATCCCGACATCCTCGGACATTTATGACAGCATAAGTGTTGGATCATAACACGGAAATGTTTGCAGCACTCTGCTGTTTCCTATTTGTCGGTGTCTTCGCATCTGCAGGTGAGAGTTAACTGTAAGAGATAGAGAAACATAGAAGCGTGCACAGATGGACGCATGGATGATGGATGATGGATGGATGGATGGATGATGGATGGGTGGATGATGGGCATCACCCTGGTTTTATGTTGATGAGCTTCGTGTGTGAAGGCGGGAGGTTTGGGGCTTTTATTGCAGTAAAACTGTGTGCGGAGTTAACGTGTGTTACTGTGATCCAGATGTGCACAGAAGCGCAATGCGCGTGTCCAGGTGAGATTCATTAAGTTGTATAAAGGTGTTTATTGCGCGCTCCCGCGCAGTCTCAGTGTGCGCAGTTACATGTGTTTGTTGGCAGGTATATGAGCCTCTGCTTCGGCTGTAATCCACCGGTATGATGCTGATGCGCACTTCCTTCACTTCCTCTCCTGATCCTCGTTATGACTTTTCTCTAACTCCTCAGTAAGTCATGTGATCAGAACCTGCCTTTGGATCCGCTGCTTTTAACATTCCCTCAGCATAAAGCGCGGCAGCGCTGCTGGTTAAACTCCTTCCACTGGGGATGGTTGTGTGCGCGTGGCTGCTGAGTTCCGGTGGAAGGTGTAGTGAACACCTGCTGGGGGTGGGCGGGCCGATCGAAATAACGATAGTATCAGTACCAGCTCCGGTACTGGTAACGGATCGTTGCTCGCGTGATAGGATTGACTCTTCAGTTTGTCTCGTGTTCAGACATGTCTGTCCAAAAACCTGCTCTCCTGCGGGCACTGTTTGCTCCGCCCCTTCTCACTGCTCTGCTGCGTGAGTCATGCAGTCGTGCACTAAGAAACGCACACATGCTGCAGGTAGTGAGGAAGAGGAGCGCATTTAGAGGTGCTTTACAGCTGTAAATGAAAACACTGCAAACTGTGATAGTGGGAGGAAATTCCCACCTGTGGCACAGACACGAGAGACCAGGAAAACAAAAGAGCTTCATCCCGGGGGAGGGAAATCCCTCACAGAGCCAGGCTACATCAGGCTGCTCTGCTGACCTGCCATCAAATAAAGTGAATGATGTGAGGCTGGTGGAAGTTATAATATATTCGAGTTATTTTTGATCAGCTTGAATCACCACCATCTTGTTTTTTCGTCCCCTCCTCTTCTTTCTTTTTTCACTCCCAGAATGGAGACTCTCGATGTCTTTGGGTGTCATCAATCAGTTTGTTTAAGCAGAGCCGTGCAGGCCTCTCATAATGGAGCGGAGTTTGTGGTACAGATGTGGTCAGTGAGTCTTGTTTGAGCCGCAGAGAGAGTGAAGTTACACAGAGAGCTGAAGTGAAACTGACTGTTAGAAACAATAAAAGTTTCCACTGCGGCCACCGCCTGTACTTTCATACTGTAGTTTTTCTGGTATTCCTGGTGAAATCTGCTGTCTCCCTCTTCCATGTTTGGGCCCACATGTCAACCAATCAGCATTTGACCTCCACGCAACATCCTCCATCCTCCTGGCATGCTGGGAGCACGGCTGGAGGCTCGTTGAAGGTCTGCTAACAGACATAAATGTGGTAAATTAGGCACAATGGGATCAGGTGTCTCAGTGATATCACTTCCCACTGCTGTAGCTTAAAGTTTCTCAGCCCTCAGCTCCCCTTCCACTGGCGTGGAGCTCCGAGCAGTTGCCTGCTTTGCCTCGTGGCATGTGGCACCTCTGCCTGTGATGTACTGCAGTCAGAGAGGCTGCTGTGAAGGAGTCTCTGACAAAATGATGAGCACGGTTTGTAGGCTTTGCTGTTGTGATGGGCTGAGAGAGAGGAGCACTCTCTGAACGCATCATCTCTGACCTGACTCTAATTCACTGCATCGCCTGCAGTCCATGAAGCTCGATGCACATTTATGGACTCCAAAGGTTTGCTGCTGATCTCAGAAACATGCAGCAGGGTCACTTCCTGTCCTCAGATCTGCAGATGTGAGTAAACTCAGCAGCACATGCAGGAAATCTGAAAGAGTCGAGGCTGACGGGTTTCTCAGAAATCTGCTGTTGCTGAATATCATTTTGTGCTGTTGCAGTTTGGGATTTGTTTTCATTCTAAATGTTTGCAGGCAGAGCTGCCTCTGCATGTTAGAGTCTCATCTTTAATAACCAGAGTCTGCATGAGACTGAGATTACTGCTTAATATGAATTCAGTTTAACAAATGGTCAAATCTTCTTGTAACCACTGTAGTTATACAGGTGCTGAAGTTCTGAACATGTTTAATTGAAGTACTGAATATTTCTATAATAACACACTGAATGGCTTCTTCTTTCAGAGCAGGAAACCATCACAGCTGAGTCTGGACAGAACGTCACTCTGACATGTCGAGCTCCAAACAGCAACAACATCAACACCGTGGAGTGGCACAGACCTGACCTGGAGCCGGTGTATGTGCTTTTATTCCGGGATGGACACGTTGATCCGGATAACCAGCATCCATCCTTTAAGGACCGGGTGGATCTGCAGGACAGACAGATGAAGGATGGAGACGTGTCTGTGATTCTGAAGAACGTGACAGTTAATGACACTGGAACATATGAATGTCACGTCTTTGAGATAGGAGCAAAGCAAGGGAAGCTCCTCAGCAGCATCACCCTGAGTGTTGCTCCTCCAGGTGAGTGAGCAGAGTTCAGTGTGTCTGTGATCAGAGGTGAAGCTGCTTCCTGGTTGTTGATGTTTGTTTCTAAAGATGTTGTTGATGAGACTTTGTAGAAAGCAGCTGGTCTGAGTGATGTGATCAGAGTGCA
Organism: Amphilophus citrinellus; assembly: GCA_013435755.1. Classification (NCBI taxonomy): domain Eukaryota; kingdom Metazoa; phylum Chordata; class Actinopteri; order Cichliformes; family Cichlidae; genus Amphilophus; species Amphilophus citrinellus. The sequence goes on from CM024194.1 coordinate 5,497,668, forward strand.
GTAGATAATGTCTGACAGCAGTTTGAAGAGTAAATGGATTCTGTTCTGTTCTTCACTCATCACCTACCTGACAGCTGACACCTCACACCTGTTTCTACCTGCAGGTTCAGGAGGAGCTGCTGGACTGATCGTCAGTCTGCCAGATTTCGTTCTTCTACTTGTTCTTGTTGCTGTTGGATTTGTGGTCTAGAGAAGAACAGAGTCAGCGTCCATACGAGCGTCCTGCTGCAGAAATCCAGCAAACAGCCATCAGATTCATCCAGATACATCTGATTATCATCAAACCTGCATGAATGTGTCAAACCTGTCAGTGATCCTGCTACTACAACTTCAGTGTTTCATGGAGGAAGTTTACAAGAACAAAAAACTGCTTCAAATCAACTGATGGACATTTTTGGCTTGTAGGTGTGAAACATCCAGAAGAACCATAAACAGGAGTTTAAAAATGTTTTTTTTTTTTTTTTTTTTAGATCTGAAACATATTTTTGTATAAAAGCAATAAAGATCCGTTTTTTCCTCCAAACTTTGCTGAGCAGATGATTCATGTTGAAGAAAGGATCGTATGTTTTTGCAGTACTGGAGGGTTAACCACAGACAGAGAACTGAAAATCAGATTTGTAGCTTCTGTTTTTCTGCTCTGTCTGCCATCTTGGATTATGAAACTCTGATCAGTTACATGCATTACCAGAAGGAGCAGGGTCAGCAGCCAGACGCAGGCAGCTGTTTGAGCCATAAAATAAACAGATCACAATTCACCAAGAGCTCAGACTGTGACTGTACTGAACTGTTGGGGCTACTCAGTGACTGCATCATCTAATGTGTGCAGGGTCGGAGTTAGAGCTCGACGCCGCTGCCTCTTTAACATCAGCACTGAATACAGCGAGAAAACCTTCCACCCTAAGAAGCTGCTGCTCGTAGTGTCAGAGTGGATTTAAACTTTAGGCTCTTAAAGAACAGCCTGCAGGGAAATATTGTTTTATTATTATTTCAAGCTGATAACATGTCAAAGCTGCTGCACTACTGCACACAGGAGATACCTTCTTTTCTCTGGTACTGACGGGCCTTTCAGTTCCACATTCATGTCACTGCACTGCCATAAAACAACAAAACTATTTCTTTAAAAAAAGACTATTGATTTAGTTGTTATTTTTACCAAAGCAGAGAACAAAGAAAACAAAGATTTATTTCAGGAAAAGTATTATTGTTTCACAATAATAGCGTGCAGTTAATGTTGGAGGTAAAGAAGTTTTGTTGTTTTTTAACTGATCCAAGTCTGATCATTTGTGACCTCTAATTATTCAAATTATTCAAACTCACTGGGTTCACAAACACAGTCTTTAAAATCTACAAAACTTTACAAACCAGCTGTGGTTTATCAGCAGGCTGGTGTCTGCGGACAGGACCAAAGACATGCTGTGGAAGAGAGACTCAGATTAATAATAACTAATGATTAAATTTAGAGTGGAGTATAAACAATGAAAATAGGTGAAATACTCATGGGTCATGGGTCTGCAAATCCAGCGGCTCTGCCCCAGATCTCTACGCGATGTTGTAGCAGCACGTCAACCAAGACAGCCCAACAACATCCAGAGCCTTCAGGAACACCCCAGGGGCCCTGCCACCAAGGACTTGTTTAACTACCTCAGTGACCTCAGTGATGGGCAGGTCGCCCCCCTCATCCTCAGACTCTGATTCCACTACAGAAGGCGTGTCAGTGGGATTACGGAGGTCCTCAAAGTATTCCTTCCACTGCCTGACTATAGCCTCAGTTGAAGTCAGCACCACCCCACCAGCACTATAGACCTGATGGTTTGCCAGAATCACTTCGATGCCGTCCTGAAAGTCTTTTTCCATGACCTCTCTGAACTCCCACACCCGTTTTTGCTTCGCCCACCGCTCGAGCTGCGTTCCGCTTGGCCTGCCGATACCCATAAGCTGCCTCCGGAGTCTCACAGGCTAACCAAGCCCGATAGGATTCCTTCATACGTTTGATGGCTCCTTTTACAACGGTCATCTGGTTCTTGGGTTACCACCACAACAGACACCAACCACCTTACAGCCACAGTTCTGAGCAGCAGCCTCAACAGTGGAGGTGCAGAACATGGTCCATTTGAGCTCAGTGTCTTCAGCATCTCTCAGAATGCTGTCGAAGTTCAGCTGGAGGTGGGAGTTGAAGATCTTGCAGACTGGGGCCTCTGCCAGGTGTTCCGAATGCACCTTCAGGATACATTTAGGGGCGTCAGGTCTGACCAGCATCCTCCTCCACCATTTGATCCAACTCACCACCAGGTGGGGCTCAGTTGACAGCTCAGCTCCTCTCTTCACCCGAGTGTCCAGAACATACGACCTCAGATCTGATGATATGATTATGAAAAACGATCATTCAACTGCAACCTAGATTGTGCTGGCACCACGTGCACTTGTGGACATCCTTATGTTCAAACGTGGTGTTCATTATGAACACTCCAATAACAAAACGCCATTCAGATTCATCCAAACCACGCCCCTCCAGATCTCACTGTCATCACCCATGTGAGCGTTGAAGTCTCCCAGAAGGATGATATAGTCACCCTGCCCAGTGACTCCAAGAAGGGTGGGTACTCTGAACTGTACAGGCAGCAAGCCGAGGGGAGACAGGAATACCCACCCCAGCTCAGCGCCTCTCACCGGGGTCAGCTGTTTATATTTACACTGTTAAAACAATTTTAAATTTTAATAAAAAAAAAAAGAATTTTTAAAATAATCTTATCATGAAGTATGTCTTTTTACAATGAAAAGTGAGCCCCCACCGCGATGGGGTGGTTGGTGGGGACAGGGCACCGTATTTCCAACTCAGGCCAGCATGTCCTGTCGCTTGTTTGTGTCTATTGTTGAGTGAATGGGTGTTTAGTGTGAGTGGGCTACCCTCTGTGATGGGGGCGGTGGCGCCAGTCTCAGGTGCTGCAGTGCTCCGGGATGCTGTCACCATGGCCCCGGGCTCACCCCTCCCTGCCCTGTACTGGGGTGTGGGAGGTCGGGGTGCCTATTGACCCAGTGGACAGCTGGCTCTCTTCTTCCAGGTTGGGCGTTTTTTGTTTTTTTTGGGGTTTTTTTTTCCCCCCTTCCTGGTCTTGCTTCCTGTCTGTCCCCAAATTTTATTTGCACTTTAGACATGGAGGGTTTTGGGGGGGCAGTGTGGGCGAGCACTGATGGCCAGCAGTTGGTGCTTGGGGCACAACTGCCCCCTCAATTTTAACTGCACCCTATACACCTCATTCATTCACAACATAAACACATACACTTACAAGTTGGGCGGGGCGGGGGGGGGGGGGGTCATCTCACACCCCGATTTCTTACACCTCACCCGGGGTGGGGGTCGGGTGGTTCCTTGGGGACCGGGCTGGCGGCGTCTTGGGGTCACTGTTGGCCCTGGGGTGGCTTCTACTCGCCCCATCTTCAGAGGGTGGGTAGCTATGGATGAATGTGTGTCTTTGTATTTGTCACAGTCTTTGTGAGTATGGGTGGGCGAGTGGATGTGTACATATGGTGTATCTATGTTTATATGTGTGTGGGTGAGTGTGTTTGTGCATAAATGTGTACACGGGTGTGCTTGCATGTGTGCATGTGGTTGTATGTTTGGCTGGACCTGGGTCTGGGCCTGTGCCTTGCCTCCTGGCCGCTCCTTGCTGGTTGCCTCTCCCCCCCTGCCCCCCTGGGGTGTGAGTACCTCCGGGTTCCTGGGTGGGGCTGGATGTTCTGATGTGGGTGGTGACCTGCTCCCCTGGGGGCTGCGGCATGGGGCTGCATTGCCTTCTTCGGCGTGGGGGGGGGCTCTGTGGGGGCTTGGGCGGCGCTCTGGTGCCGGGGGCCCTGGGGCCCTGCTGCCGGCCGTGCAGGGAGCTGGCCGCTGGGGGGGGGGGGCTGGCTTCTCATTGCCTCAGATTCTCTGGTGTCCTTGCTCCTTGACTGCGGGGACTCCGTCTGAGACCTCCCTCCCCCGTCTGCTGGGAGGGGTGTACGGTTGTCTTTGGAATGAGTGGCCGCGGGTCTTCGTAAGTCTTGATGGGCTGCTGGTGGCCTGGGCTTCCTGGGGTTCTCTTTGCCTGCCTCTAGCTTCTGATGGGCGGGGCTGCGGCCCTCTGCCTTCATTGGTAAGTACATTTCGTGACACAAACACATACACCCACATAATAACACAAAATGGTTGGTTTGTGTAACTGTGCTTCTTCTTTTATTTTGTTTTCCCCACACAATCTTTAATTTTGCAAATATTGTCAATATCTTATCTTTAACAAGTGACGAACTATTTGGTTTACTTACTTACACTCTTTCCTGTTTCTTTTTTCTATTTTTCTCTCCTTTTATTTTTTTTTTTATTTTTTTTTTTTCCTCCCTTTTTTTTCTTTTTTCTTCCTTTTTCCCTTTCTCTTTTCTTTCTTTTCTCTTTTCTATTTCCTAAGCCTGTCATTTCTGGCACAATTTGTTAAATAGCATGTTAAAAATAATTCAAATAAAATAAAGGGTCACACAGTAACAAGAGGAGCCTATAGAGAACCTTTGGAGCTCATCTTGAAATAGCAAATATGTTTGGCACAACAATGCATTCAGATCTCAGTTCTGTTTGCAAGATCTGCCAGACATGACAGGCTTAAAAAAAAGAAAGAAAAAAAAAAGAAAAGTGAGCCCCCACAGTGCCTCTGCACCAATAGTAAAGCTGGTGCTCAGAGGAAGAGGGCGGGGCTTTACTTGGTGTCAGTGAGAGAAATGAAAAAAAGCTCAAATGAGTGAGAAGGACGATGAAGGAAACATCTGTGCTGTGTCTGCTCTGTAAGTAGAATCTCTGTGTTTGTTTGAATTATTGACCTTTGACTGTCTGCTCTCCTGATAATACTTTTATTTCAGTAACATAAATGAAGATCATTTAGAAAATATGGTGTCAAAGGTTTTTAGCGTGTGATATTAACTGATTACTCTGAGCAGGAAGGATATGAAACCTCTGACTTGTCCAGTTTCAATCTTGCCCAATGATAGCCGAGAAAGGCTCCAACTATCCTCAACCACTTTCTCAGGTTTTTGTTGTCCAAACTTTATTGAAACTTGTTGCTGCATCAAGTCTAAAATGAGCAGATCTATCAGAGAGAGACGAGTTTGTGGGTCTGTCAGCTGTTTGTGTGGAGTTGTTCTTTGTGTTCACCTCAAACCAACCTGAGTGTCATTTCTCTTTAGTTCTGATCTCACTGCTGAGCTGCACAACAAACCAAGGTCAGTAATCTTCTTCTGTCACAGCTTCAACCTGATAAATGCTCACTAATATGACCTGTTTGGCTTCATGTTTCATTGTAACCCTCACAGCTCGTCTGACTGTGAGTCCCAGCAGCTCTCAGTTCTTTAAAGCAGACTTTGTGTCTCTGAGCTGTGAGGAGGACGACAGCTCTGCTGGATGGACTCTGAGGAGGAACACAAGCAAACGACAGAGGACTCAGTGTGGAGATGGGTGGGGTAGATCAGCTGGTTCTTTCTGTAACATCACTGCTTACCCATCAGACAGTGGAGTTTACTGGTGTGAGTCCAGAGAGGGTGCCATCAGTAACATGGTTGAGCTCACAGTCCCTGGTAAGCTGAGTGTGTGGAGTTAGTGTTGATGAAGCTGTGTGTAAATGGATGAAATGCTGTAGTTTGTCTCTGTGTTGAGGTGGATCAGTGATCCTGCAGAGTCCTGTCCTCCCTGTGATGGAGGGAGATGACGTCACTCTGCTCTGTCAAACAAAGACCACTCCCTCCAACCTCCCAGCTGCTTTCTATAAAGATGGCTCCCTCATCAGGAAGCAGCCTACAGGTCACATGACCATCCAGCATGTTTCCAGGTCTGATGAAGGCCTCTACAAGTGTGACATCAGCGGTCATGGAGAGTCTCCATCCAGCTGGATCACTGTCACAGGTGACACACTCACCTGTCTGTGTTTCTGCAGGTTTCAACATTCACAATGTGACCATAACTTAATGACTGTGTTTGCTTTATTTTAGAGAGACACACCACCACACCTCCACCTACATCCACACCTCCACCTACATCCACACTTCCACCAGGTTCCACCTCTCCTCCTGTTCTCTCTGTGATCTCCTCTGTTGGATCAGTCTGTGTTGTGGTTCTACTGGTGTTACTGTTTGTGTTGGCGAGACGATGTGTTCACAGGAAACCTGAAGGTTGTATAGATTTCTTTTGCTGAATAATCTAAACATCTGTTCCCATGGAAGTGACTCCAATTTGTTTTGCATTATTAATATATTGCTGTTGAATTTGGGTCATTTCAGCTGAACCAGAAGCTGCAGAAAATGAAGTCCTGTACAGTGAAGTGATGACAGCAGGTAAATATGCATTGAAAGTGTGGTTGGTTAAGATGTGTAAATATAGTTTATAATAGTTTTCCTGCTCCTGCGTCTAAAGAGCCAATCAGCAGCTGAAACTGGAAACAAATGAACCAGTCATGTTACTGCACTGATGCATTTTGAGGTTTTCCTGGATTAATGTGTTCATATTTGGAGGATGGGTCCATGTGCCCAGCTGGGCACCATGGGTTAATCTCCCTCGAGCTCCCTCCCCAGGCCTCAGTCCAGGGTGGGGTCCTGGTAACCCTATCCCTGGCAGGGTAAACAGTTCTGTTTGTGACTCTTCTGTAGGGGTCACTGGAATCGCTCTTTGTGTGGACCCTCACACAGGACAATCCGTCATGGGAGACCCTATCAGGGGTACAAGCCCCCTGACAACATCGCTCCTGGGATACAGAAACCCCTCCACTGCAATAAGGTGGCGATTCATGGGGGACTGAATGCAAATGGAAGAAATTAGCTTCCTCCAAAGGGTGGCTGGCTTTTCCCTTAGAGGTGGGGTGCAGCCATCTGACTAAGATGCCTTCTGGGTGCTGCTTGGGTGAGGTTTCCAGGCATGTCCTACTAGGAGGAGGCCCTGGGTAGACCCAGGACATGCTGGAGAGATTATATCTTTCAGCTGGACTGGGAATACCTCAGGGTCCCCCTGGATAAGCTAGAGTAGGTGGCTATAGAGGGAGGTCTGGGCTTCTCTGCTTAGGGTGCTGCCCCCACCACCCAGGCCCAGATAAGTGGAAGAAGATGGATGGATGGATGGATGGACATCACTGTGCTGGTTTTGGAGACAGTAGTAACAATGTTTGGAAAAGAGAACAGAATGCTTCATCATCAATACATGTTAGCCACCTTTGTTATCAAGCTGCATCCATAGAGTGTATGGCTGCATCACACAGACACCGATACCTGCTAATTAGCAACAAAAAAAAAAACTAGCGCACAGATGGCCTTCCTTTTTTTGGCTGCTCCCTTTAGCAGTCACCACAGTGGATCATCTGCCTCCATATCACCTTATTCCAACATCCTCTTCTGTCACACCAACCATCAGTATGTCTTCCTTCATTACATCCATCTTCCCTGTGTCTTCCTGTTTCCACCTACTCTTGTTCATCTTGGTCACTTCCAATGAAACTTTAGCATCTTCACACTGCGCCACCTCCAGCTGAGTCTCCATCTCCAAACTAGGGATGAACTGATCCAGCATTCAGTATCGGTATCAGTCCAATCCTGATCTAAATTACTGGCTCAAAAATCAGGAAGGAATAAAAAAATGCAATTAATCCATTAAATAGCGTTTCGCCTGCATTAAGCTGCATTACAGGTCTGTCGTCTTCTTCTTCTTGTGGGTTTGTGGTTGACCAAACCAGCTTAGAGCTGCATTACCGCCACCTACTGGAATGGTGTGGAGATCAGGAGTTAGAAAAAAAAAACCTTTGATTCTAAAAAGTTCTCCGGAGCTGCGACGGATTCCCTTTGACACTGAGCGGATCATCGCTGACATGTTTTTCTCCGCCTCACCGCTCTCTGCGTGTTTGTGTGTTGTGCTCGGTGTGCTGAGAATTTCAGCTGTTATTTTTTTCTCTACTCAGCTCCCAGAATGGATCGCTATAAACCATAGACATACTGCTAGCAAGCGCCGCCATTAGCGCTAGCAATCGTCCGGTACCGGAAAGACCCCTTCCTATCCAACTTTTTTTATACTTTAATCCCTGATTAGTGACTAAATATAGATCTGTAGTAGAAACAACTCACCAACTGGTGAGTTTATAAAATAGTCCTCATCAGGGATGTCACAATACCAGAAATGTAGTAGTTGGTACCAAAATAAAATCATTGTCCTACATCATCAAACATAAACTCTGTTATTAAAAGAATATTTCAAAACTCTGACATGGGGCAAATCATTTATTTAAAATGTATGATCATGTTTTGTTGACAGAAACAGACTGAAATGTTATGAAGTTTGCCGAGTAGCCTCCTAATGTTACACTTAAATTATGTTAGCATGTGGGCTTGGTGAGGTGCAGGAGAAGAGAAGCTGCATTTCCATGTGAGAGGCAATTATGGACAAATCTATGGAAGCTTGTTTCCACCACTGGGGATTTTTTGAGATCCATAACTAGAAATTTCAGCTTATCTTCTTTAAATTTTGACTTAATTTCAATTTCGTCAAAATTTTGACTTTTGTATTCAAAATTTCATGTTTAATAGTCCAAATGTTGAGTAAATCTCTTGCCAATCACGAAGATCCGTGAAAGAGTCATTTCCTTGTTAACCTGGACACAGGATGATACCAACGCATGCACTCAGGTAGGGACAGTTTCAGGTAGCCACAGTGTGTAATAGACATGAATAAATTGCTGGCGAGTTTTTGACTTTTGAACAAGTTTTAGCAAATACAAGCTTCATAAAGGAAATCAGCACTTTCATGTTGACTGATGTGCCCTTTAGCTTCCTGTTCCCCGGCTAACAAGTCCACCCCAATATTCATTCAGCAGCAGGAACGAGGCTTTGTATTAGTGGGGCTGTTATTATGTTCAAACCCAGGTTAAGATGTCCTAATTAGCAGGAGGCTTAAGGATGAGCTCACAACGTTGTGGTTTAATTGTTAATATTTAAGTTGAATTGATGGCTTTTAAGAAAATCAAATTCTTGCAATAATAAATAAGAAAGCTAATTATGGGGTGAGGCGTCATTAGCTCAATGGTCACAAGGTGGTCGTTTTAGGATGTATATCCTGAGGTGTTTGAAATCAAAGTCTCTAAAGTTCAATGAACCAGTGGTGGTCATACGTTGTAGACTCCAGCCACAGGCCCACCCTCCGGGGCCAGGGGGGTTGCTCTAGTTTTTGAGCTGTGCTGTAAAAACATGATCAATAACATTTACAAAGCACTGGTG
>CM024194.1:5507428-5543780 GCA_013435755.1 Amphilophus citrinellus
CCACAACACAGGGAACAAAACAAAAACAAAACTGAGCAAGGGGCAACAAAGACCAGGAACAAAACCCAAAACACAAGGAAGCACTGGGGCAAGAACAAAGCACGAGGGCAAAGAGACAATAAACAAAAAGGAACAGGACAAACAAAAGCAACGGCAAAACGCCGAAAAACAGGTCAAACACAAGAACAAAACACGGGAGGAGAAGGAAAACCAGGACGAAAACCAAAAGCGGCGGCACAGGGCCGGAGAGTTCCAAAGTCCAAGAAAAAGAGCCAAGAACAAAAACAGATCAGGAGCAAAAACAAACAAAAACAGCAAACAGCAGAGGAAAAACTGTCCACAGTTCAGGAGAGTCCAGGGGGCAGGTCAAAACAGAGACCACAGTCCAAGAGGCCGCAGAGGCCAAGGGCAACAAAGTCCCAACAAGGGAGGCCGACCGCGCTCCCAGCGGCGGCGGCGACGACGAGGAGAAGACACTGGAGGCCGACCGCGCTCCCAGCGGCGGCGGCGACGACGAGGAGAAGACACTGGAGGCCGACCGCGCACCCAGCGGCGGCGGCGGCGACGAGGAGAAGACACTGGAGGCCGACCGCGCTCCCAGCGGCGGCGGCGACGACGACGAGGAGAAGACACTGGAGGCCGACCGCGCACCCGGCGGCGGCGACGACGACGAGGAGAAGACACTGGAGGCCGACCGCGCACCCAGCGGCGGCGGCGGCGACGAGGAGAAGACACTGGAGGCCGACCGCGCTCCCAGCGGCGGCGGCGACGAGAAGACACTGGAGGCCGACCGCGCTCCCAGCGGCGGCGGCGACGAGAAGACACTGGAGGCCGACCGCGCTCCCAGCGGCGGCGGCGACGAGAAGACACTGGAGGCCGACCGCGCTCCCAGCGGCGGCGGAGACGACGAGGCGAAGACCCTGGAGGCCGACCGCGCTCCCAGCGGCGGCGGAGACGACGAGGCGAAGACCCTGGAGGCCGACCGCGTGGCATGCGGCGGCGGAGACGAGGCGAAGACCCTGGAGGCCGACCGCGTGGCATGCGGCGGCGGAGACGAGGCGAAGACCCTGGAGGCCGGCCGCGTGGCATGCGGCGGCGGAGACGAGGCGAAGACTCCGACACGGGACCCTCGGGCGGCGCGGAGCGCTCGGACTGAGCGGGACCCTCGGGCGGCGCGGAGCGCTCGGACTGAGCGGGACCCTCGGGCGGCGCGGACTGAGAGGAACACTCTGAGGACTCTGGCGGCTCGGACTGAGCGGGACCCCCTGGCGGCTCGGACTGAGCGGAACACTCTGAGGACTCTGGCGGCTCGGACTGAGCGGGACCCCCTGGCGGCTCGGACTGAGCGGAACACTCTGAGGACTCTGGCGGCTCGGACTGAGCGGGACCCCCTGGCGGCTCGGACTGAGCGGGACCCTCTGAGGACTCTGGCGGCTCGGACTTAGCGGGACCCTCCGGATGCTCGAACACTGGATGCGCAGGCTGGGGCTGCTTTGCAAGGCATAGTTCGGGTGAGTCTGACGGTGAGGAGGATGGCGACCGGGGAGCTGACTGGGAACCTGACTGGGAAGGAACTGACACTGGAGGAACTGACACTGGAGGAACTGACGGAGTGCTAGGGTGAACAGACATTAGGGAAACCAACTGAAGGCTAGAGGGGCCTGAGTGCGTGAAAACTGGCCGCGTGGAAGCAGGCCGGGAGACGACTGGCCGCGTGGAAGCAGGCCGGGAGACGACTGGCCGCGTGGAAGCAGGCCGGGAGACAGAACGAGCAGACTGCGAGCTAGAGAGAGCAGGAGCTGAGGGAACTGGGACCAAAACCGAAGGAACTAGGACAGGGGCTGAGGGAACTGACTGAGAGGGCACTGAAACAGCTGACACTGGGGACCGAGGGAGAGCGACTGGAGCTGACACTGGGGACCGAGGGAGAGCGACTGGAGCTGACACTGGGGACCGAGGGAGAGCGACTGGAGCTGACACTGGGGACCGAGGGAGAGCGACTGGAGCTGACACTGGGGACCGAGGGAGAGCGACTGGAGCTGACACTGGGGACCGAGGGAGAGCGACTGGAGCTGACACTGGGGACCGAGGGAGAGCGACTGGAGCTGACACTGGGGACCGAGGGAGAGCGACTGGAGCTGACACTGGGGACCGAGGGAGAGCGACTGGAGCTGACACTGGGGACCGAGGGAGAGCGACTGGAGCTGACACTGGGGACCGAGGGAGAGCGACTGGAGCTGACTGAAGGCGAGGGAGAGCTAACACTGGAGCTGACTCTGCGGGAGCAGACTGCGTGGAAACTGAGTGTGTGGAAACAGACCGAGAGCTAGGGAGATCTGGCTGCGTGGAAACAGACCGAGAGCTAGGGAGATCTGGCTGCGTGGAAACAGACCGAGAGCTAGGGAGATCTGGCTGCGTGGAAACAGACCGAGAGCTAGGGAGATCTGGCTGCGTGGAAACAGACCGAGAGCTAGGGAGATCTGGCTGCGTGGAAACAGACCGAGAGCTAGGGAGATCTGGCTGCGTGGAAACAGACCGAGAGCTAGGGAGATCTGGCTGCGTGGAAACAGACCGAGAGCTAGGGAGATCTGGCTGCGTGGAAACAGACCGAGAGCTAGGGAGATCTGGCTGCGTGGAAACAGACCGAGAGCTAGGGAGATCTGGCTGCGTGGAAACAGACCGAGAGCTAGGGAGATCTGGCTGCGTGGAAACAGACCGAGAGCTAGGGAGATCTGGCTGCGTGGAAACAGACCGAGAGCTAGGGAAATCTGGCTGCGTGGAAACAGACCGAGAGCTAGGGAAATCTGGCTGCGTGGAAACAGACCGAGAGCTAGGAAGAGCTAAGGCCGAGGGAGCTGAGGTGGGAGCTGCTGGCTGCGTGGAAGCAGCTGGCTGCGTGGAAGCAGAACGAGAGCTAGGGAGAGCTGCTGGCTGCGTGGAAGCAGCTGGCTGCGTGGAAGCAGAACGAGAGCTAGGGAGAGCTGCTGGCTGCGTGGAAGCAGCTGGCTGCGTGGAAGCAGAACGTGAGCTAGGGAGAGCTGCTGGCTGCGTGGAAGCAGCTGGCTGCGTGGAAGCAGAACGAGAGCCAGGGAGAGCTGCTGGCTGCGTGGAAGCAGAACGAGAGCCAGGGAGAGCTGCTGGCTGCGTGGAAGCAGACTGCGAGTTAGAGGGAGCAGACTGCGTGGAAGCTGACTGAGGTTGCTGAGGGGTGACTATTGCAGGCGGCGTAGGTGACTGAGGCGCTGGTGCTCCCACCCGCGGAACAGGAACGGGTGCAGAAGCCCGCCCGTCCGGGGTTGCCCCCCCCCGCGGAACAGGAGCGGGTGCAGGGAGCTCCGCAGAGGCCGGCCGAGGGAAAGCTGCTGGAGCCACAGCTGACTGGGGAGACTGAGCCAGAGCTGACTGGGGAGACTGAGCCAGAGCTGACTGGGGAGACTGAGCCAGAGCTGACTGGGGAGACTGAGACTGAGCTGACACGGGAGACTGAGACTGAGCTGACACGGGAGACTGAGACTGAGCTGACACGGGAGACTGAGACTGAGCTGACACGGGAGACTGAGACTGAGCTGACACGGGAGAGTGAGACTGAGCTGACACGGGAGAGTGAGACTGAGCTGACACGGGAGAGTGAGACTGAGCTGACACGGGAGAGTGAGACTGAGCTGACACTGGGGACTGCTGTAGGTGAAGGGTGGAGGTTAAGAAATCCTGCACTAACCCATGCAGAGAGCCAAACAGCCAAGAGTACTCGTCGACTAGCCCTTGCAGCTGAGCCGTGAGCTGTTGCTGTTCCTGCTCACATGGGTCAGCCAGAAGGTCCATAACCAGTGTATCCACCCTACGGATAATGGTCTGCTTTGCCACCTCAGGGAGCGGAAAGGCAGGGGGGTGACGAGAATAACTGTCCGTAGGCATAGTAGCATTGAAGCCAGTGTTACTCACGGAAACAGAGGATTTGGCGTGAAGTGGTGAAGTGGTCCGCGGCGTTATACCGCTCGGTTCTAGGGGTGCCTTCCGCCGTTGCTGCCGGGACCTCCCTCTCCGCTTCGGCTGCCAAGGAAGGGAGGGATCAGCGAAAGGAGAAGCAGGTGAGTGTCGACGACGGGGACTGGTCAAAGACGCCGGGCCCCCCAGCGCTAGACGAGTGCCGTCAAAAAAATTGGAGCCGAAGGGGGTTTTGTAATGGTCGCGTCGTTCTGTCATGACCGGGGAGGACACGGGCGAGGAAGGGCGAACACGGAGGACTCCAGAGACAAACATAACTTAAAGGGTATTTATTAACGTCAGGGAGAGAAACAAATATGAAGCAACCCTAGAAGGGAGACGAAGGGAGACGAAGGGAACACTGGAACATGCGGGCACAAAACATCAGGAACACGGGGACACGCTGGCACACTAACATCAACGACGCGACAAGGAACACATGGAAACTGAGGGCTTAAATACACACTGGGTAATCAGGGCAAGAGGAAACAGCAGGGAACAACAGGTGAGGCAAATGAAACTAATTACACAGGGGAAGCAAAGCTGAACACAAGGCACAGGAAAACCAGACTGTCAAAATAAACAGGAAGTGACAAACCAAGGAACATACTGACTAAACACGGGGAACAGGCACAGACTCAGGACAGAGAAATCATAACACTAGGAAACACAAGACATCAACCCACTGGGAGGACACACTCAGGAAATAAACTAACACAAAATGCTGGGCCAACGGCCCACGACATGACAGATGGTCTGTGGTGTGAGGTGCTGGGGGAGCAGTCAGAGAGCAGCAGCTGGACGTCAGTGGTTGGACTGGTGGATACTTCAGTGAAGAGTAGACGACGTCTGGCTCTGGTTTAAAGTCTGAACACAAACACACACAGTTCAAACAACAGGAAACATGATTACAAGCTTTGGAGTTCAATCAACACCTCCAACCTGCACCTCTCTGCATCACACAGTCCCAGTTCAGACTGATAAATATGAACTGGGACTGAGATTGAGTCAGGATGTGGTTTGGTTAGCTTAGCTTAGCATGATGGCTGTAAACAGCAGCTAGCTTGGCTCTGTTACAGAGCAGCTGTACCTGGGCCTCCTTGATCTGATGGTTGTTGGTCCATAACTGACGTCTTCAGTTGTCACTGCTGAGTAGACTGCAGCTGAATCAGTGTCTGCAGAATAAAACACATTTAAATTACTGCAGGTACAACAACTGCAGCAGCACAGCTGCATCATTACACTGCAGCTAAATGAGACAAAACATTTGTTCTGTTTGTAATGTTGCATCATGAAGAGAGTCAATGATGACTTTTGGCTCATGGAGTGTTTGGTCGTCTGTTCCTCCATAATTCAGAAGAATTGCTGCTCTCAGAGTGTTGATGTGATTTCAGTGAAACCAGATGAATGTGTGTGGATGTGACTGTTTGTGAGTCTCCTCGACTCCTCAGTGGATTTTAATTCTCATTAGTTTGTCCAATACAGCCAAACAACAACAAGAAAACTTGTAACTTTCTTTGTGTCCTTCACACATTACAGTAACCTGAAAGCTGTGATGGACCGTGAGCCTGATGAGCTGCTACATCAATGATGGTCTGCTTTATAAACCACAGCAGCTTTCACAGTTTTTGCTCCTCTTAACACCTCTGCTGAGAAACACTGACTGACCACAAAGAACTGGGGGCTGTTTCTGAGAAAAAGGCAGGTGGACGACCACAAAGCTGCCATCTTTCTGCAGCACAGACTCACACTCTTCACCACAGCAGACAAAGCAAACACGCTCTCACAGCATGAACACTGTTGTTGGCCAAAGCAGTAACACTGTGGTTCAACGTTCACCTGTTTCAGATCAACTGTGATCAACAAGAGGAAGTTGCTGCTGTGGTTTTACATGCACAACTTTGATAAAGTTCATTTATTGAAACAAAGAACATTTTGTCCTTCACTCTGTCTCTTTATGTGTCTCATAGTGACAATAATTTCATGTGCACCAAAAACCAGACAGCAGAGCCATTTGGGCCTCATCAGAGCTGCTCTCAGCACCTGCTGCTCAACTGGGTGGCATGCAAGTATCTGAACCTTTCATTGTTTTTTTTTTCAAACACGAACGCACTCGGTGCTTGGCCAAATAACGGGTTCAACCATTCTGCCAGTTTGGGAGTCACTAATTAACACAGGTAGAGGACCCGAGCTTGGAGGACAAAGACCTTTGACCTCACGTACCACGGTGATGACTGCCAGCCCACCATAAAGAAAACTCGACACTACCTCTGTGTTGTCTGATTGGCTCTTGATGTTTCAGTATTACGATAGCACTGTGCATGATCTCAGTGATGATGTCATCATCGCCAGCTTCTTCTTGATCTGCTGAAATGATCCAAAATGATCATGAATTAAATCAATAAAGTTAGATAAACAATAAAAAGAGATAACATGTAAGAAAGTTACTGTGATCATAATGAATGTGAACTTTATTCTACTAAACAAACTGATCCATGAAAGATCAAGAAGTCTGAGTCTCACCATCAGGTTTCCTGTGAACACATCGTCTCACCAGCAGAACCAGTAACACCAGTAGAACCACAACACAGACTGATCCAACAGAGGAGATCACAGAGAGAACAGGAGGAGAGGTGGATGTAGGTGGAGGTGTGAATGTAGGTGGAGATGTGGTGGTGGGTTGGGTTGTGGTTGTACATCTACCTGCACAGAGACCCCCACCTGTTCAGGTGAATAAATGGATAAAATAACAAGTGAAGTCAGAATGAAGCTCCTCACCTGTGACAGTGATCCAGCTGGATGGAGACTCTCCATGACCGCTGATGTCACACTTGTAGAGGCCTTCATCAGACCTGGAAACATGCTGGATGGTCATGTGACCTGTAGGCTGCTTCCTGATGAGGGAGCCATCTTTATAGAAAGCAGCTGGGAGGTTGGAGGGAGGGGTCTTTGTTTGACAGAGCAGAGTGACGTCATCTCCCTCCATCACAGGGAGGACAGGACTCTGCAGGATCACTGATCCACCTCAACACAGAGACAAACTACAGCATTTCATCCATTTACACACAGCTTCATCAACACTAACTCCACACACTCAGCTTACCAGAGACTGTGAGCTTAACCATGTTACTGATGGCACCCTCTCTGGACTCACACCAGTAAACTCCACTGTCATGATGCATCATCATGCTGATGTTGCAGGAAGAACCAGCTGGTTTTCCAAATCCATCTGTTCCACACTGAGTCCTCTGTTGTTTGCTTGTGTTTCTCCTCAGAGTCCATCCAGCAGAGCTGTCGTCCTCCTCACAGCTCAGAGACACAAAGTCTCCTTTAAAGAACTGAGAGCTGCTGGGACTCACAGTCAGACGAGCTGTGAGGGTTACAATGAAACATGAAGCCAAACAGGTCATATTAGTGAGCATTTATCAGGTTGAAGCTGTGACAGAAGAAGGTTACTGACCTTGGTTTGTTGTGCAGCTCAGCAGTGAGATCAGAACTAAAGAGAAATGACACTCAGGTTGGTTTGAGGTGAACACAAAGAACAACTCCACACAAACAGCTGACAGACCCACAAACTCTTCTCGCTCTGATAGATCTGCTCATTTTAGACTTGATGCAGCAACAAGTTTCAATAAAGTTTGGACAACAAAAAGCAGAAAAATAGCTGGTGGAAGATCTCAGAATAATTAAGATCTCAGAATAATTAACAGTTTGGACAAGTCTCCTGGAGAGGGGCTGGACTCTTGGTGAAAGACACTGAGCTGGCCCAGTCTACAAGATCTTCAAGTGTCACCTCCAGCAGAACTTCATCAACATTCAACGGGAGACTGAGGACTATGAGTCCAAATGAACCATGTTCCATACGCCCATTGTTGAGGCTGCTGCGACCACAGTGTGGTTGGTGCCTGTTGTAGTGGTGATTCCCACGCAGCTAGCACTCTGGAGGCAGCTAAAACGTGCCAGCAGGCCAAGCAGAGTGCGGTTCAGGCGGTGGCTGAACCAAAAACATGGGTATGGGAGGAATTCAACGAAGCTATGGAAAGACTTTTGGACAGTCTTGAAGTGATTCTGGCAAACCATCAGCAAACCAGGAGGGGAAAGTGGAGCTCTACTCACAGTTTAATCTGTGGGTTGGGTGCTGCTGACTTCAGTTGAGGTTATAGCCAGGTTGTGGAAGGAATACTTCAAGCACCTACTTCATCCCAGGTCAATTCCAGGGTGCTAGAAAGACATGTCTATCTATTAGTTGAACCCCAGATTCAAGAGGAACAATGCCGTCTTTAACAGAAGAGAGCATTTTCACAGAACATGGACCAGCTCTTTATTCTCACGAGGACATCTGAGTGTGTGTGAGAGTTTGCCCATCCAGTCTACATGTGTTTTGTGGACTTGGAGAAGACGTGTCCCTCAGGGTATCCTCTGGGAATTGGTGCTCCAGTATGGGCTGTGTGACTTGTTGTTGCCCATTGTTGAGTCTCTGTACAACCGCAGAGAGAGCTTGGTCGTTGTTGCCGACTACAAGACTGACTCATTTCCTGTGGTTGTTGGACTTCGCTAGCGCTGCCCTTTGTCACCGATTCTGTTCATAACTTTTATGGACAGAATTTCTAGGTGTAGCCAAGTGGTGAAAGACTTCCACCTTGGCAGCCTCAGAATCCTGTCTCTGTTTTCTGTGAATGATGTGGTCCTGTTGGCTTCATCAGGTGGTCGCCTCCAGCTCGTAGTGGAATGGTTTGCAGCCAAGTGTGAAGTGGCTGACATGAGAATTTACACCTCTAAATCTGAGGCCATGGTCCTCAGCCGGAAAAGGGTGGAATGCCCTCTTTGGCTCTGAGACAAGCTGCTGCCCCGTCACTCGTGAATATGAGAATATGAGAAGAGAACTAGAGATTGACAGATGGATCGGGCCTGCGTCTGCAATGATGCAAACGCTGTACTGGTCTGCTGTGATAAAGAGTGAGTGGAGTGTAAAAGGAAAGCTGTCGATTTACTGGTCAATTTACGTCCCAACACTCACCTATGGTCATGAACTTTGAGTAGTGACTAAAAGAATGAAATTGCAAATACAAGCGGCAGAAATGGGCTTCCGCCGAATGGTGGTTGATCTCTCCTTTAGGGATAGGGTGAGGAGCGCAGCCATTAAGGCATTAAGGAGGGGCTCAATGTAGAGCCGCTGCTCCTCCACATCAGAAGGAGCCAATTGAGCATGTTTGGGCATCTGACTAGGATGCCTCCTGGGTGCTTACCAGGTGAGTTTTCTGGCCATGTCCTTCTGGGAGGAGGCCCGGGGCAGACCCAGAACATGCTGGAGAAATTATGTCTCCCAGTTTGCCGGGGAAAGCCTTGGGGACTCACTGGTTAAGTTCGTGGAGGTGGCTGAGGAGAGGGGGAGTTCTGAGCTTCTCTGCTCTGCTGCCCCGACCGCGCGACCCCTGATAAGCAGAAGAAAATGGATCTATGAATGTTCCTCTACCCCAGTTTTTAACCCTAAAAATACTTTTGCCAAAATGCCAAATGTACAAAAATTTCTGGAGAGCTATGTACGTTGGCTACAATTTGAGTATACAAAAAATATTCAATACTCCTAAATCAGTGAATGATTTGAGCTTTTCACTGCCTGCTGTGTTTCCTCGACTCCTGAGCAAAGATAAAGAGTCAGTTCAGACCTGCAGTTGGTCCTCATGGTGTTTGAACTTGAATTCAGCCTGATTAGTTTTTCATGTCTTCTCCTCCATCATCAGTTATCAGGAGAGCAGACAGTCAAAGGTCAATAATTCAAACAAACACAGAGATTCTACTTACAGAGCAGACACAGCACAGATGTTTCCTTCATCGTCCTTCTCACTCATTTGAGCTTTTTTTCATTTCTCTCACTGACACCAAGTAAAGCCCCGCCCTCTTCCTCTGAGCACCAGCTTTACTATTGGTGCAGAGGCAGTGGGGGTGGAGTAGGGGATCACTTTTTTTCTCTTCTTGTGAAATACAGAAGTGATACAGTTTATAAACTGTACTGCAAACAACCTTCAGTGATTTTTCCTCCTTGCAACACTTTACATTAAAACACATTTTGCTACACAGACATGCAAGACATTGAAATCACAAGAATACACAAAAAGCTGTATCAAATATTTAAATTATTAATGCTTTAATACACTTTAATGTAATTATAGCACATTTATCCTCTCATGCTCCTGACAGTCATCACAGAGATGAGCAGAAAGATTAAATCCTCTGTTGTCAGTGAGCTGATCAAATCCATTTCCATGACTGGAACAGCATCCACCTACATGCTTTATATATATAGCCACTAGAGGGCGGTGTTGGACATTAAACACTACATGAATATAAGCAGGTCATCAGTTTGTTTCAATATGCTGAACGTATGCTATTTACTATTAAAATGGTTTTATTTTATTTAACTGTTGTTAAACGTTACTGTAACTTATTATGTGTTCATGGTTGTTGTTAAATAAACTGTTAAAAAATAATAAATAAACTGACTGTAAGTGTTTGTTGGTCTTCATAGAGAGTGAAGAAGATGGACAGATTGAATATGGAGCTCCCAGGCAACAGGAAAAGTGGAAGATCTCAGAGAGGATTCATGGATGTAGTGAAGAGAGTTGGTGCGACAGAGGAGATGCTGAGATGGGATGAAAGGTAAAAGACAAGCATTTTTTTCTTTGAGAAGGTGCAATGACAGAGGTGCATGCTGGGACATATATTAGTTGCACTTCCTACTTTGCTCCCTGGCATGTGTGCAAAATGCCCACGGACCCACTAGCTACAACTATGCAACAATTTTTGTTTTTTTCAGAAAGTATCTTACCGAGTAGTTTGTGAGCACAGTGGTGTGAGGGACTGTAGTTAATGAGCTTCACTTTTTGCTGCATGCTCACAGACATTACAGCTGTCTTTATGTTACATTAACGAGGCTGAATCTGTGTTTAGCCTCATTGAAGAAGATGCTGTGAGTTTATAAACGTGTCCACTCCAGTGACCTCTGACTGTGGCTGCTGTCCATGGTGCTGATCAAAAGCTGGGCCAATTACTGACCTTGGTTTATCATTGATTACTGACATATGCCATTTTGTTTGCACTTACATTGTGTGTGTGTGTGTGTGTGTGTGTGTGTGTGTGTGTCAGCATCCTGGTCAAACACTGACTTGTTTGAGTGACTCTCTGTATGTTTGTGTCCTATCATATGATCTGCTGGCATGTTTAGCCTCAGTGTGCTTTTGTGTGTCTGTTTGTGCAGTTCAAGCTCCATTTGTTCTCCTCTCTGGTTTTTCTTATCAGAGCTCACAGAGCTTTGGTTCGCTCAGGCTAACAGATCCAAATAGTTTAAAATTCACTGAAGATCAATCTTCAGTTTTTCTTTAGTGTTTGTTTTAATGTTACTTTATGATATGCTTACACAATGGACAAAATTACGCATGAAGCACTCTGATGATGTGAGAGTTTGTTACAGACAGAAACAGACCGGCTCCCTCAGCTTCCTCTAATGTAAAGTTTTGTGTATTTTTCCTGCTCTGAGGTGAGAGCAGTCAGGCAAGAAGTCAGTGAAGGTTGACATATAAACAAGGTCAAAGTGACAAACACTAAACTGTCCTGTATTTCCTGGTCAGCTGGTTTACACACACACACACACCTGTGTGGCATCAGCGCCCACAGATACACCTTTACAGTCACATCCTTGATGCTCCATCTGTCAGCTGTGAGTGCGCACATTTGACAAACAAATACCACAAATATAACAAAGACGTGAAGGAAGTGAAGTAGTTTCAGTAAAACAGGTAAATATGTAGAGACGATGTCCCACTCCACCCTGACTGTCGCTGGATTTACATCAACTTGGCCTGAAGAAGAAAAGTCAAAGGTCCTCCTGTCCAACATGTTCACAGGGTCAAAATAATGGTTTGTTGCCTGAGGGCAATGCCATAGAGGGTTACAGAAAATGTCTCTCATGTGGATGTTTTCATGTTGGTGTTGAAAGCATAACTTCCACTTCAGCCCAACATGAAATATGATCCCACCAATGTGTTTCTTGGTTAAATTAAACTCATTTCAAAGCTCAAACTCATGTTTGTAAAACATTATTATTATATTTCACTGAGGTCTACGCATGATAACAGTTGGACAACACTGCCACCGTGAGGTCAAACCTGAACCTTACATGAGATTATTTTTCTCTAACAACTTGTTAGAGAAAAAAAATTTATGACATAAAAAAATGAAGATTATTCTTTAGAATATTCTTTAGAACATTATTATTTATTATTTATGACACTCAGGGAATGTTGGAGTTAAAGAACTGTGAAGCAGAAAGTGTTTTTTCCCCACCAGATATCTGATCTGACTTTAATGACAAATTATTTGAACTCAAACGCACTGTCTTAAAATTTTCGTGATGTTGTGCAGCTTTTGAAGCGTGCTGCAGCTGCTCTGATGGAACCTGTCCTGATCTTTCAGTGCTGCTGTTATTCATCAGTAGGCTGGAGTGTTTCCTGTCACACAGATGAGATGGTTGCTGTGCCTTTGATAAAGAGAGTGGCCGTGAAGCAGCTCTAAAGAATTTCACTGTTAGGTTAAAACCTTGAAACTCACATTTGTTGAAGGAAACAGGTCAAAGTATTCTGTGTGGTGTGGAGCAGAAAATATTGATGAACTAGATGTTCAAAAGACTCTTAAATAGTAACTTTAACAGACTGATAGTGAATATCTTATAGTTTCAGTGATCAGCTGGTTTGTGTTTCACCATGCATGATTATAAATTCATTCACTTTAATGCTCCAAAACTCGTTAATTTTATTTATTCTCAGCCAGTGATAACAATGACACAACACTGCCCCATGAGGTCACACTGGAACATTATACTTACAGCTGTGCAGACACACTGAACACTATCCTCATACATCGTTTATGCATGACCACCAGAGGGAGCTGTTTGAGTGTAAACTGTCCAAAGATCATAATAATCATAAAATAGTCAACTATACTTCCTGTCTGAGCTGTAATAGTTCTAATCTAAACTGAGGAAAAGCTGCTGATTGTCCTCAGATGTGATGGTGAATTCAGCCTCTTTTCTCTCTCTTTTTTCTAGTTAACCAGCAAAGAAAAGAAGGCGGGAAACATGACTTTGTTTTTTTGGATGTTAATGGTGACGAGCATTTTCTAATTCTTTATGTTCCTGCATTAACCTGCTGTATGCAAACAAGCATTTGGCTAATCATGAACATTTACGTAAACTGGCCCATTGTGCTGCTGCCTTCGCTCAGGTGTACGATCATGTTGGGTTTTACAGACGTCTGAATGATGCATCAGTGCAGAAGCTCTTAGATTCACAGATTATACAGAGGAAGATGTTGCAACAGAATAAAAGAGGAGACTTTGTGGTGGCTTCTGGTTTTGACTTCTCCTCTTATACCAGTGCTGATGTGAAGGTTTTATCTGTGTGGTGACACCACCTTTCATTCAGGAGAAAACTGCAGCAGATACCTGAGCCTTAAAGGCAAGCATTAATGGATCTGACTGTGGCAGCGCACAAAGCGCTGGGGCAGTTATCCCTCCTGACCTCCAGTGTATTCCACATCCTCCTCGGTGATCTTAAGATGCTCCCAGCCAAGGTTACTGTGGCAGTAACCTGTGAACATCCACCAGATCTCCAGAAGTTTAGGGTCAGGTTCTCATCTGTTCCTCTGTGTGAGATTTTCATCTGTGTGTCTAAGTGGAAATATTACAACTAGTAGGTTCTGAAGACAGCATAAACTGCACCCTAACTGTAACCACACTGGTTCATACCACCCGTCTCATTGCTGATTTTGCTACAAAATGCAAAATAATAAATGTTATTATTAAAATAGGATATATTTTTGAGTTACATATACAAAAAAAGCATAAAACATACAAAACTATGTTTAACATGTGGATGGTCTGTGGTGTGAGGTGCTGGGGGAGCAGTCAGAGAGCAGCAGCTGGACGTCAGTGGTTGGACTGGTGGATACTTCAGTGAAGAGTAGACGACGTCTGGCTCTGGTTTAAAGTCTGAACACAAACACACACAGTTCAAACAACAGGAAACATGATTACAAGCTTTGTAACAAAGTACAAATAATTTGTTACTGTACTTAATCAGAACTTTTAGGTATCTTTGCTTTACTTGAGTATTTTTCTGACTAAAATTTTACACAAATATCTGTACTTTCTACTCCTTATAGTTTCAAAACATACTCGTTACTTTAGATTTAACCAGTGACGGCATGGTTACCTTGAAAAAGTAATCTAATTACTGATTACGCGTTTAAAAAGTAAAACAGTTATTTTACTGATTACTTAATTTTAGAAGTAACTAAGTTAGATTACAAGTTACTTTATTAGTTACATTCATTAGCTCCTGGTGTTGTGCCACAAAATGATCATCTGCCAAAAAGTGATTTTTGGTGTTTGCCAGAAAATGATCGTTTGCATTTAACCAGCTGTAAATGACTTGTTGACTTATAATCTGTGAAACATGTCAAACATATCTGTCATGAATGATATCAGGTCATTTTGAGTGAGAAACAACATTTCTATCACAAAGTAGAAGCTGCACTCAGTTTTTGACAAAGAGACTTTTATTTATTTGTTTTTGTTTTTTTTAAGTTCAAGGCAGCACAGTGATGTATTGGTTAGCACTGTTCACTCACATCTATAAGGTCCTAGGTTCAATTCCACCTTGGCCCCAGCCCTCTCTCTGTGTGGGTTTCCTCCCACAGTCCAAAGACATGCAGTTACTGGGGTTAGGTTAATTGGTCACTCTAAATTGCCTATAGGTTATTTCTTCATTTTATATATAAGCCCTTCATAAATCATGCTGATATTTACCAATATAAGCAAAGACATTACACATAAAAACACACAGAAACATCAGAATCACTTTATGGCAGCTAGAAAATTCATATCTCTCTCCTCCCTCCATTGTTTACTCAAAACAATTTGTTTTGTTTTTTCAGAAACTGTGAGCACAGTGGTGTGAGGGACTGCAGTTAATGAGCTTCTCTCTTTGCTGCATGCTCACAGACATTACAGCTGCTTTATATGTGTCCACTCCAGTGACCTCTGACTTTGGCTGCTGTCCATGGTGCTGATCAAAAGCTGGTGCTATATATATATATATATTAGGGCTGGGACTCGATTAATTAATCGAAATTGATCGCATTTTAATCGCATTTCAGTATTTAACATGGGAAATATTGATTTAAGTTTGGTTGATGAATGAATCAATATACATAAGCAACCAGGGGCAGCTGGGGTTAAAATTCAGCCCGGGAGCTTGGTTAGGAGAGGCAAACCGACAAACCATGATTTTAAGACAAGAGAACTTTATTTGCAGGTGTGGACTGCACCTGTGGCCACTGCAGCTGCTGTGCTTAATTGGGTAAAAAAAAAAAAATCTGATCACTGGCCGTTCGGGAACCTCCCGAATCTCCCGATGGCCACCACGCCCCTGTCTGAATGAGTTATATCTGTGTTTAACTTCCACTCAGCGGCGAAAACCAGCGGGAGGTTGAAAATGATGTGACGGCAGTCGGACGTTCTCTCCGGCTAAAGCGAACCTCGATAACCCGGTCAGCTGACAGCTAGCGAGGCGAGCTGCTGGTAGAACAACGGCAACGGACAGCTCCGAAAACGGCGGAGCACTTTTTACAAATAAGCGACATGAATTTGGACACAGCTCATCACGCTCATCACATTGTGCGTCGATATAATCTGTATGCCTGGAACTCCTGCAGTGAGAAACGTTCCACGGTGCAAAGTGCGATTAAAATGCGTTAAATTTTTTAATTCGTTATTTTCCCTGTAATTAATTAATCGTAATTAACGCGTTAAAGTCCCACCCCTACTATATATATATATATATATATATATATATATATATACTGTTATTTTTGCACTTACACTGTGTGTGTGTGTGTGCGTGTGTCTGTGTGGTATTATTGTCCTCATGCTGAAAACATGATTTAATTGGCGCATCAACCAGACGTCCTGACATCCAAGAAGAAAAAATAAATCTTTTTACAGTGACTTGGATGAGTTACTTTAATCTGATTACTGGATTGCAAATAGTAATGCATTAGATTACTTGTTACCAAAAAATGTGGTCAGATTAGAGTAACGTGTTTCTGACATCACTGGGTTTTAACATCTGAGGGACGTTTTTATTTCCCATCACTGCTCCTTTATACCTCAAACAGGAACAATAACACACAAATGCCAATCATCAGCTTATCACATACAAAAAGATGAAAGCACTAAAACCATATAATTTATGCATCATGTATAGCACTACACTTAAATTGAACCAGATGGCCATAAATTGCGGTACTTCAGCATTTAGCTAGGACTACAGAGAGATAAACAGGTCAGTTTGCTGTACTGTGGTGAGTTTACAGTGAAGCTCTGTGTTGAACTGGAGCCGAGCAGCTGTGGTGTTTGTGGTCAGGGTTACAGGTTATATCAGTGCAGCAGAGATGATGCTGAGATGCATTCACTGCATTCAGTCTTTATGCCAACTGCATGCTGTCAGTATGAAGACAGTATAAACAGCATACTATAAAATCAGCTATGATAGCTGTGAAATACTGGGTTACATCTTGGTGGATTCAGTTCATCCACAAACAGCAGTAAACCTCAGAGCAGCCGCAGCAGCTTGTCAGATGGTGAAGATCACATTAAAAATGATCAATTCTTTCATGGGGTTCTACACCTGATCTTCGCATCCCCCACCAGCTGAATCCCACTGGATCTGCTGAATATACTAATTTTCCTGTTCAGGTGAGGCAGAGCCACCCTCTGCAATGTTAGTTACAATAAATAGGGCTTCTCTGCTCATTTGTTCTAACTGAGTGCATTCATTAGAATTAGAATTTGGATTAAAATAAAGTTTGTATTCTTATTTACACTAAAATAGCAGATAGAAATGTCCTCCAAAGAGCTACTTTTAATTTCTTACTTTGCGTACACTTTAGAGCCTGTACTTTTTAACTTTTACTTGAATAAACAAGGAGATTAAGTTCTTAAACTTTTAGGAGAGTATTTTTAGCACACATATCAGTACTGGTAAAGACTGGTAAATATGAACTGGGACTGAGCTTCACTCAGGATGTGGTATGGTTAGCTTAGCTTAGCATGATGGCTGCAAACAGCAGCTAGCTTGGCTCTATCACAGAGCAGCTGTACCTGGGCCTCCTTGATCTGATGGTTGTTGGTCCATAACTGACGTCTTCAGTTGTCACTGCTGAGTAGACTGCAGCTGAATCAGTGTCTGCAGAATAAAACACATTTAAGTTACTGCAGGTACAACAACTGCAGCAGTACAGCTGCATCATTACACTGCAGCTAAATGAGACAAAACATTTGTTCTGTTTGTAATGTTGCATCATGAAGAGAGTAAATGATGACTTTTAGCTCATGGAGTGTTTGGTCGTCTGTTCCTCCATAATTCAGAAGAATTGCTGCTCTCAGAGTGTTGATGTGATTTCAGTCAAACCAGATGAATGTGTGTGGATGTGACTGTTTGTGAGTCTCCTCGACTCCTCAGTGGATTTTAATTCTCATTAGTTTGTCCAATACAGCCAAACAACAACAAGAAAACTTGTAACTTTCTTTGTGTCCTTCACGCATTACAGTAACCTGAGAGCTGTGATGGACCATGAGCCTGATGAGCTGCTACGTCACTGATGTTCTGTTGTTTCACAGGTTTTGCTCCTCTTAACGCCTCTGCTGAGAAACACTGACTGACCACAAAGAACTGGGGGCTGTTTCTGAGAAAAAGGCAGGTGGACGACCACAAAGCTGCCATCTTTCTGCAGCGCAGACTCACACTCTTCACCACAGCGCACAAAGCAAACACGCTCTCACAGCATGAACATTGTTGTTGGCCAAAGCAGTAACACTGCGGTGAGAACGTTCACCTGTTTCAGATCAACTGTGATCAACAACAGGAAGTTGCTGCTGTGGTTTTAGATGCACAACTTTAATAAAGTCCATTTACTGGAACAAAGAACATTTTGTCCTTCACTCTGTTTCTTTATGTGTCTCATAGTGACAATAAGTTCATGTGCACCAAAAACCAGACAGCAGAGCCATGTGGGCCTCATCAGAGCTGCTCTCAGCACCTGCTGCTCAGTTACAACACTGCTGATGTTCTGTGGGCCAGAAACACCCCTGACATCTGGACCTGAGGCTGAGTCATTAGCTAA
The DNA here is from genome assembly GCA_013435755.1 of Amphilophus citrinellus. Lineage (NCBI taxonomy): Eukaryota > Metazoa > Chordata > Actinopteri > Cichliformes > Cichlidae > Amphilophus > Amphilophus citrinellus. The sequence goes on from CM024194.1 coordinate 5,525,650, forward strand.
AGACAAATGGGGCCTAAAGAAACCTGTAAAGTGTACTTACATTTATAAAAATCTATGCTTCCTTTACATATATGTGAAATTATGACTCATTTAACAGAATATTAAATGAACCAAGCGACCAGAGACTTAAATGTTAAACTTTGGTTCATGTTATGAACATGATGATCCAATAAGTACACTGACTTACAGCGGCACTATGGCAACAAGGAGCTGAAATTTAACATGAGGCAGAGTCTCAGCTGCTGATTGGCTGTTTGGGAGCAGGAGTGTGGAAATCATCAGGTTTGATGTAACACATTTATATTCAGAATTTCCTTCTCCTTATAATGTCGGAGGACTTTTAATACTTACTGTACAAAGAAGTCTTTATAATTTTTTATATATTAATTTGGTGTTTTGAAAAAAGACCTTTGACCTCACACATCATTGTGATGACCTGAAGTCCACCATAAAGAAAAGACATCACTACCTCTGAGTCGTCTGATTGGCTGTTGATGATTTGATATTATGATGGCACTGTGCATGATTTCAGTGATGATGTCATCATCTCCAGCTTCTTCTTGAACTGCTGAAATGATCCAAAATTAACAATAACAGAAATTAAACATCTAAACAGAGATTACATTTAAGAAAGTTACTGTGATCATAATGAATGTGAAATTTATTCTACTAAACAAACTTATCCATGACAAAACCTGGTTCTCACCTTCAGGTTTCCTGTGAACACATCGTCTCACCAGCAGAACCAGTAACACCAGTAGAACCACAACACAGACTGATCCAATAAATGACATCACTGAGAGAATAGCAGGAGACGTGGATGTAGGTGGAGGTGTGGATGTAGGTGGAGGTGTGGTGGTGTGTCTCTCTAAAATAAAGCAAACACAGTCATTAAGTTATGGTCACATTGTGAATGTTGAAACCTGCAGAAACACAGACAGGTGAGTGTGTCACCTGTGACAGTGATCCAGCTGGATGGAGACTCTCCATGACTGCTGATGTCACACTTGTAGAGGCCTTCATCAGACCTGGAAACATGCTGGATGGTCATGTGACCTGTAGGCTGCTTCCTGATGAGGGAGCCATCTTTATAGAAAGCAGCTGGGAGGTTGGAGGGAGTGGTCTTTGTTTGACAGAGCAGAGTGACGTCATCTCCCTCCATCACAGGGAGGACAGGACTCTGCAGGATCACTGATCCACCTCAACACAGAGACAAACTACAGCATTTCATCCATTTACACACAGCTTCATCAACACTAACTCCACACACTCAGCTTACCAGAGACTGTGAGCTTAACCATGTTACTGATGGCACCCTCTCTGGACTCACACCAGTAAACTCCACTGTCCCATGGGAAGATTTGACTGATGTTACAGGAAGAACCAGCCGGTTTCCCCCAGCCATCTGTTCCACACTGAGTCCTCTGTCGTTTGCTTGTGTTTCTCCTCAGAGTCCATCCAGCAGAGCTGTCGTCCTCCTCACAGCTCAGAGACACAAAGTCTCCTTCAAAGAACTGAGAGCTGCTGGGACTCACAGTCAGACGAGCTGTGAGGGTTACAATGAAACATGAAGCCAAACAGGTCATATTAGTGAGCATTTATCAGGTTGAAGCTGTGACAGAAGAAGGTTACTGACCTTGGTTTGTTGTGCAGCTCAGCAGTGAGATCAGAACTAAAGAGAAATGACACTCAGGTTGGTTTGAGGTGAACACAAAGAACAACTCCACACAAACAGCTGACAGACCCACAAACTCGTCTCTCTCTGATAGATCTGCTCATTTTAGAGTTGATGCAGCAACAAGTTTCAATAAAGTTTGGACAATAAAAAGTAGAAAAATCACTGGTGGAAGATCTCAGAATAATTAACAGTTTGGACAAGTCTCCTGGAGAGGGGCTGGACTCTTGGTGAGAGGCACCGAGCTGGCATGAGTATTCTTGTATCCCCTCGGCTCGCTGCCTGCATGTCGGAGTTTTTACTGGTTGATGTGACGTTGCTGCATCTATTGACTCCATCTTAATGGTAGGAGAATTCAGTGCTCATGTGAGTAATGACAGTGAGACCTGGAGTGACCTGATCTGAACCTGAATGGTGTTGTTGGACTTCTCTGCAAACCACAGTTTGTCCATAAGAAACACCACGTTTGAGCATTAGGATTTCCACAAGTGCACGTGGCAGCAGGACAACCTAAGTTGCAAGCTGACGATCATCTTCTGGCAGAAGCCCAGGCCATAAGATCTTCAAGTCCCTCCTCCGGCAGAACTTCATCAACATTCAAAGGGAGACTGAGGACTATGAGTCCAAATGAACCATGTTCCACATCTCGATTGTTGAGGCTGCTGTGACCACAGTGTGGTTGGTGCCTGTTGTCGTAGTGATTCCCAAGTAGCTAGAACTCCAGAGGCATCTAAAGGGAACCAGCGAGCTAAATGGAATGTGGTTCAGGTGGTGGCCGAACCAAAAACATGGGTATGGGAGGAATTCAGCAAAGCCATGGAAAGACTCTTGGACAGTCTTGAAGTGATTCTGGCAAACCATCAGCAAATCAGGAGGTGAAAGTGGAGCTCTACTCACAGTTTAATCTTTGGGTTGGGTGCTGCTGACTTCAACTGAAGTTATAGTCATGTTGTCCAAGGAATACTTCAAGCACCTATTTAATCCCAGGTCAATTCCAGGGTGCTAGAAAGACGGGTCCATCTGTTAGTTGAACTCCAGATTCAAGAGGAACAATGCCGTCTTTAACTTTCACAGAACATTGGACCAGCTCTTTATTCTCTTGAGGATATTTGAGTGTACGTGAGAGTTTGCCCATCCAGTTTTGTGGACTTGGAGAAGGTGTGTCCCTCTGGGTATCCTCTGGGAAATGTTGCTGAAGTATGGGCTGTGTGACTTGTTGTTGCCTGTCACTGAGTCTCTGTACAACCACAAAGAGAGCTTGGTCGTTGTTGCCGTCTACAAGACTGACTCATTTCCTGTGAAGTCAGTCATAGTCAAGTGGTGAAAGACTTCCAACTTGGTGGCCTCAGAATCGCATCTCTGTTTTCTGTGGATGATGCAGTCATGTTGGCTTCATCAGGTGGTGGCCTCCAGCTCGTAGTGGAACGGTTTGCAGCCAAGTGTGAAGTGGTTGACATTAGAATTTGCACCTCTCCATGGTCCTCAGCTGGAAAAGGGTGGAGTGCCCTCTTTGGCTCTGGGACAATCTGCTGCCCCAGGTGGAGGAGTTTAAGTATCTCAGGTTCATATTCACGAGTGACTGGAGAAGAGAACGGGAGACTGACAGATGGATCGGGCCTGCGTCTGCAGTGATGCAAACGCTGTACCGGTCTGCTGTGATAAAGAATGAGTGGAGTGTAAAAACAAAGACTCCTGAGCAAAGATAAAGAGTCAGTTCAGACCTGCAGTTGGTCCTCATGGTGTTTGAACTTGAATTCAGCCTGATTAGTTTTTCATGTCTTCTCCTCCATCATCAGTTATCAGGAGAGCAGACAGTCAAAGGTCAATAATTCAAACAAACACAGAGATTCTACTTACAGAGCAGACACAGCACAGATGTTTCCTTCATCGTCCTTCTCACTCATTTGAGCTTTTTTTCATTTCTCTCACTGACACCAAGTAAAGCCCCGCCCTCTTCCTCTGAGCACCAGCTTTACTATTGGTGCAGAGGCAGTGGGGGTGGAGTAGGGGATCACTTTTTTTCTCTTCTTGTGAAATACAGAAGTGATACAGTTTATAAACTGTACTGCAAACAACCTTCAGTGATTTTTCCTCCCTGCAACACTTTACATTAAAACACATTTTGCTACACAGACATGCAAGACATTGAAATCACAAGAATACACAAAAAGCTGTGTCAAATATTTAAATTATTAATGCTTTAATACACTTTAATGTAATTATAGCACATTTATCCTCTCATGCTCCTGACAGTCATCACAGAGATGAGCAGAAAGATTAAATCCTCTGTTGTCAGTGAGCTGATCAAATCCATTTCCATGACTGGAACAGCATCCGCCTACATGCTTTATATATATAGCCACTAGAGGGCGGTGTTGGACTGTAAACACTACATGAATATAAGCAGGTCATCAGTCTTTGTTTCAATATGCTGAACATATGGTGTTTACTATTAAAATGGTTTTATTTTATTTAACTGTTGTTAAATGTCTTATGTGTTCATGTTTGTTGTTAAATAAACTGTTAAAAAAATAATAAATAAACTGACTGTAAGTGTTTGTAAGAGTTTGTGGGGTTTTTTTGAACAGCCTTATTATAACCTGAAGAAAAACTCCACACACAATTAACATTTTTAGGAGGAAAAAGAACTTCCTGCTTACAGTCTGAACTTTGCTTAACACAACACCAACAAACTTAATTCAACATTCAACCTAAAAATCTGCTACCAATGGATCCCTCTTAGCTCTACTTGTGCTTCTTAAAATTTGGAGACACAGTCTCTGAGACAAAGACAGTAGGTTGGTCTTCATAGAGAGTGAAGAAGATGGACAGATTGAATCCTCCATAGTACAACGTCCACTTTTCCTTCTGCCAGATTCCTCCAGGCAGGAGGAAAAGAGGAAGATCTCAGAGAGGATTCATGGATGTAGTGAAGAGAGTTGATGCGACAGAGGAGATGTTGAGATTGGATGAAAGGGAAACGACAAGCATTTTGTTTTTTTTTTGAGAAGGCGCAATGACAGAGGTGCATGCTGGGACATATATTACTTGCACTTCCTACTTTGCTCCCTGGCATGTGTGCAAAATGCCCATGAACCCACTAGCTACAACTATGCAACAATTTTTGTTTTTTTCAGAGTATCTTACCGAGTAGTTTGTGAGCACAGTGGTGTGAGGGACTGTAGTTAATGAGCTTCTCTCTTTGCTGCATGCTCACAGACATAACAGCTGTCTTTATGTTACATTAATGAGGCTGAATCTGTGTTTAGCCTCATTAATTAAGATGCTGTGAGTTTATAAACGTGTCCACTCCAGTGACCTCTGACTGTGGCTGCTGTCCATGGTGCTGATCAAAAGCTGGGATGATTACTGACCTTGGTTTATCATTGATTATTGATATATGCCATTTTGTTTGAACTTACACTGTGTGTGTGTGTGTGTGTGTGTCAGAGAGAGAGAGAGAGAGAGACAGAGAGAGATGCCATGAGGCCAATCACAGTGTTTTCATGCCTGTGCATCAAACCACAGTTGTACTATAGAGGAGGCAGCATTTAGCTGTAGCCTCCATCAAACCACAGCTACTCTGGAGAACTTTGTCCTCCTTTGATTCTCTTTAAGTTGTGTTGGAGCCACAGAGAGCAGATCTTTGTTCTTCATGGAGAACCAGGGAGGCTGTTTGGACTTTTCTCTGAGGTTCTTCAGATGATCAAACACATTGAATTCATTGAATCTGATGAGTTTTCACAGATTAAAGCAGCCAACAGTAAATCAGATGCTTCCACTAACTCCACCTGAGCTTCATCTGGTAATCAGGACAAACAGTCACACAAAAACTGGTTTTCAGCTCTTTGAGTTAACTCAGGGATTCCTCTGCACGTACACATGAAAGGGGCGGGGCTAGCAGCATCTGACCAATCAGAAGCCTGGATAACTGTACTGACAGCAGAGCAGCTGATTTTACAAAGAAAGATTGAAGTATGATATTTGGAAAATATGAATATGAGAAAGAATATTTATTATTTTGGATCTCCACCAATGTTTGCTGCAGGAGGAGCTCCTCTCCTGTCTGGGCTCTACAACCTCAGAATAACATGAAAATGTCACAAAACACAAAAACACAAAGTGACTGCAGGAAAGATGCTGAATGAGAAAAGTTATTTCAAAGTGGTACAGTATGATTGAGAGCATTGCTGCATTTTTCTACAGTTTATGTTGGATTATTATCTTTTGCCTTATTGTTGCCGTTTCCTTTAACAAGATGAAGACATTTTCAGTGTGGATTATGAAGCTAAAAGCTACAAACTGGTGCATAAAAATTCACCAGAATGCAGTAAATGACTGACTCTCAAAATGTCCCCAAACCTCCTGTTTAATGCGGTGCTAATCATATGGATTGATACAGAAAATGTACAAAAAAGAATAAAATAAATGTATGTGATACACAATTTGTAATGCGACAAACTGACAGTTAATTGGCAGTTAATTCTGTCATTTATAAATCCCTGTTCAGATCAAAGGGGAGATCATAGCAGCAAAAATAATCCTAACAAATCTGAAATATTTTGCTTGTTTTATCGTGCGCTTCTGTTCCCGGGTCGTTTTTGTTTTTCATGAACACAAGTTCATTCTGTGTGAACCGAGAGTCTGTTTGTGAGGGCAAATGATCCCAGACACGAACACAGTTCAGCGCTTTGCTGAGAAACTGCTAACAGAATTTTAAATATTTAGATTTATTTTAATCAAAAAAATTATTCATTTAAAAATAAACAAACAAAAATGGCTCAAAGGGGAGCCACAACCAAATAAATCAAGTCTTCCTTTTGATATTTTTAATCTCACAATAACAAGAGAAAAACATATGAGAATAAAGTTTATTAATCCTGCAGAGAAACCAAGCAGCTCCAGTAGGAACACAAACAAGAACCAACAAACATAAATAAAATATGAATAACAGCAAAGTTACTGAGGACATAAAACATTTTAACATTTGATTCTGCAGGAGTAAAAACCCATTTTAAAGTCTAATTCAGTGAGAAAAAAAGAGATAAAAGATAAAAATCTTGTGAACATGTGGATGGTCTCTGGTCTGAGGAGCTGGGGGAGCCGTTAGAGAGCAGCAGCTGGACGTTGGTGGTCGGTCTTGTGGACTGTAGCGTAGACGACGTCTGGTTCTGGTTTAAAGTCTGAACACAAACACACACAGTTCAAACAACATGAAGTTTTTCTCTCTGAGACAGAGGAGAGGTTCGATATACTGAGCCTGGTCAGCTGGGCTCTGTACAGAGATGAAGAGCAGTCGTACCGCTGGGCCCCGTCGGTGTGACGGCTATTTGAACATATCTGATGTCGTCTGTTGTCACTGCTGCAGCTGGATCGCGCTCTGCACAAAAACACCTGCTGTTATTTTACTGCACTCATTTCTATTATTAGAGACGAGCTAATAACTTTTATAAATAGCAGCTTCTCAACGTTTTTCCCACTTCTGCTGTGAAAGAACGATTTTCCGCATGGAACCAGGGGATTTTGTGTGAAGAGGAAGGTGGATGTCCACAATGGTGCCAGCTTCTCTAGGTGCAGACCGACATCTCACCACAGAGCACAAACAACACACGCTCATACAATGAACACTGCTGTTAGCCAGATCAGTCCAGGCTGTGGTGAGAAGCATTACATCAGAGTACACTCATCTGGCATCAGCAACAGGAAGTCACTGCTGCGGTTTTTACACACAATTTTACAGAAGTCAGAAGTCCCCATGTTAACAGGCAAGAGGTTTCTGTGCTGTTCAGACTCTTCTGGGACTGATCCCAGCTGCTTTGAAATGTTATTGATCAGTTACAGCACAGCCAAAAACTAGAGCACACCTGGCCCAGGTAGGGTGGGCCTGTGGCTGAGTCTACAACGTCTGACCCACTGTTCAGTGAACTGTAGAGAGCTTTGATTCAAACACCCTCAGGATATACATCCTAAAACGACACACCTGTGACCATTGAGCTAATGACGCCTCACCCATAATTAGCTTCTTTATTATTATTGCCAGAATTTGATTTTCTTAAAGCAATCAATCAACTTTAATATAACCAATTAAACTCACAACGTTGTGAGCTCATCCTTAGCCTCATGCTAATTAGGAAATATTAACATGGTGAACATAATTAACAGACCCACTAATCCAAAGCCTCAGTTCCTGCCTGCTGAATGAATATTGAGGTGGACTTGTTAGCCGGGAACAGGAAGCTAAAGGCATCAGTTCAACATGAAAGTGCTGATTTCCTTTTATGAAGCTCGTATTTGCTAAAAAGTGTTCAAAGGTCAAAAACTCGACAGCAATTTATTCATGTCTATTACACACTGCTGGCTACCTGAAACTGTCACTACCTGAGTGCATGCGTTGGTATCATCTGTTTCCAGGTAACAAGGAAATGACCTCTTTCACGGAGCTTCGTGATTGGCAGAGATAACTCAAAATTTGGACTTATTAACATGAAATTTTGAGATACAAAAGTCAAAATTTTGAGAAATTAAGTCAAAATTTAAAGAAGATAAGCTGAAATTTCTAGTTATGGATCTCAAAAAATCCCCAGTGGTGGAAACAAGCTTCCATAGATTTGTCCATAATTGCCTCTCACATGGAAATGCAGCTTCTCTTCTCCTGCACCTCACCAAGCCCACATGCTAACATAATTTAAGTGTAACATTAGGAGGCTACTCGGCAAACTTCATAACATTTCAGTCTGTTTTCTGTCAACAAAACATGATCATAACATTTTAAATAAATGATTTGCCCCATGTCAGAGTTTTGAAATATTCTTTTAATAACAGAGTTTATGTTTGATGATGTAGGACAATGATTTTATTTTGGTACCAACTACTACATTTCTGGTATTGTGACATCCCTGATGAGGACTAATTTTATATAACTCACCAGTTGGTGAGTTGTTTCTACTACAGATCTATATTTAGTCACTAATCAGGGATTAAAGTATAAAAAAAGTTTGATAGGGAAGGGGTCTTTCCGGTACCGGACGATTGCTAGCGCTAATGGCGGCGCTTGCTAGCAGTATGTCTATGGTTATAGCGATCCATTCTGGGAGCTGATGTAGAGAAAAAAATAACAGCTGAAATTCTCAGCACACCGAGCACAACACACAAACACGCAGAGAGCGGTGGAGGCGGAAAAACATGTCAGCGATGATCCGCTCAGTGTCAAAGGGAATCCGTCGCAGCTCCGGAGAACTTTTTAGAATCAAAGGTTTTTTTTTTCTAACTCCTGATCTCCACACCATTCCAGTAGGTGGCGGTAATGCAGCTCTAAGCTGGTTTGGTCAACCACAAACCCACAAGAAGAAGAAGACGACAGACCTGTAATGCAGCTAATGCAGGCGAAACGCTATTTAATGGATTAATTGCATTTTTTTATTCCTTCCTGATTTTTGAGCCAGTAATTTAGATCAGGATTGGACTGATACCGATACTGAATGCTGGATCAGTTCATCCCTAGTTTGGAGATGGAGACTCAGCTGGAGGTGGCGCAGTTGAAGATGCTAAAAGTTTCATTGGAAGTGACCAAGATGAACAAGAGTAGGTGGAAACAGGAAGACCACAGGGAAGATGGATGTAATGAAGGAAGACATACTGATGGTTGGTGTGACAGAAGAGGATGTTGGAATAAGGTGATATGGAGGCAGATGATCCACTGTGGTGACTGCTAAAGGGAGCAGCCAAAAAAGGAAGGCCATCTGTGCGCTAGTTTTTTTTTTGTTGCTAATTAGCAGGTATCGGTGTCTGTGTGATGCAGCCATACACTCTATGGATGCAGCTTGATAACAAAGGTGGCTAACATGTATTGATGATGAAGCATTCTGTTCTCTTTTCCAAACATTGTTACTACTGTCTCCAAAAACCAGCACAGTGATGTCCATCCATCCATCCATCCATCTTCTTCCACTTATCTGGGCCTGGGTGGTGGGGGCAGCACCCTAAGCAGAGAAGCCCAGACCTCCCTCTATAGCCACCTACTCTAGCTTATCCAGGGGGACCCTGAGGTATTCCCAGTCCAGCTGAAAGATATAATCTCTCCAGCATGTCCTGGGTCTACCCAGGGCCTCCTCCTAGTAGGACATGCCTGGAAACCTCACCCAAGCAGCACCCAGAAGGCATCTTAGTCAGATGGCTGCACCCCACCTCTAAGGGAAAAGCCAGCCACCCTTTGGAGGAAGCTAATTTCTTCCATTTGCATTCAGTCCCCCATGAATCGCCACCTTATTGCAGTGGAGGGGTTTCTGTATCCCAGGAGCGATGTTGTCAGGGGGCTTGTACCCCTGATAGGGTCTCCCATGACGGATTGTCCTGTGTGAGGGTCCACACAAAGAGCGATTCCAGTGACCCCTACAGAAGAGTCACAAACAGAACTGTTTACCCTGCCAGGGATAGGGTTACCAGGACCCCACCCTGGACTGAGGCCTGGGGAGGGAGCTCGAGGGAGATTAACCCATGGTGCCCAGCTGGGCACATGGACCCATCCTCCAAATATGAACACATTAATCCAGGAAAACCTCAAAATGCATCAGTGCAGTAACATGACTGGTTCATTTGTTTCCAGTTTCAGCTGCTGATTGGCTCTTTAGACGCAGGAGCAGGAAAACTATTATAAACTATATTTACACATCTTAACCAACCACACTTTCAATGCATATTTACCTGCTGTCATCACTTCACTGTACAGGACTTCATTTTCTGCAGCTTCTGGTTCAGCTGAAATGACCCAAATTCAACAGCAATATATTAATAATGCAAAACAAATTGGAGTCACTTCCATGGGAACAGATGTTTAGATTATTCAGCAAAAGAAATCTATACAACCTTCAGGTTTCCTGTGAACACATCGTCTCGCCAACACAAACAGTAACACCAGTAGAACCACAACACAGACTGATCCAACAGAGGAGATCACAGAGAGAACAGGAGGAGAGGTGGAACCTGGTGGAAGTGTGGATGTAGGTGGAGGTGTGGATGTAGGTGGAGGTGTGGTGGTGTGTCTCTCTAAAATAAAGCAAACACAGTCATTAAGTTATGGTCACATTGTGAATGTTGAAACCTGCAGAAACACAGACAGGTGAGTGTGTCACCTGTGACAGTGATCCAGCTGGATGGAGACTCTCCATGACCGCTGATGTCACACTTGTAGAGGCCTTCATCAGACCTGGAAACATGCTGGATGGTCATGTGACCTGTAGGCTGCTTCCTGATGAGGGAGCCATCTTTATAGAAAGCAGCTGGGAGGTTGGAGGGAGTGGTCTTTGTTTGACAGAGCAGAGTGACGTCATCTCCCTCCATCACAGGGAGGACAGGACTCTGCAGGATCACTGATCCACCTCAACACAGAGACAAACTACAGCATTTCATCCATTTACACACAGCTTCATCAACACTAACTCCACACACTCAGCTTACCAGGGACTGTGAGCTCAACCATGTTACTGATGGCACCCTCTCTGGACTCACACCAGTAAACTCCACTGTCTGATGGGTAAGCAGTGATGTTACAGAAAGAACCAGCTGATCTACCCCACCCATCTCCACACTGAGTCCTCTGTCGTTTGCTTGTGTTCCTCCTCAGAGTCCATCCAGCAGAGCTGTCGTCCTCCTCACAGCTCAGAGACACAAAGTCTGCTTTAAAGAACTGAGAGCTGCTGGGACTCACAGTCAGACGAGCTGTGAGGGTTACAATGAAACATGAAGCCAAACAGGTCATATTAGTGAGCATTTATCAGGTTGAAGCTGTGACAGAAGAAGATTACTGACCTTGGTTTGTTGTGCAGCTCAGCAGTGAGATCAGAACTAAAGAGAAATGACACTCAGGTTGGTTTGAGGTGAACACAAAGAACAACTCCACACAAACAGCTGACAGACCCACAAACTCGTCTCTCTCTGATAGATCTGCTCATTTTAGACTTGATGCAGCAACAAGTTTCAATAAAGTTTGGACAACAAAAACCTGAGAAAGTGGTTGAGGATAGTTGGAGCCTTTCTCGGCTATCATTGGGCAAGATTGAAACTGGACAAGTCAGAGGTTTCATATCCTTCCTGCTCAGAGTAATCAGTTAATATCACACGCTAAAAACCTTTGACACCATATTTTCTAAATGATCTTCATTTATGTTACTGAAATAAAAGTATTATCAGGAGAGCAGACAGTCAAAGGTCAATAATTCAAACAAACACAGAGATTCTACTTACAGAGCAGACACAGCACAGATGTTTCCTTCATCGTCCTTCTCACTCATTTGAGCTTTTTTTCATTTCTCTCACTGACACCAAGTAAAGCCCCGCCCTCTTCCTCTGAGCACCAGCTTTACTATTGGTGCAGAGGCACTGTGGGGGCTCACTTTTCTTTTTTTTTTCTTTCTTTTTTTTAAGCCTGTCATGTCTGGCAGATCTTGCAAACAGAACTGAGATCTGAATGCATTGTTGTGCCAAACATATTTGCTATTTCAAGATGAGCTCCAAAGGTTCTCTATAGGCTCCTCTTGTTACTGTGTGACCCTTTATTTTATTTGAATTATTTTTAACATGCTATTTAACAAATTGTGCCAGAAATGACAGGCTTAGGAAATAGAAAAGAGAAAAGAAAGAAAAGAGAAAGGGAAAAAGGAAGAAAAAAGAAAAAAAAGGGAGGAAAAAAAAAAATAAAAAAAAAAATAAAAGGAGAGAAAAATAGAAAAAAGAAACAGGAAAGAGTGTAAGTAAGTAAACCAAATAGTTCGTCACTTGTTAAAGATAAGATATTGACAATATTTGCAAAATTAAAGATTGTGTGGGGAAAACAAAATAAAAGAAGAAGCACAGTTACACAAACCAACCATTTTGTGTTATTATGTGGGTGTATGTGTTTGTGTCACGAAATGTACTTACCAATGAAGGCAGAGGGCCGCAGCCCCGCCCATCAGAAGCTAGAGGCAGGCAAAGAGAACCCCAGGAAGCCCAGGCCACCAGCAGCCCATCAAGACTTACGAAGACCCGCGGCCACTCATTCCAAAGACAACCGTACACCCCTCCCAGCAGACGGGGGAGGGAGGTCTCAGACGGAGTCCCCGCAGTCAAGGAGCAAGGACACCAGAGAATCTGAGGCAATGAGAAGCCAGCCCCCCCCCCCCAGCGGCCAGCTCCCTGCACGGCCGGCAGCAGGGCCCCAGGGCCCCCGGCACCAGAGCGCCGCCCAAGCCCCCACAGAGCCCCCCCCCACGCCGAAGAAGGCAATGCAGCCCCATGCCGCAGCCCCCAGGGGAGCAGGTCACCACCCACATCAGAACATCCAGCCCCACCCAGGAACCCGGAGGTACTCACACCCCAGGGGGGCAGGGGGGAGAGGCAACCAGCAAGGAGCGGCCAGGAGGCAAGGCACAGGCCCAGACCCAGGTCCAGCCAAACATACAACCACATGCACACATGCAAGCACACCCGTGTACACATTTATGCACAAACACACTCACCCACACACATATAAACATAGATACACCATATGTACACATCCACTCGCCCACCCATACTCACAAAGACTGTGACAAATACAAAGACACACATTCATCCATAGCTACCCACCCTCTGAAGATGGGGCGAGTAGAAGCCACCCCAGGGCCAACAGTGACCCCAAGACGCCGCCAGCCCGGTCCCCAAGGAACCACCCGACCCCCACCCCGGGTGAGGTGTAAGAAATCGGGGTGTGAGATGACCCCCCCCCCCCCCCGCCCCGCCCAACTTGTAAGTGTATGTGTTTATGTTGTGAATGAATGAGGTGTATAGGGTGCAGTTAAAATTGAGGGGGCAGTTGTGCCCCAAGCACCAACTGCTGGCCATCAGTGCTCGCCCACACTGCCCCCCCAAAACCCTCCATGTCTAAAGTGCAAATAAAATTTGGGGACAGACAGGAAGCAAGACCAGGAAGGGGGGAAAAAAAAAACCCCAAAAAAAACAAAAAACGCCCAACCTGGAAGAAGAGAGCCAGCTGTCCACTGGGTCAATAGGCACCCCGACCTCCCACACCCCAGTACAGGGCAGGGAGGGGTGAGCCCGGGGCCATGGTGACAGCATCCCGGAGCACTGCAGCACCTGAGACTGGCGCCACCGCCCCCATCACAGAGGGTAGCCCACTCACACTAAACACCCATTCACTCAACAATAGACACAAACAAGCGACAGGACATGCTGGCCTGAGTTGGAAATACGGTGCCCTGTCCCCACCAACCACCCCATCGCGGTGGGGGCTCACTTTTCATTGTAAAAAGACATACTTCATGATAAGATTATTTTAAAAATTCTTTTTTTTTTTTATTAAAATTTAAAATTGTTTTAACAGTGTAAATATAAACAGCTGACCCCGGTGAGAGGCGCTGAGCTGGGGTGGGTATTCCTGTCTCCCCTCGGCTTGCTGCCTGTACAGTTCAGAGTACCCACCCTTCTTGGAGTCACTGGGCAGGGTGACTATATCATCCTTCTGGGAGACTTCAACGCTCACATGGGTGATGACAGTGAGATCTGGAGGGGCGTGGTTTGGATGAATCTGAATGGCGTTTTGTTATTGGAGTGTTCATAATGAACACCACGTTTGAACATAAGGATGGTCCACAAGTGCACGTGGTGCCAGCACAATCTAGGTTGCAGTTGAATGATCGTTTTTCATAATCATATCATCAGATCTGAGGTCGTATGTTCTGGACACTCGGGTGAAGAGAGGAGCTGAGCTGTCAACTGAGCCCCCACCTGGTGGTGAGTTGGATCAAATGGTGGAGGAGGATGCTGGTCAGACCTGACGCCCCTAAATGTATCCTGAAGGTGCATTCGGAACACCTGGCAGAGGCCCCAGTCTGCAAGATCTTCAACTCCCACCTCCAGCTGAACTTCGACAGCATTCTGAGAGATGCTGAAGACACTGAGCTCAAATGGACCATGTTCTGCACCTCCACTGTTGAGGCTGCTGCTCAGAACTGTGGCTGTAAGGTGGTTGGTGTCTGTTGTGGTGGTAACCCAAGAACCAGATGACCGTTGTAAAAGGAGCCATCAAACGTATGAAGGAATCCTATCGGGCTTGGTTAGCCTGTGAGACTCCGGAGGCAGCTTATGGGTATCGGCAGGCCAAGCGGAACGCAGCTCGAGCGGTGGGCGAAGCAAAAACGGGTGTGGGAGTTCAGAGAGGTCATGGAAAAAGACTTTCAGGACGGCATCGAAGTGATTCTGGCAAACCATCAGGTCTATAGTGCTGGTGGGGTGGTGCTGACTTCAACTGAGGCTATAGTCAGGCAGTGGAAGGAATACTTTGAGGACCTCCGTAATCCCACTGACACGCCTTCTGTAGTGGAATCAGAGTCTGAGGATGAGGGGGGCGACCTGCCCATCACTGAGGTCACTGAGGTAGTTAAACAAGTCCTTGGTGGCAGGGCCCCTGGGGTGTTCCTGAAGGCTCTGGATGTTGTTGGGCTGTCTTGGTTGACGTGCTGCTACAACATCGCGTAGAGATCTGGGGCAGAGCCGCTGGATTTGCAGACCCATGACCCATGAGTATTTCACCTATTTTCATTGTTTATACTCCACTCTAAATTTA
The DNA here is from genome assembly GCA_013435755.1 of Amphilophus citrinellus. NCBI lineage: Eukaryota > Metazoa > Chordata > Actinopteri > Cichliformes > Cichlidae > Amphilophus > Amphilophus citrinellus. The sequence goes on from CM024194.1 coordinate 5,540,922, forward strand.
ATCAATTAGGTTATTATTAATCTGAGTCTCTCTTCCACAGCATGTCTTTGGTCCTGTCCGCAGACACCAGCCTGCTGATAAACCACAGCTGGTTTGTAAAGTTTTGTAGATTTTAAAGGACTGTGTTTGTGAACCAGTGATTTGAATAATTTGAATAATTAGAGGTCACAAATGATCAGACTTGGATCAGGTTAAAAAACAACAAACTTCTTTACCTCCAACATTAACTGCACGCTATTATTGTGAACAATAATACTTTTCTGAAATAAATCTTTGTTTTCTTTGTTCTCTGCTTTGGTAAAATAACAACTAAATCAATAGTCTTTTTTTAAGAAATAGTTTTGTTGTTTATGGCAGTGCAGTGACATGAATGTGGAACTGAAAGGCCCGTCAGTACCAGAGAGAAAAGAAGGTATCTCCTGTGTGCAGTAGTGCAGCAGCTTTGACATGTTATCAGCTTGAAATAATAATAAAAAGCAAGAGTTCCCCTGCAGGCTTGTTCTTTACGAGCCGAAAGTTTAAATCCACTCTGGACAAACTACGGAGCCGCAGCTTCTTAGGTGGAAGGTTTTTCGTTCTCGATGTATTCATCGTGAATGTTAAAGAGGCAGCGGCGTCGAGCTCTAACAACTCCGACCCTGCACCATTAGATGATGGCAGTCACGTGAGTAGCCCCAACAGGTCAGTGACAGTCGCAAGTCTGAGCTCTTGGTTGATTAGTGATCTGTTTATTTTAATGGCTCAAACACTGCCTGCGTCTCTGGCTGCGGTGACGCCCCCTAAGGGCTCACTCTGGGAATGCATGTACTGATGCGAGAGTTCAAATCCAAGATTGGCAGACAGAGCAGAAAAACAGAAGTCTACAAATCGTGATTTTCATTTCTCTGTCTGTGGTTAACCCTCCAGTACTGCAAAAACAATACGATCCTTTCTTCAACAATGAATCATCCTGCTCAGCAAAGTTTGTGGAGGAAAAAAACGGATCTTTATTGCTTGGATTAACAAAAATATGTTTCAGGATCTAAAAAAAAAAAAAAAAAAAAAAATTTTTTAAAAAAAACTTCCTTGTTTATGTTGTTTCTTCTGGGATGTTTCATCACCACCTAACAAGCCAAAAATGTGCCATCAGTTTAATTTGAGAGGCAGTTTTTTGTTCTTGTAACCTTCCCTCCATGGAAACAACTGAATTGTAAGGAGCAGAAAAATTCGACTCACTGGAAACAGGGTTTGACCAACATCAATGCAGGTGTTTGAATGATAATCAGATGTAATCTGGATGATCTGGGGAATGGGCTGTTTTTGCCTGGATTTCTTCAGCAGGAAAAACGCTCGTAATGGACGCCCTGAACCCTCCTGTGCTTTTCTCTAGAACCACAAATCCAAAAGCAACAAGAACAAGTTTAGAAGAACGAAAAAATCCGGGCAGAACGGTGACCCGATCAGTCCCACAAGCCTCCTCCCCTGAACCGCAGGTAGAAACAGGTGTGAGTGTCAGCCTGTCAGGTGGGTGATGATGCAGAACAGAACATCATCCATTTTACTTACTTCTTCAAACTGCTGTCAGACATTATCTACTGCACTCTGATCACATCACTCAGACCAGCTCTTTCTCCAAAGATCAGCAACAAACATCGTTAGAAACAAACATCACAAACAGGAAGCAGGCTCAACCTCTGATCACAGACAACACTGAACTCTAGACCTCTGCTCACTCACCGGCTGGAGGAGGGCAACCAACTCAGGGGTGAGCTGCTGAGGAGAGCTTCCCCTTGCTGTTGCTCCTATCACGCTCAAAGACTGTGACATTTCATATGTTTCCAGTGTCAGTAATGTCACGTTCCTTCCAGATCACAGAGACACGTCTCCATCCTTTCCATCTGGCTGTCCGGCAATCCACCCGGTCCTTAAAGGATGGAATGCCTGGTTATATCCGGGATTCAACGGTGTCCAATCCCCGGGAGTAAAAGCACAAATACAATACAGCCGCGGCTCCAGGTCAGGTCTGTGCCAACTCCCACGGTGTTGATGTGTTTGTTTGCCTGTTTGGAGCTTCGACAATGTGTCCCCCAGAGTGACGTTCTGTTTTTTCTGGGTCCATGACTCAGCTGTGATGGTTTCCTGCTCTGAAAGACGAAGCCATTCAGCTGTGTTATTAAAGAAATGTTTCAGTACTTCAATTAAACATTGTTCAGAAAACTTCAGCACCTGTATAACTCCAGTGGTTACAAGAAGATTGACCATTGTTTAAACTGAAATTCCATATTAAGCAGTAATCTCAGTCTCATGCAGACTCTGGTTTTTATTAAAGATGAGACTCTAACATGGCGAGCAGCGCTGCTGCCAAACATTTAGAATGAAACAATCCCAAACTACTGCAAACATCAACAAAATGAATATTCAGCAACCAAGCAAGAATTTCTGAGAAACGCACGTCAGCCCCTCACTCTTTCAGATTTCCTGCAGGTGCTGCTGAGTTTACTCACGATCTGCAGATGCTGAGGGCAGGAAGTGACCCTGCTGCAATGTGTCTGAGATCAAGCAGCAAACCTGTTTGGAGTCATAAAAATGTTGCATCGAGCCTTTTTCATGGAACTGGCAGGCGATGCAGTTGAATTAGAGGTCAGGTCCAGAGATGATTGCGTTCAGAGAGTGCAAACATCCCTCTCTCCCGCTCAGCCCCCAGCAACAAACAAAGCAAAGCCTACAAACGTTGCTCATCATTTTGTCAAAGAGACTCCCTTCAACAGCAGCCTCTCTGAACTGCAGCAACATCAACACAGGCAAGAGGTTGCCAACAGGGCCCACGAGGCAAAGCAGGCAACTGCTCGGAGCTCCAGCCGCCCAGTGGAAGGGGAAGCC
>CM024194.1:5544280-5584825 GCA_013435755.1 Amphilophus citrinellus
TAGGACAAGACGCTGGAAATTATATCTGCTCGGCTGGCCTGGGAACGCCTTGGGGTCCCTCCGGATGAGCTGGAGGAGGTGGCTGGGGAGAGGGAAGCCTGGGCTTCTCTGCTTAGGCTCCTGCCCCCGCGACCCGGCCCCGGATAAGCGGAAGAGAATGGATGGATGGATGGAGGCTCTTAAAGAACAGCCTGCAGGGAAATATTGTTTTATTATTATTTCAAGCTGATAACACGGCAAAGCTGCTGCACTACTGCATACAGGAGATACCTTCTTTTCTCTGGTACTGACGGGCCTTTCAGTTCCACATTCATGTCACTGCACTGCCATAAAACAACAACACTATTTCTTTAAAAAAAGACTTCATTGATTTAGTTGTTATTTTTACCAAAGCAGAGAACAAAGAAAACAAAGATTTATTTCAGGAAAAGTATTATTGTTTCACAATAATAGCATGCAGTTAATGTTGGAGGTAAAGAAGTTTTGTTGCTTTTTAACTGATCCGAGTCTGATCATTTGTGACCTCTAATTATTCAAATTATTAAAATCTACAAAACTTTACAAACCAGCTGTGATTGATCAGCAGGCTGGTGTCTGTGGACAGCACCAAAGACATGCTGTGGAAGAGAGACTCAGATTAATAATAACTAATGATTAAATTTAGAGTGGAGTATAAACAATGAAAATAGGTGAAATACTCATGGGTCATGGGTCTGCAAATCCAGTGGCTCTGCCCCAGCTCTCTACACGATGTTGTAGCAACACGTCAACCAAGACAGCCCAACAACATCCAGAGCCTTCAGGAACACCCCAGGGGCCCTGCCACCAAGGACTTGTTTAACTACCGCAGTGACCTCACCCCCAGTGGTGGGCAGGTCGCCCCCCTCATCCTCAGACTCTGCTTCCACTACAGAAGGCGTGTCAGTGGGATTACGTAGGTCCTCAAAGTATTCCCTCCACCGCCTGACTATAGCCTCAGTTGAAGTCAGCACCACCCCACCCGCACCATAGACCTGATGGTTTGCCAGAATCACTTCAATGCCGTCCTGAAAGTCTTTTTCCATGACCTCTCTGAACTCCCACACCCGAGTTTTTGCTTCGCCCACCGCTCGAGCTGCGTTCCGCTTGGCCTGCCGATACCCATAAGCTGCCTCCGGAGTCTCACAGGCTAACCAACCCCGATAGGACTCCTTCATAAGTTTGATGGCTCCTTTTACAACGGTCATCTGGTTCTGGGGTTACCACCACAACAGGCACCAACCATCTTACAGCCACAGTTCTGAGCAGCAGCCTCAACAGTGGAGGTGCAGAACATGGTCCATTTGAGCTCAGTGTCTTCAGCCTCTCTCAGAATGCTGTCAAAGTTCAGCTGGAGGTGGGAGTTGAAGATCTTGCAGACTGGGGCCTCTGCCATGTGTTCCGAATGCACCTTCGGGATACATTTAGGTGCGTCAGGTCTGTCCAGCATCCTCCTCCACCATTTGATCCAACTCACCACTAGGTGGGGATCAGTTGACAGCTCAGCTCCTCTCTTCACCTGAACATACGACCTAAGATCTGATGATATGGTTACGAAAAACGATCATTGAACTGCAACCTAGTGTGTGCTGCGCCACGTGCACTTGTGGACATCCTTATGTTCAAATGTGGTGTTCATTATGAACAATCCAATAACAAAACACCATTCAGATTCCTCCAAACCACGCCCCTCCAGATCTCACTGTCATCACCCATGTGAGCGTTGAAGTCTCCCAGAAGGATGATATAGTCACCAGATGGAGCACCCTGCCCAGTGACTCCAAGAAGGGTGGGTACTCTGAACTGTACAGGCAGCAAGCCGAGGGGAGACAGGAATACCCACCCCAGCTCAGCGCCTCTCACCGGGGTCAGCTGTTTATATTTACACTGTTAAAACAATTTTAAATTTTATAAAAAAAAAAAAAGAATTTTTAAAATAATCTTATCATGAAGTATGTCTTTTAATAATGAAAAGTGAGCCCCCACACTGCCTCTGCACCAATAGTAAAGCTGGTGCTCAGAGGAAGAGGGCGGGGCTTTACTTGGTGTCAGTGAGAGAAATGAAAAAAAGCTCAAATGAGTGAGAAGGACGATGAAGGAAACATCTGTGCTGTGTCTGCTCTGTAAGTAGAATCTCTGTGTTTGTTTGAATTATTGACCTTTGACTGTCTGCTCTCCTGATAATACTTTTATTTCAGTAACATAAATGAAGATCATTTAGAAAATATGATGTCAAAGCTTTTTAGTGTGTGATATTAACTGATTACTCTGAGCAGGAAGGATATGAAACCTCTGACTTGTCCAGTTTCAGTCTTGCCCAATGATAGCTGAGAAAGGCTCCAACTATCCTCAACCACTTTCTCAGGTTTTTGTTGTCTAAACTTTATGGAAACTTGTTGCTGCATCAAGTCTAAAATGAGCAGATCTATCAGAGAGAGACGAGTTTGTGGGTCTGTCAGATGTTTGTGTGGAGTTGTTCTTTGTGTTCACCTCAAACCAACGTGAGTGTCATTTCTCTTTAGTTCTGATCTCACTGCTGAGCTGCACAACAAACCAAGGTCAGTAACCTTCTTCTGTCACAGCTTCAACCTGATAAATGCTCACTAATATGACCTGTTTGGCTTCATGTTTCATTGTAACCCTCACAGCTCGTCTGACTGTGAGTCCCAGCAGCTCTCAGTTCTTTAAAGGAGACTTTGTGTCTCTGAGCTGTGAGGAGGACGACAGCTCTGCTGGATGGACTCTGAGGAGGAACACAAGCAAACGACAGAGGACTCAGTGTGGAGATGGGTGGGGAAGATCAGCTGGTTCTTTCTGTAACATCACTGCTTTCCGATCAGACAGTGGAGTTTACTGGTGTGAGTCCAGAGAGGGTGCCATCAGTAACATGGTTAAGCTCACAGTCTCTGGTAAGCTGAGTGTGTGGAGTTAGTGTTGATGAAGCTGTGTGTAAATGGATGAAATGCTGTAGTTTGTCTCTGTGTTGAGGTGGATCAGTGATCCTGCAGAGTCCTGTCCTCCCTGTGATGGAGGGAGATGACGTCACTCTGCTCTGTCAAACAAAGACCACTCCCTCCAACCTCCCAGCTGCTTTCTATAAAGATGGCTCCCTCATCAGGAAGCAGCCTACAGGTCACATGACCATCCAGCATGTTTCCAGGTCTGATGAAGGCCTCTACAAGTGTGACATCAGCGGTCATGGAGAGTCTCCATCCAGCTGGATCACTGTCACAGGTGACACACTCACCTGTCTGTGTTTCTGCAGGTTTCAACATTCACAATGTGACCATAACTTAATGACTGTGTTTGCTTTATTTTAGAGAGACACACCACCACACCTCCACCTACATCCACACCTCCACCTACATCCACACTTCCACCAGGTTCCACCTCTCCTCTTGTTCTCTCTGTGATCTCCTCTGTTGGATCAGTCTGTGTTACTGGTTCTGCTGGTTAGACGATGTGTTTACAGGAAACCTGAAGGTTGTATAGATTTCTTTTGCTGAATAATCTAAACATCTGTTCCCATGGAAGTGACTCCAATTTGTTTTGCATTATTAATATATTGCTGTTGAATTTGGGTCATTTCAGCTGAACCAGAAGCTGCAGAAAATGAAGCCCTGTACAGTGAAGTGATGACAGCAGGTAAATATGCATTGAAAGTGTGGTTGGTTAAGATTTGTAAATATAGTTTATAATAGTTTCCCTCCTTCTGCGTCTAAAGAGCCAATCAGCAGCTGAAACGGGAAACAAATGAACCAGTCAGATTACTGCACTGATGCATTTTTAGGTTTTCCTGGATTAATGTGTTCATATTTGGAGGATGGGCCCATGTGCCCAGCTGGGCACCATGGGTTAATGCCCGGCCACCAGATGCTCTCCCTCGAGCTCCCTCCCCAGGCCTATCTCCAGGGTGGGGTCCTGGTAACCCTATCCCTGGCAGGGTAAACAGTTCTGTTTGTGACTCTTCTGTAGGGGTCACTGGAATCGCTCTTTGTGTGGACCCTCACACAGGACAATCCGTCATGGGAGACCCTATCAGGGGTACAAGCCCCCTGACAACATCGCTCCTGGGATACAGAAACCCCTCCACTGCAATAAGGTGGCGATTCATGAAGGACTGAATGCAAATGGAAGAAATTAGCTTCCTCCAAAGGGTGGCTGGCTTTTCCCTTAGAGGTGGGGTGCAGCCATCTGACTAAGATGCTTTCTGGGTGCTGCTTGGGTGAGGTTTCCAGGCATGTCCTACTAGGAGGAGGCCCTGGGCAGACCCAGGGCATGCTGGAGAGATTATATCTTTCAGCTGGACTGGGAATACCTCAGGGTCCCCTTGGATAAGCTAGAGTAGGTGGCTATAGAGGGAGGTCTGGGCTTCTCTGCTTAGGGTGCTGCCCCCACCACCCAGGCCCAGATAAGTGGAAGAAGATGGATGGATGGATGGATGGATGGATGGATGGATGGATGGAGGGATGGATGGATGGATGGATGGATGGATGGATGGATGGAGGGATGGATGGATGGATGGATGGAGGGATGGATGGATGGATGGAGGGATGGACAGCACTGTGCTGGTTTTTGGAGACAGTCGTAACAATGTTTGGAAAAGAGAACAGAATGCTGCATCATCAATACATGCTAGCCACCTTTGTCATCAAGGTGCATCCATAGAGTGTATGGCTGCATCACACAGACACCGATACCTGCTAATTAGTAACATAAAAAAAAACTATCTCCCTTTAGCAGTCACCACAGTGGATCATCTGCCTCCATATCACCTTATTCCAACATCCTCTTCTGTCACACCAACCATCACTATGTCTTCCTTCATTACATCCATGAATCTTCCCTGTGGTCTTCCTATTTCCACCTACTCTTGTTCATCTTGGTCACTTCCAATGAAACTTTTAGCATCTTCAACTGCGCCACCTCCAGCTGAGTCTCCATCTCCAAACTAGGGATGAACTGATCTGGCATTCAGTATTGGTATCAGTCCAATCTTGATCTAAATTACTGGCTCAAAAATCAGGAAGGAATAAAAAAATGCAATTAATCCATTAAATAGCATTTCGCTCACATTAGCTGCATTACAGTTCTCTGTCGTCGTCTTCTTCTTGTGGGTTTGTGGTTGACCAAACCAGCTTAGAGCTGCATTACTGCCACCTACTGGAATGGTGTGGAGATCAGGAGTTAGAAAAAAAAAAACCTTTGATTCTAAAAAATTTTCCGGAGCTGCGACGGATTCCCTTTGACACTGAGCGGATCATCGCTGACATGTTTTTCCGCCTCCACCGCTCTCTGCGTGTTTGTGTGTTGTGCTCGCTGTGCTGAGAATTTCAGCTGTTATTTTTTCTCTACTTCAGCTCCCAGAATGGATCGCTATAACCAGAGACATACTGCTAGCAAGCGCCGCCATTAGCGCTAGCAATCGTCCGGTACCGGAAAGACCCCTTCCCTATCAAACTTTTTTTATACTTTAATCCCCGATTAGTGACTAAATATAGACCTGTAGTAGAAACAACTCACTAACTGGTGAGTTATATAAAATTAGTCCTCATCAGGGATGTCACAATACCAGAAATGTAGTAGTTGGTACCAAAATAAAATCATTGTCCTACATCTTCAAACATAAACTCTGTTATTAAAAGAATATTTCAAAACTCTGACATGGGGCAAATCATTTATTTAAAATGTTATGATCATGTTTTGTTGACAGAAAACAGACTGAAATGTTATGAAGTTTGCCGAGTAGCCTCCTAATGGTACACTTAAATTATGTTAGCATGTGGGCTTGGTGAGGTGCAGGAGAAGAGAAGCTGCATTTCCATGTGAGAGGCAATTATGGACAAATCTATGGAAGCTTGTTTCCACCACTGGGAAAAAAAAAGTTTTATGAGATCCATAACTAGAAATTTCAACTTATCTTCTTTAAATTTTGACTTAATTTCTCAAAATTTTGACTTATGTATCTCAAAATTTCATGTTAATAAGTCCAAATTTTGAGTTATCTCTGCCAATCACGCAGCTCCATGAAAGAGGTAATTTCCTTGTTACCTGGAAACAGATGATGCCAACGCATGCACTCAGGTAGTGACAGTTTCAGGTAGCCAGCAGTGTGTAATAAACATGAATAAATTGCTGCCGAGTTTTTGACCTTTGAACACTTTCTAGCAAATACAAGCTTCATAAAAGGAAATCAGCGTTTTCATGTTGAACTGATGCCCTCAGCTTCCTGTTCCCGGCTAACAAGTCCACCTTAATATTCATTCAGCAGGCAGGAACTGAGGCTTTGGATTAGTGGGTCTGTTAATTATGTTCACCATGTTAACATTTCCTAATTAGCATGAGGCTGAGGATGAGCTCACAACGTTGTGAGTTTAACTGGTTATATTAAAGTTGATTGGGTGCTTTAAGAAAATCAAATTCTGGAAATAATAATAAAGAAGCTAATTATGGGTGAGGCGTCATTAGCTCAATGGTCACAGGTGTGTCGTTTTAGAATGTATAACCTGAGGGTATTTGAATCAAAGCTCTCTACAGCGTCAGTTCAAGAACGTGTTCACTGAACAGCGGCTCAGCCACAGGCCCACCTTACCTGGGCCAGGTGTGCTCTAGTTTTTGGCTGTGCTGTAACTGATCAATAACATTTCAAAGCAGCTCGGATCAGTCCCAGAAGAGTCTGAACAGCACAGAAACCTCTCGCCTGTTAACACGGGGACTTCTGACTTCTGTAAAATTGTGTGTAAAAACCGCAGCAGCGACTTCCTGTTGCTGATTCCAGATGAGTGTACTCTGATGTAATGCTTCTCACCACAGCCTGGACTGATCTGGCTAACAGCAGTGTTCATTGTGTGAGCGTGTATTGTTTGTGCTCTGTGGTGAGATGTCGGTCTGCACCTAGAGAAGCTGGCACCATTGTGGACATCCACCTTCCTCTTCACACAAAATCCCCTGGTTCCATGCGGAAAATCGTTCTTTCACAGCAGAAGTGGAAAAAACTTTGAGAAGCTGCTATTGATAAAAGTTATTAATTAGTCTCTAATAATAGAAACGAGTGCAGTAAAATAACAGCAGGTGTTTTTGTGCAGAGAGCGATCCAGCTGCAGCAGTGAGAACAGACGACATCAGATATGTTCAAATAGCCGTCACACCGACGGGGCCCAGCGGTACGACTGCTCTTCATCTCTGTACAGAGCCCAGCTGACCAGGCTCAGTATATCGAACCTCTCCTCTGTCTCAGAGAGAAAAATTTAATGTTGTTTGAACTGTGTGTGTTTGTGTTCAGACTTTAAACCAGAGCCAGACGTCATCTACGCTACAGTCCACAAGACCGACCACCGACGTCCAGCTGCTGCTCTCTAACGGCTCCCTCAGCACCTCAGACCAGAGACCATCCACATGTTCACAAGATTTTTGTTTTTTATCTCTTTTTTCTCACTGAATTAGACTTTAAAATGGGTTTTTACTCCTGCAGAATCAAATGTTAAAATGTTTTATGTCCTCAGTAACTTTGCTTTTATTCATATTTTATTTATGTTTGTTGGTTCTTGTTTGTGTTCCTACTGGAGCTGCTTGGTTTCTCTGCAAGATTAATAAACTTTATTCTCATATGTATTTCTCTTGTTATTGTGAGATTAAAAATATCAAAAGGAAGACTTGATTTATTTGGTTGTGGGTCCCCTTTGAGCCATTTTGTTGATTTTTAATTGAATAATTTTTTTGATTAAAATAAATCTAAATATTTAAAATTCTGTTAGCAGTTTCTCAGCAAAGCGCTGAACTGTGTTCGTGTCTGGGATCATTTGCCCTCACAAACAGACTCTCGGTTCACACAGAATGAACTTGTGTTCATGAAAAACAAAAACGACCCGGGAACAGAAGTGTAGGATAAAACAAGCAAAATATTTCAGATTTGTTAGGATTATTTTTGCTGCTGCTATAATCTCCCCTTTGATCTGAACAGGGATTTATAAATGACAGAATTAACTGCCAATTAACTATCAGTTTGTCGCATTACAAATTGTGTATCACATACATTTATTTATTTATTTTTTTTTTGTATAATTTCTGTATCAATCCATATGATTAGCACCACATTAAACAGGAGGTTTGGGGACATTTTGAGAGTCAGTCATTTGCTGCATTCTTGTGAATTTTTATGCACCAGTTTGTAGCTTTTAGCTTCATATTCCACACTGAAAATGTCTTCATCTATTTAAAGGAAATGGCAACAATAAGGCAAAAGATAATAATCCAACATAAACTAGAAAAATGCAGCAATGCTCTCAATCATACTGTACCACTTTGAAATAACTTTTCTCATTCAGCATCGTTCCTGCAGTCACTTTGTGTTTTTGTGTTTTGTCACATTTTCATGTTATTTTGAGGTTGTAGAGCCCAGACAGGAGAGGAGCTCCTCCTGCAGCAAACATTGGTGGCGATCCAAAATAATAAATATCCTTTCTCATATTCATATTTTCCAAATATCATACTTCTATCTTTCTTTGTAAAATCAGCTGCTCTGCTGTCAGTACAGTTATCCAGGCTTCTGATTGGTCAGATGCTGCTAGTCCCGCCCCTTTCATGTGTACGTGCAGAGGAATCCCTGAGTTAACTCAAAGAGCTGAAAACCAGTTTTTGTGTGACTGTTTGTCCTGATTACCAGATGAAGCTCAGGTGGAGTTAGTGGAAGCATCTGATTTACTGTTGGCTGCTTTAATCTGTGAAAACTCATCAGATTCAATGAATTCAATGTGTTTGATCATTCAATTCAATTCAATTCAATTTTATTTATATAGCGCCAAATCACAACAAACAGTCGCCTCAAGGCGCTTTGTATTGCGGGTAAAGACCCTACAATACAATAATACAGAGAAAACCCAACAGTCAAAACGACCCCCTATGAGCAGCACTTGGTGACAGTGGGAAGGAAAAACTCCCTTTTAACAGGAAGAAACCTCCAGCAGAACCAGGCTCAGGGAGGGGCAGTCATCTGCTGCGACCGGTTGGGTTGAGGGGAGAGAAAACACATGCTGTGGAAGAGATTAACAATTGATGATTAAATGCAGAGTGGGGTATAAACAAATTAAATAAGGTGAATGAAAAGAAACAGTGCATTATGGGAACCCCCCCAGCAGCCTAGGCCTATAGCAGCATAACTAAGGGATGGTTCAGGGTCACCTGATCCAGCCCTAACTATAAGCTTGATCAAAAAGGAAAGTTTTAAGCCTAATCTTAAAAATAGAGAGGGTGTCTGTCTCCCGAATCCAAGCTGGGAGCTGGTTCCACAGAAGAGGCGCCTGAAAGCTGAAGGCTCTGCCTCCCATTCTACTCTTAAGTATCCGAGGAACCACAAGTAAGCCAGCAGTCTGAGAGCGAAGTGCTCTGTTGGGGTGATATGGGACTATGAGGTCTTTGAGATAAGATGGGGCCTGATTATTCAAGACCTTGTAGGTGAGGAGAAGGATTTTAAATTCTATTCTAGATGTAACAGGGAGCCAATGAAGAGAAGCCAATATGGGAGAAATATGCTCTCTCTTTCTAGTCCCTGTCAGTACTCTAGCTGCAGCATTTTGGATCAGCTGAAGGCTTTTCAGGGAGCTTTTAGGACAGCCTGATAATAACGAATTACAATAGTCCAGCCTAGAAGTAATAAATGCATGGATTAGTTTTTCAGCATCACTCTGAGAAAGGATGTTTCTAATTTTAGAAATATTGCGCAAATGCAAAAAAGCAGTCCTACATATTTGTTTAATATGTACATTGAAGGACAAATCCTGGTCAAAAATGACTCCAAGATTTCTCACAGTGTTACTGGAGGCCAAAGTTATGCCATCCAGAGTAAGTATCTGGTTGAAAACCATGTTTCTAAGATTTGTGGGGCCAAGTACAAGAATTTCAGTTTTATCTGAATTTAGAAGCAGGAAATTAGAGGTCATCCAGGCCTTAATGTCTTTAACACATTCCTGCAGTTTAACTAATTGATTTGTGTCATCTGGCTTCATTGATAGGTAAAGCTGAGTATCATCTGCATAACAATGAAAATTGATGCAATGCTTTCTAATAATACTGCCTAAGGGAAGCATGTATAATGTAAATAGAATTGGTCCTAACACAGAACCCTGTGGAACTCCATAACTGACCTTAGTGTGTGAGGAAGACTCCCCATTTACATGAACAAATTGGAGTCTATTAGATAAATATGACTCAAACCACTGCAGTGCACTACCTTTAATACCTATAGTATGCTCTAATCTCTGTAATAAAATGTTATGGTCAACAGTATCAAAAGCTGCACTGAGGTCCAACAGGACAAGAACAGAGATGAGTCCACTGTCAGAGGCTGTAAGAAGATCATTTGTAACCTTCACTAATGCTGTTTCTGTACTGTGATGAATTCTGAAACCTGACTGAAACTCCTCAAATAAACCGTTCCTCTGCAGATGATCAGTTAGCTGTTTTACAACTACTCTTTCGAGAATCTTTGAGAGAAAAGGAAGGTTGGAGATTGGCCTATAATTAGCTAAGACAGCTGGGTCAAGTGATGGCTTTTTAAGTAGAGGTTTAATTACAGCAACCTTGAAGGCCTGTGGTATATAGCCAACTAATAAAGACAGATTGATCATTTTTAAGATAGAGGCATCAATAATTGGGAAGACTTCTTTGAACAGTCTAGTAGGAATGGGATCTAATAAACATGTTGCTGGTTTGGAGGAAGTAACTATTGAAGTTAACTCCGAAAGATCAACTGGAGCAAAAGAGTCTAAACAAATACCAGCAGTGATGAAAGCAGCTGAACATGAAGGCAAATCTTTGAGATGGTTATGAATAATTTTTTCTCTAATGTCTAAAATTTTAGTTGTAAAGAAATCCATGAAGTCACTACTAGTTAAAGTGAAAGGAATACTCGGCTCTACAGAGCTCTGACTCTTTGTCAGCCTGGCTACAGTGCTGAAAAGAAACCTGGGGTTGTTCTTATTTTCTTCAATTAATGATGAGTAGTAAGATGTCCTAGCTTTACGGAGGGCTTTTTTATAGAGCAACAAACTCTTTTTCCAGGCTAAATGAGCATCTTCTAATTTAGTGAGACGCCATTCCCTCTCCAGCTTACGGGTTATCTGCTTTAAGCTGTGCGTTTGCGAATTATACCACGGAGTCAGGCACTTCTGATTTGAGGCTTTCCTTTTCAGAGGAGCCACAGTATCCAAAGTCGTACGCAGTGAGGATGTAAAACTATTGACGAGATAATCGACCTCACTGGGAGCAGAGTTTAGGTAGCTGCTCTGCACTGTGTTGGCACATGGCACTGAAGAGCACAACAATGAAGGAATTAGATCCTTAAACTTAGTTACAGCACTTTCAGAAAGACTTCTACTGTAATAAAACTTATTCCCCACTGCTGTGTAATCCATTAAAGTAAATGCAAATGTTACTAAGAAATGATCAGACAGGAGGGGGCTTTCAGGGAATACTGTTAAGTCTTCAGTTTCAATGCCATATGTCAGGACAAGATCCAGAGTATGATTAAAGTGGTGGGTGGGCTCCTTTACATTTTGAGAGAAGCCAACTGAATATAACAATAGATTAAATGCAGTGTTGAGGCTGTCATTTTCAGCATCTACATGGATGTTAAAATCACCCACTATAATGATTTTATCTGAACTGAGCACTAAATCAGATAAAAAGTCTGAGAAATCAGACAGAAACTCTGAGTAGGGACCAGGTGGACGATAGATAATAACAAATAAAACAGGTTTTTGAATTTCCCAATTAGGGTGGACAAGACTAAGAGTCAGGCTTTCAAAAGAATTAGAACTTTGTCTGGTCTGTGATTAATTAGTAAGCTGGAATTGAAGATTGCGGCTAATCCTCCTCCTCGACCTGTGCTTCGAGCATTCTGACAGTTACTGTGACTCGGGGGTGTTGATTCATTTAAACTAACATATTCATCCTGCTGTAACCAGGTTTCTGTAAGGCAGAATAAATCAATATGTTGATCAATTATTAAATCATTTACTAACAGGGACTTGGAAGAGAGAGACCTAATGTTTAATAATCCACATTTAATTGTTTTATTCTTTGGTGCACTTGATGAAGCTGTATTATTTATTGTTTTTGAATTTTTATGCTTAAGTAGTTTTTTGCTGATTTTAGCTTTGTTTTTTGGTGGTCTGGGAGCAGGCACCGACTCTGTGGGGATGGGGTTTTGGGGGGATGGCAGGAGGAGAGAAGCTGCAGAGAGGCGTGTAAGACTGCAACTCTGCTTCCTGGTCTCAACCCTGGGTAGTCAGGTTTTAGGAGGGTTAATAAATTTGGCCAGATTTCTAGAAATGAGAGCTGCTCCATCCAGAGTGGGATGGATGCCATCTCTCCTAACAAGACCAGGTTTTCCCCAGAAACTTTTCCAATTATCTATGAAGCCCACGTCGTTTCTTGGACACCACTCAGACAGCCAGCGATTCAGGGAGAACATGCGGCTAAACATGTCGCTCCTGGTCATCTGAAGAACCTCAGAGGAAAGTCCAAACAGCCTCACTGGTTCTCCATGAAGAACAAAGATCTGCTCTCTGTGGCTCCAACACAACTTCAAGAGAATCAAAGGAGGACAAAGTTCTCCTGAATAGCTGTGGTTTGATGGAGGCTACAGCTAAATGCTGCCTGCTCCATAGTACAACTGTGGTTTGATGCACAGGCATGAAAACACTGTGATTGGCCTCATGGCATCTCTCTGTCTGTCTGTCTCTCTCTCTCTCTCCCTCTCTGACACACACACACACACACACACAAACAGTGTAAGTGCAAACAAAATGTCAGTAATCAATGATAAACCAAGGTCAGTAATTGTCCCAGCTTTTGATCAGCACCATGGACAGCAGCCACAGTCAGAGGTCACTGGAGTGGACACGTTTATAAACTCACAGCATCTTCTTCAATGAGGCTAAACATAGATTCAGCCTCGTTAATGTAACATAAAGACAGCTGTAATGTCTGTGAGCATGCAGCAAAGAGAGAAGCTCATTAACTACAGTCCCTCACACCACTTAGCTCACAAACTACTCGGTAAGATACTCTGAAAAAAAAACAACAATTGTTGCATAGTTGTAGCTAGGGGGTTCGTGGGCATTTTTCACACATGCCAGGGAGCAAAGTAGGAAGTGCAAGTAATATATGTCCCAGCATGCACCTCTGTCATTGCACCTTCTCAAAAAAAAAAAAGAATGTCTGTCTTTTGCCTTTCATCCCATCTCAACATCTCCTCTGTCGCATCAACGCTCTTCACTACATCCATGAATCCTCTCTGAGATCGTCCTCTTTTCCTCCTGCCTGGGAGCTCCATATTCAATCTGTCCATCTTCTTCACTCTCTATGAAGATCAAGCTACTGTCTTTGTCTCAGAGACTGTCTCCAAATTTTAAGAAGCACAAGTAGAGTTAAGAGGGATCCATTGGTAGCAGATTTTTAGGTTGAATGTTGAATGTTGAATTAACTTTGTTGGTGTTGTGTTAAGCAAGGTTCAGACTGTAAGCAGGAAGTTCTTTTTCCTCCTAAAAATGTTCATTGTGTGTGAAGTTTTTCTTCAGGTTATAATAAAGCTGTTCAAAAAACCCCTCAAACTCTTACAAAACTTACAGTCAGTTTATTTATTATTTTTTTAACAGTTTATTTAACAACAACCATGAACACATAATGAGACGTTTAACCACAGTTAAATAAAATAAAACCATTTGAATAGTAAACACCATATCTTCAGCATATTGAAACAAACTGATGACCTGCTTGTATGATGTCCAACATCGCCCTCTAGTGGCCATATATATAAAGCATGTAGGCGGACGCTGTTCCGGTCATGGAAATGGATTTGATCAGCTCACTGACAACAGAGGATGGTTAATTTCATCTTTCTGCTCATCTCTGTGATGACTGTCAGGAGCATGAGAGGATAAATGTGCTATAATTACATTAAAGTGTATTAAAGCATTAATAATTTAAATATTTGACACAGCTTTTTGTGTATTCTTGTGATTTCAATGTCTTGCATGTCTGTGTAGCAAAATGTGTTTTAATGTAAAGTGTTGCAAGGAGGAAAAATCACTGAAGGTTGTTTGCAGTACAGTTTATAAACTGTATCACTTCTGTATTTCACAAGAAGAGAAAAAAAGTGATCCGCTACTCCACCCCCACTGCCTCTGCACCAATAGTAAAGCTGGTGCTCAGAGGAAGAGGGCGGGGCTTTACTTGGTGTCAGTGAGAGAAATGAAAAAAAGCTCAAATGAGTGAGAAGGACGATGAAGGAAACATCTGTGCTGTGTCTGCTCTGTAAGTAGAATCTCTGTGTTTGTTTGAATTATTGACCTTTGACTGTCTGCTCTCCTGATAACTGATGATGGAGGAGAAGACATGAAAAACTAATCAGGCTGAATTCAAGTTCAAACACCATGAGGACCAACTGCAGGTCTGAACTGACTCTTTATCTTTGCTCAGGAGTCTTTGTTTTTACACTCCACTCAGTCTTCATCACAGCAGACCGGTACAGCGTTTGCATCACTGTAGACGCAGGCCCGATCCATCTGTCAATCTCTCGTTATCTTCTCCCGTAACTCGTGAATACGAACCTGAGATACTTAAACGCCTTCACCTGGGGCAGCAGCTTGTCTCAGAGCCAAAGAGGGCACTCCACCCTTTTCCAGCTGAGGACCATGGCCTCAGATTTAGAGGTGTAAATTCTAATGTCAACCACTTCACACTTGGCTGCAAACCTTTCCACTACGAGCTGGAGGCGACCACCTGATGAAGCTAACAGGACCACATCATCTACAGAAAACAGAGATGGGATTCTGAGGCCACCAAGGTGGAAGTCTTTCACCACTTGGCTATGGCTGACTCCACAGGAAATGAGTCAGTCTTGTAGACGGCAACAACAACCAAGTGGTTGTCCTGAGACTCAGTGACAGGCAACAACAAGTCACACAGCCCATACTTCAGCAACATTTCCCAGAGGATACCCAGAGGGACACATCTTCTCCAAGTCCACAAAACTGGATGGGCAAACTCTCACGTACACTCAAATATCCTCAAGAGAATAAAGAGCTGGTCCAATGTTCTGTGAAAGTTAAAGACGGCATTGTTCCTCTTGAATCTGGGGTTCAACTAACAGATGGAAACGTATTTCTAGCACCCTGGAATTGACCTGGGATTAAATAGGTGCTTGAAGTATTCCTTCGACAACTTGACTATAACTTCAGTTGAAGTCAGCAGCACCCAACCCAAAGATTAAACTGTGAGTAGAGCTCCTCTTTCACCTCCTGATTTGCTGATGGTTTTACCAGAATCACTTCAAGACTGTCGAAGAGTCTTTCCATGGCTTTGCTGAATTCCTCCCATACCTATGTTTTTGGTTTGGCCACCACCTGAACCATATTCCATTTAGCTCTCTGGTTCCCTTTAGATGCCTCTGGAGTTCTAGCTACTTGGGAATCACAACGACAACAGGCACCAACCACACTGTGGTCACAGCAGCCTCAACAATCGAGATGTGGAACATGGTTCATTTGGACTCATAGTCCTCAGTCTCCCTTTGAATGTTAATGAAGTTCTGCCGGAGGTGAGACTTGAAGATCTTATGGCCAGGAGATGATCGTCAACTTGCAACTTAGGTTGTCCTGCTGCCACGTGCACTTGTGGAAATCCTAATGCTCAAACGCGGTGTTTGTTATATACAAACTGTGGTTTGCAGAGAAGTCCAACAACACCATTCGGGTTCAGATCAGGTCACTCCAGGTCTCACTGTCATTACTCACATGAGCACTGAATTCTCCTACCATTCAGATGGAGTCAATAGATAGATAGATAGATTCAACTCATTGTCATTGTGCACACAAGGCACACAACGAAATGATGGTCCCAGATCACTCATCCAGAGACGAGCATCTGCGGTCATGCAGCCAGATGCAGCAACGTCTCGTCAACCAGTGAAAACTCTGACATGCAGGCAGCGAGCCGAGGGGATACAAGAATACTCATGCCAACTCGGTGCCTCTCACCAACAGTCCACCCCTCTCCAGGAGACTTGCCCAAACTGTTAATTATTCTGAGATCTTCCACCAGCTATTTTTCTGCTTTTTGTTGTCCAAACTTTATTGAAACTTGTTGCTGCATCAACTCTAAAATGAGCAGATCTATCAGAGAGAGACGAGTTTGTGGGTCTGTCAGCTGTTTGTGTGGAGTTGTTCTTTGTGTTCACCTCAAACCAACCTGAGTGTCATTTCTCTTTAGTTCTGATCTCACTGCTGAGCTGCACAACAAACCAAGGTCAGTAACCTTCTTCTGTCACAGCTTCAACCTGATAAATGCTCACTAATATGACCTGTTTGGCTTCATGTTTCATTGTAACCCTCACAGCTCGTCTGACTGTGAGTCCCAGCAGCTCTCAGGTCTTTAAAGGAGACTTTGTGTCTCTGAGCTGTGAGGAGGACGACAGCTCTGCTGGATGGACTCTGAGGAGGAACACAAGCAAACGACAGAGGACTCAGTGTGGAGGTACTTGGGGAGAAGGTGCTGGTTCTTCCTGTAACATCAGTATGATGATGCATCATGACAGTGGAGTTTACTGGTGTGAGTCCAGAGAGGGTGCGATCAGTAACATGGTTAAGCTCACAGTCTCTGGTAAGCTGAGTGTGTGGAGTTAGTGTTGATGAAGCTGTGTGTAAATGGATGAAATGCTGTAGTTTGTCTCTGTGTTGAGGTGGATCAGTGATCCTGCAGAGTCCTGTCCTCCCTGTGATGGAGGGAGATGACGTCACTCTGCTCTGTCAAACAAAGACCCCTCCCTCCAACCTCCCAGCTGCTTTCTATAAAGATGGCTCCCTCATCAGGAAGCAGCCTACAGGTCACATGACCATCCAGCATGTTTCCAGGTCTGATGAAGGCCTCTACAAGTGTGACATCAGCAGTCATGGAGAGTCTCCATCCAGCTGGATCACTGTCACAGGTGACACACTCACCTGTCTGTGTTTCTGCAGGTTTCAACATTCACAATGTGACCATAACTTAATGACTGTGTTTGCTTTATTTTAGAGAGACACACCACCACACCTCCACCTACATCCACACCTCCACCTACATCCACGTCTCCTGCTATTCTCTCAGTGGTGTCATTTATTGGATCAGTTTGTGTTGTGGTTCTACTGGTGTTACTGGTTCTGCTGGTGAGACATTGTGTTCACAGGAAATCTGAAGGTGAGAACCAGGTTTTGTCATGGATGAGTTTGTTTAGTAGAATAAATTTCACATTCATTATGATCACAGTAACTTTCTTAAATGTAATCTCTGTTTAGGTGTTTAATTTCTGTTATTGTTAATTTTGGATCATTTCAGCAGTTCAAGAAGAATCTGGAGATGATGACATCATCACTGAAATCATGCACAGTGCCATCATAATATCAAATCATCAACAGCCAATCAGACGACTCAGAGGTAGTGATGTCTTTTCTTTATGGTGGACTTCAGGTCATCACAATGATGTGTGAGGTCAAAGGTCTTTTTTCAAAACACCAAATTAATATATAAAAAATTATAAAGACTTCTTTGTACAGTAAGTATTAAAAGTCCTCCGACATTATAAGGAGAAGGAAATTCTGAATATAAATGTGTTACATCAAACCTGATGATTTCCACACTCCTGCTCCCAAACAGCCAATCAGCAGCTGAAACAGGAAACATGTGACTCTGCCTCATGTTAAATTTCAGCTCCTTGTTGCCATAGTGCCGCTGTAAGTCAGTGTACTTATTGGATCATCATGTTCATAACATGAACCAAAGTTTAACATTTAAGGTTCATTTAATATTCTGTTAAATGAGTCCTAATTTCACATATATGTAAAGGAAGTATGCATTTTTATAAATGTTAGTACACTTTACAGGTTTCTTTAGGCCCCATTTGTCTTTAACTAATGACTCAGCCTCAGGTCCAGATGTCAGGGGTGTTTCTGGCCCACAGAACATCAGCAGTGTTGTAACTGAGCAGCAGGTGCTGAGAGCAGCTCTGATGAAGCCCACATGGCTCTGCTGTCTGGTTTTTGCTGCACATGAACTTATTGACACTATGAGACGTATAAAGAAACAGAGTGAAGGACAAAATATTCTTTGTTCAAATAAATGGACTTTATCAAAGTTGTGCATGTAAAACCACAGCAGCAACTTCCTGTTGTTGATCACAGTTGATCTGAAACAGGTGAACGTTGAACCACAGTGTTACTGCTTTGGCCAACAACAGTGTTCATGCTGTGAGAGCGTGTTTGCTTTGTGCGCTGTGGTGAAGAGTGTGAGTCTGCGCTGCAGAAAGATGGCAGCTTTGTGGTCGTCCACCTGCCTTTTTCTCAGAAACAGCCCCCAGTTCTTTGTGGTCAGTCAGTGTTTCTCAGCAGAGGCGTTAAGAGGAGCAAAAACTGTGAAACAACAGACCATCAGTGATGTAGCAGCTCATCAGGCTCACGGTCCATCACAGCTCTCAGGTTACTGTAACGTGTGAAGGACACAAAGAAAGTTACAAGTTTTCTTGTTGTTGTTTGGCTGTATTGGACAAACTAATGAGAATTAAAATCCACTGAGGAGTCGAGGAGACTCACAAACAGTCAAATCCACACACGTTCATCTGGTTTCACTGACATCACATCAACACTCTGAGAGCAGCAATTCTTCTGAATTATGGAGGAACAGATGACCAAAGACTCCATGAGCCAAAAGTCATCATTTACTCTCTTCATGATGCAACATTACAAACAGAACAAATGTTTTGTCTCATTTAGCTGCAGTGTAATGATACAGCTGTACTGCTGCAGTTGTTGTACCTGCAGTAACTTAAATGTGTTTTATTCTGCAGACACTGATTCAGCTGCAGTCTACTCAGCAGTGACAACTGAAGACGTCAGTTATGGACCAACAACCATCAGATCAAGGAGGCCCAGGTACAGCTGCTCTGTGACAGAGCCAAGCTAGCTGCTGTTTGCAGCCATCATGCTAAGCTAAGCTAACCAAACCACATCCTGAGTGAAGCTCAGTCCCAGTTCATATTTACCAGTCTTTACCTGATATGTGTGCTAAAAATACTCTGCTAAAAGTTGAAGAACTGAATCTACTTCTTTATTCAAGTAAAAGTTAAAAAGTACAGGCTCTAAAGTGTACGCAAAGTAAGAAATTAAAAGTAGCTCTTTGGAGGACATTTCTATCTGCTATTTTAGTGTAAATAAGAATACAAACTTTATTTTAATCCAAATTCTAATTGTAATGAATGCACTCAGTTAGAACAAATGAGCAGAGAAGCCCTATTTATTGTAACTAACATTGCAGAGGGTGGCTCTACCTCACCTGAACAGGAAAATTAGTATATTCAGCAGATCCAGTGGGATTCAGCTGGTGGGCGATGCGAAGACCAAGTATAAAGCCCCATGAAAGAATAGATCATTTTTATTGTGATCTTCACCATCTGACAAGCTGCTGCGGCTGCTCTGAGGTTTACTGCTCTTTGTGGATGAACTTATTCCACCAAGATGTAACCCAGTATTTCACAGCTATCATGGCTGAATTTCCAGTATGCTGTTTATACTGTCTTCATACTGACAGCATGCAGTTGGTATAAAGACTGAATGCAGTGAATGCATCTCAGCATCATCTCTGCTGCACTGATATAACCTGTAACCCTGACCACGAACACCACAGCTGCCCTGCTCCAGTCCAACACAGAGCTTCACTGTAAACTCACCACAGTACAGCAAACTGACCTGTTTATCTCTCTGTAGTCCTAGCTAAATGCTGAAGTACCACAATTTATGGCCATCTGGTTCAATTTAACCCCTGAGTGTAGTGCTATACATGATGCATAAATTATATGGTTTTACTGCTTTCATCTTTTTGTATGTGATAAGCTGATGATTGACGTTTGTGTGTTATTGTTCCTGTTTGAGGTATAAAGGAGCAGTAATGGGAAATAAAAACATCCCTCAGATGTTAAAACCCAGTGATGTCAGAAACACGTTACTCTAATCTGACCACATTTTTTGGTAACAAGTAATCTAATGCATTACTATTTACAATCCAGTAATCAGATTAAAGTAACTCATCCAACTCACTGTAAAAAGATTATTCTTTTTTCTTCTTGCATGTCAGGACATCTGGTTGATGCGCCAATTAAGTCATGTTTTCAGCATGAGGACAATACCACACACACACACACACACACACACACACAGTGTAAGTGCAAAAATAACAGCATATATATATATATATAGATAGATAGATAGATAGATAGATAGTAAGTCATCGTCCCAGCGTTTGATCAGCACCATGGACAGCAGCCAAAGTCAGAGGTCACTTGGGTGGACACGTTCATAAACTGACAGCATCTTCTTCAATGAGGCTAAACACAGATTCAGCCTCGTTAATATAACATAAAGACAGCTGTAATGTCTGTGAGCATGCAACAAAGAGAGAGAAGCTCATTAACTACAGTCCCTCACACCACTATGCTCACAGTTTCTGAAAAAAAAAAAACCAAATTGTTTTGAGTAAACAATGGAGGGAGGAGAGAGATGTGAATTTTCTAGATGCCATAAAGTGATTCTGATGTTTCTGTGTGTTTTTATGTGTAATGTCTT
The DNA here is from genome assembly GCA_013435755.1 of Amphilophus citrinellus. Classification (NCBI taxonomy): domain Eukaryota; kingdom Metazoa; phylum Chordata; class Actinopteri; order Cichliformes; family Cichlidae; genus Amphilophus; species Amphilophus citrinellus. The sequence continues at coordinate 5,564,944 of CM024194.1, forward strand.
TGATTATATTGGTAAATATCAGCATGATTTATGAAGGGCTTATATATAAAATGAAGAAATAACCTATAGGCAATTTACAGTGACCAATTAACCTAACCCCAGTAACTCCATGTCTTTGGACTGTGGGAGGAAACCCACACAGAGAGAGGGCTGGGGCCAAGGTGGAATTGAACCTAGGACCTTCTAGATGTGAGTGAACAGTGCTAACCAATACATCACTGTGCTGCCTTGAATTTAAAAAACAAAAACAAATATATAAAAGTCACTTTGTCAAAAACTGAGTGCAGCTTCTACTTTGTGATAGAAATGCTGTTTCTCACTCAACATGACCTGATATCATTCATGAGAGATATGTTTGACATGTTTCACAGATTATAGGTCAACAAGTCATTTACAGCCGGTTAAATACAAATGATAATTTTCTGGCAAACACCAAAAATCACTTTTTGGCAGATGATCATTTTGTGGCACAACACCGGGAGCTAATGAATGTAACTAATAAAGTAACTTGTAATCTAACTTAGTTACTTCTAAAATTAAGTAGTCAGTAAAGTAACTGTTTCACTTTTTAAAAGAGTAATCAGTAATTAGATTACTTTTTCAAGGTAAACATGCGATCACTGGTTAAATCTAAAGTAACGAGTATGTTTTGAACTATAAGGAGTAGAAAGTACAGATATTTGTGTAAAAATTTAATCAGAAAAATACTCAAGTACAGCAAAGATACCTAAAAGTTCTGATTAAGTACAGTAACAAATTATTTGTACTTTGTTACAAAGCTTGTAATCATGTTTCCTGTTGTTTGAACTGTGTGTGTTTGTGTTCAGACTTTAAACCAGAGCCAGACGTCGTCTACTCTTCACTGAAGTATCCACCAGTCCAACCACTGACGTCCAGCTGCTGCTCTCTGACTGCTCCCAGCACCTCACACCACAGACCATCCACATGTTAAACATAGTTTTGAATGTTTTATGCTTTTTTGTATATATAACTCAAAAATATATCCTATTTTAATTATAACATTTATTATTTTGCATTTTGTAGCAAAATCAGCAATGAGACGTGTTGTATGAGTTTGGTTACTGTAACCATCAGTTTGGTTACAGTTAGGAAGCAGCTTCCTCACATGCTGTCTTCAGAACCTACTAGTTGTAATATTTCAACTTAGACACACAGATGAAAATGTCACACAGAGGAACAGATGAGAACCTGACCCTAAACTTCTGGAGATCTGGTGGATGTTCACAGGTTACTGCCACAGTAACCTTGGCTGGGAGCATCTTAAGATCACCGAGGAGGATGTGGTAAACACTGGAGGTCAGGAGGGATAACTGCCCCAGCGCTTTGTGCGCTGCCACAGTCAGATCCATTAATGCTTGCCTTTAAGGCTCAGGTATCTGCTGCAGTTTTCTCCTGAATGAGAGGTGGTGTCACCACTCAGATAAAACCTCCACATCAGCACTGGTATAAGAGGAGAAGTCAGAACCAGAAGCCACCACAAAGTCTCCTCTTTTATTCTGTATAATCTGTGAATCTAAGAGCTTCTGTACTGATGCATCATTCAGACATCTGTAAAACCCAACATGATCGTACACCTGAGCGAAGGCAGCGGCACAATGGGCCATTTTACGCAAAGTGGGATGTTCATGATTAGCCAAATTCTTGTTTGCAGACAGCAGGTGTGACATCAATTTGACATTAACTTTTTCATGTGCTGTCGTTCCACATGGTGTGTGTAAAAGCCCCTTAAGGAGTGAGCAATGATCGATGGACACCTCCAGCTATGCTATTATCTTTTTGGAGGCTGTAATGTTGACTGTACTTTGTACCATCTCCCTCTGACTCCTCACTGCTTAACGCAGGAACATAAAGAATTAGAAAATGCTCGTCACCATTACCATCCAAAAAAACAAAGTCATGTTTCCCACCTTCTTTTCTTTGCTGGTTAACTAGAAAAAAGAGAGAGAAAAGAGGCTGAATTCACCATCACATCTGAGGACAATCAGCAGCTTTTCCTCAGTTTAGATTAAAAATATTACAGCTCAGACAGGAAGTATAGTTGACTATTTTATGATTATTATGATCTTTGCACTGTTTACCCTCAAACATCTCCCTCTGGTGGTCATGCATAAACCATGTATGAGGATAGTGTTCATATAAAATGTGAATCAGTGTTCCAGTCAGTCATGAGTGTGTCTGCACAGCTGTAAGTGTAATGTTCAGGTGTGACCTCATGGGGCAGTGTTGTGTCATTGTTATCATTGGCTGAGACTAAATAAAATTAACGAGTTTTGGAGCATTAAAGTGAATGAATTTATAATCATGCATGGTGAAACACAAACCAGCTGATCACTGAAACTATAAGATATTCACTATCAGTCTGTTAAAGTTACTATTTAAGAGTCTTTTGAACATCTAGTTCATCAATATTTTCTGCTCCACACCACACAGAATACTTTGACCTGTTTCCTTCAACAAATCTGAGTTTCAAGGTTTTAACCTAACAGTGAAATTCTTTAGAGCTGCTTCACAGCCACTCTCTTCATTAAAGGCACAGCAACCATCTCACCTGTGTGACCATCTCACCTGCTGATGAATAACAGCAGCATTGAAAGATTAGGACAGGTTCCATCAGAGCAGCTGCAGCACGCTTCAAAAGCTGCACAACATCACGAAAATTTTAAGACAGTGTGTTTGAGTTCAAATAATTTGTCATTAAAGTCAGATCAGATATCTGGTGGGGAAAAAACACTGTGCTTCACAGTTCTTTAACTCCAACATTCCCTGAGTGTCATAAATAATAAATAATAATATTCTAAATAATATTCTAAAGAATAATCTTAATTTTTTTATGCCATAAATTTTTTTTCTCTAACAAGTTGTTAGAGAAAAATAATCTCATGCAAGGTTCAGGTTTGACCTCACGGTGGCAGTGTTGTCCAACTGTTATCATGCGTAGACGTCAGTGAAATATAATAATAATAGTGTTTTACAAACATGAGTTTGAGCTTTGAAATGAGTTTAATTTAACCTACAAACATATCTGTGGGATCATATTTCATGTTGGGCTGAAGTGGAAGTTACGCTTTCAACACAAACATGAAAACATCCACATGAGAGACATTTTCTGTAACCCTCTATGGCATTGCCCTCAGGCAACAAACCATTATTTTGACCCTGTGAACATGTTGGACAGGAGGTCATGACCTTTGACTTTTCTCCTTCAGGCCAAGTTGATGTAAATCCACAGACACTCAGGGTGGAGTGGGACATCGTCTCTACACATTTACCTGTTTTACTGAAACTACTTCACTTCCTTCACGTCTTTGTTATATTTGTGGTATTTGTTTGTCAAATGTGCGCACTCACAGCTGACAGATGGAGCATCAAGGATGTGATTGTAAAGGTGTAGCTGTGGGCGCTGATGCCACACAGGTGTGTGTGTGTAAACCAGCTGACCAGGAAATACAGGACAGTTTAGTGTTTGTCACTTTGACCTTGTTTATAACTCGACCCTCAATGACTTCTTGCCTGACTGCTCTCACCTCAGAGCAGGAAAAATACACAAAACTTTACATTAGAGGAAGCTGAGGGAGCCGGTCTGTTTCTGTCTGTAACAAACTCTCACATCATCAGAGTGCTTCATGAGAAATTTTGTCCATTGTGTAAGCATATCATAAAGTAGCATTAAAACAAACACTAAAGAAAAACTGAAGATTGATCTTCAGTGAATTTTAAACTATTTGGATCTGTTAGCCTGAGCGAACCAAGGCTCTGTGAGCTCTGATAAGAAAAACCAGAAAGGAGAACAAATGGAGCTTGAACTGCACAAACAGACACACAAAAGCACACTGAGGCTAAACATGCCAGCAGATCATATGATAGGACACAAACATACAGAGAGTCACTCAAACAAGTCAGTCTTTGACCAGGATGCTGACACACACACACACACACACACACACACACACACACACACACACACACAGCGTAAGTGCAAACAAAATGTCAGTAATCAATGATAAACCAAGGTCAGTAATTGTCCCAGCTTTTGATCAGCACCATGGACAGCAGCCACAGTCAGAGGTCACTGGAGTGGACACGTTTATAAACTCACAGCATCTTCTTCAATGAGGCTAAACACAGATTCAGCCTCCTTAATGTAACATAAAGACAGCTGTAATGTCTGTCAGCATGCAACAAAGAGAGAAGCTCATTAACTACAGTCCCTCACACCACTGTGCTCACAAACTACTCGGTGAGACACTTTCTGAAAAAACAAAAATTTTTGCATAGTTGTAGCTAATGGGTTAATGGGCATTTTTCACACATGCCAGGAAGCAAAGTAGGAAGAGCTAGAAATATAAGTCCCACCTTGCTCCTCTGTCATTGCACCTTCTCAAAAAAAAATGTCTGTCTTTTGCCTTTCATCCCATCTCAACATCTCCTTTGTCGCACCAACTCTCTTCACTACATCCATGAATCCTCTCTGAGATCTTCCTCTTTTCCTCCTGCCTGGGAGCTCCATATTCAATCTGTCCATCTTCTTCACTCTCTATGAAGACCAACAAACACTTACAGTCAGTTTATTTATTATTTTTTTTAACAGTTTATTTAACAACAAACATGAACACATAATAAGTTACAGTAACGTTTAACAACAGTTAAGTAAAATAAAACCATTTTAATAGTAAATAGCATATGTTCAGCATATTGAAACAAACTGATGCCCTGCTTGTATTCATGTAGTGTATAATGTCCAACAGCGCCCTCTAGTGGCCATATATATAAAGCATGTAGGCGGACGCTGTTCTGGTCATGGAAGTGGATTTGATCAGCTCACTGACAACAGAGCATGGTTAATTTCATCTTTCTGCTCATCTCTGTTATGACTGTCAGGAGCATGAGAGGATAAATGTTCTATAATTACATTAAAGTGTATTAAAGCATTAATAATTTAAATATTTGACACAGCTTTTTGTGTATTCTTGTGTTTTCAATGTCTTGCATGTCTGTGTAGCAAAATGTGTTTAAATGTAAAGTGTTGCAGGGAGGAAAAATCACTGAAGGTTGTTTATAAATTGTACAGTTTATAAATTTATCACTTCTGTATTTCACAAGAAGAGAAAAAAAGTGATCCCCTATCCCACCCCCACTGCCTCTGCACCAATAGTAAAGCTAGTGCTCAGAGGAAGAGGGCGGGGCTTTACTTGGTGTCAGTGAGAGAAATGAAAAAAAGCTCAAATGAGTGAGAAGGACGATGAAGGAAACATCTGTGCTGTGTCTGCTCTGTAAGTAGAATCTCTGTGTTTGTTTGAATTATTGACCTTTGACTGTCTGCTCTCCTGATAACTGATGATGGAGGAGAAGACATGAAAAACTAATCAGGCTGAATTCAAGTTCAAACACCATGAGGACCAACTGCAGGTCTGAACTGACTTTTTATCTTTGCTCAGGAGTCGAGGAAACACAGCAGGCAGTGAAAAGCTCAAATCATTTACTGTTTTAGGAGTATTGAATATTTTTTGTATACTCAAATTGTAACGTACACAGCTCTCCAGAAATTTTTCTACGGTTGGCATTTTGGCAAAAGTATTTTTAGGGTAAAAACTGGGGTAGAGGAACATTCATAGATCCATTTTCTTCTGCTTATCAGGGGTCTCGTGGTCGGGGCAGCAGAGCAGAGAAGCTCAGAACTGCCCCTCTCCCCAGCCACCTCCACAAACTTAACCAGTGAGTCCCCAAGGCATTCCCCGGCAAGCTGGGAGACATAATTTCTCCAGCATGTTCTGGGTCTGCCCAGGGCCTCCTCCCAGAAGGACATGGCCAGAAAACTCACCTGGTAAGCACCCAGGAGATATCCTAGTCAGATGCCCAAACGTGCTCAATTGGCTCCTTCTGATGTGGAGGAGCAGCGGCTCTATATTGAGCCCCTCCTCAATGCCTTAATGGCTGCACTCCTCACCCTATCCCTAAAGGAGAGATCAACCACCATTCGGCAGAAGCCCATTTCTGCCGGTTGTATTTGCAATCTCATTCTTTTAGTCACCACTCATAGTTCATGACTATAGGTGAGTGTTGAGACGTAAATTGACCAGTAAATCGACAGCTTTGCTTTTACACTCCACTCACTCTTTATCACAGCAGACCAGTACAGAGTTTGCATCATTGCAGATGCAGGCCTGATCCATCTGTCAGTCTCTCATTCTCTTCTCATATTCTCATATTCACGAGTGACGGTGCAGCAGCTTGTCTCAGAGCCAAAGAGGGCACTCCACCCTTTTCCGGCTGAGGACCATGGCCTCAGATTTAGAGGTGTAAATTCTCATGTCAGCCACTTCACATTTGGCTGCAAACCATTCCACTACGAGCTGGAGGCGACCACCTGATGAAGCCAACAGGACCACATCATTCACAGAAAACAGAGATGGGATTCTGAGGCTGCCAAGGTGGAAGTCTTTCACCACTTGGCTACACCTAGAAATTCTGTCCATAAAAGTTATGAACAGAATCGGTGACAAAGGACAGCGCTAGCGAAGTCCAACACCCACAGGAAATGAGTCAGTCTTGTAGTCGGCAACAATGACCAAGCTCTCTCTGCGGTTGTACAGAGACTCAACAATGGGCAACAACAAGTCACACAACCCATACTGGAGCAGCACATCCCACAGGATACCCAGAGGGACACGTCTTCTCCAAGTCCACAGAACACATGTAGACTGGATGGGCAAACTCTCACACACACTCGAATGTCCTTGAGAGAATAAAGAGCTGGTCCATGTTCTGTGAAAGTTAAAGACGGCATTGTTCCTCTTGAATTTGGGGTTCAACTAATAGATGGACACGTCTTTCTAGCACCCTGGAATTGACCTGGGATGAAGTAGGTGCTTGAAGTACTCCTTCGACAACCTGACTATAACCTCAACTGAAGTCAGCAGCACCCAACCCAAAGATTAAACTGTGAGTAGAGCTCCACTTTCCACTCCTGGTTTGCTGATGGTTTTGCCAGAATCACTTCAAGACTGTCCAAAAGTCTTTCCATAGCTTCGTTGAATTCCTCCCATACCCTGAACCACATTCCATTTAGCTCTCTGGTTCCCTTTAGCTGCCTCCTGAGTGCTAGCTGCTTGGGAATCACCACTACAACAGGCACCGACCACACTGTGATCGCAGCAGCCTCAACAATGGACGTGTGGAACATGGTTCATTTGGAGGCATAGTCCTCAGTCTCCCTTTGAATGTTGATGAAGTTCTGCTGGAGGTGACACTTGAAGATCTTGTCGACTGGGCCAGCTCAGTGTCTTTCAGCAAGAGACCAGCCCCTCTCTAGGAGACTTGTTAATTATTCTGAGATCTTCCACCAGCTATTTTTCTGCTTTTTGTTGTCCAAACCTTATTGAAAGTTGTTGCTGCAACAACTCTAAACTGAGCAGATCTATCAGAGAGAGACGAGTTTGTGGGTCTGTCAGCTGTTTGTGTGGAGTTGTTCTTTGTGTTCACCTCAAACCAACCTGAGTGTCATTTCTCTTTAGTTCTGATCTCACTGCTGAGCTGCACAACAAACCAAGGTCAGTAACCTTCTTCTGCCACAGCTTTAACCTGATAAATGCTCACTAATATGACCTGTTTGGCTTCATGTTTCATTGTAACCCTCACAGCTCGTCTGACTGTGAGTCCCAGCAGCTCTCAGTTCTTTGAAGGAGACTTTGTGTCTCTGAGCTGTGAGGAGGACGACAGCTCTGCTGGATGGACTCTGAGGAGGAACACAAGCAACCTACAGAGGACTCAGTGTGGAACAGATGGATTTGGAAAACCAGCTGGTTCTTCCTGTAACATCAGTATGATGATGCATCATGACAGTGGAGTTTACTGGTGTGAGTCCAGAGAGGCTGCCATCAGTAACATGGTTAAGCTCACAGTCTCTGGTAAGCTGAGTGTGTGGAGTTAGTGTTGATGAAGCTGTGTGTAAATGGATGAAATGCTGTAGTTTGTCTCTGTGTTGAGGTGGATCAGTGATCCTGCAGAGTCCTGTCCTCCCTGTGATGGAGGGAGATGACGTCACTCTGCTCTGTCAAACAAAGACCCCTCCCTCCAACCTCCCAGCTGCTTTCTATAAAGATGGCTCCCTCATCAGGAAGCAGCCTACAGGTCACATGACCATCCAGCATGTTTCCAGGTCTGATGAAGGCCTCTACAAGTGTGACATCAGCGGTCATGGAGAGTCTCCATCCAGCTGGATCACTGTCACAGGTGAGGAGCTTCATTCTGATTTCACCTGTTATTTTATCCATGTACTCACCTGAACAGGTGGGGGGTCTCTGTGCAGGTAGACCTACAACCACAGCCCAACCCACCACCACACCTCCACCTACATCCACACCACCTCTTGTTCTCTCTGTGATGTCATTTATTGGATCAGTCTGTGTTGTGTTTCTACTGGTGTTACTGGTTCTGCTGGTGAGAAGATGTATTCACAGGAAACCTGATGGTGAGACTCAGACTTCTTGATCTTTCATGGATCAGTTTGTTTAGTAGAATAAAGTTCACATTCATTATGATCACAGTAACTTTCTTACATGTTATCTCTTTTTATTGTTTATCTAACTTTATTGATTTAATTCATGATCATTTTGGATCATTTCAGCAGATCAAGAAGAAGCTGGCAATGATGACATCATCACTGAGATCATGCACAGTGCTATCATAATACTGAATCATCAAGAGCCAATCAGACAACACAGAGGTAGTGTTGAGTTTTCTTTATGGTGGGCTGGCAGTCATCACCGTAGTACGTGAGGTCAAAGGTCTTTGTCCTCCAAGCTCGGGTCCTGTGGTAATTAGTGACTTCCAAACTCAGAGAATGGTTGAACCCGTTATTTGGCCAAGCACCGAGTGCGTTCGTGTTTGAAAAAAAACAATGAAAGGTTCAAATACTTGCACCGCCACCCAGTTGAGCAGCAGGTGCTGAGAGCAGCTCTGATGAGGCCCAAATGGCTCTGCTGTCTGGTTTTTGCTGCACATGAACTTACTGACACTATGAGACGCATAAAGAAACAGAGTGAAGGACAAAATGTTCTTTGTTTCAATAAATGAACTTTATCAAAGTTGTGCATGTAAAACCACAGCAGCAACTTCCTGTTGTTGATCACAGTTGATCTGAAACAGGTGAACGTTCTCGCCACAGTGTTACTGCTTTGGCCAACAACAGTGTTCATGCTGTGAGAGCGTGTTTGCTTTGTGCGCTGTGGTGAAGAGTGTGAGTCTGCTCTGCAGAAAGATGGCAGCTTTGTGGTCGTCCACCTGCCTTTTTCTCAGAAACAGCCCCCAGTTCTTTGTGGTCAGTCAGTGTTTCTCAGCAGAGGTGTTAAGAGGAGCAAAAACTGTGAAAGCTGCTGTGGTTTATAAAGCAGACCATCATTGATGTAGCAGTGGTGAAGTAGGTAGATGTGTGCCTTCCAGCCAGAGGATTGCTGGTTCAACCCCCTGTCACTGTACTGCATTGTGTCCTTGGGCAAGACACATAAACCCCATTGTCTAACAGTAGTGTTGGTCTCTGGCTGCATGACCGCAGATACTCGTCTCTTGATGCGTAATGTGGAACGATTGTTTCGTTGTGCGCACAATGACAATAAGTTGAATCTAATCTATTCTCATCAGGCTCACAGTCTATCACAGCTCTCAGGTTACTGTGTCCTTCATAGATTAGTTTAATATGTGAAGGACACAAAGAAAGTTACAAGTTTTGTTCTTGTTGTTTAGCTGTATTGGACAAACTAATGAGAATTAAAATCCACTGCGGAAAAACAACACATGAGCTCCATGAGCTAAAAATCATCATTTACTCTCTTCATGATGCAACATTACAAACAGAACAAATGTTTTGTCTCATTTAGCTGCAGTGTAATGATGCAGCTGTGCTGCTGCAGTTGTTGTACCTGCAGTAATTTAAATGTGTTTTATTCTGCAGACACTGATTCAGCTGCAGTCTACTCAGCAGTGACAATTGAAGACGTCAGTTATGGACCAACAACCATCAGATCAAGGAGGCCCAGGTACAGCTGCTCTGTGACAGAGCCAAGCTAGCTGCTGTTTGCAGCCATCATGCTAAGCTAAGCTAACCAAACCACATCCTGAGTGAAGCTCAGTCCCAGTTCATATTTACCAGTGTGAACTGGGACTGTGTGATGCAGAGAGCTGCAGGTTGGAGGTCTTGATTGAACTCCAAAGCTTGTAATCATGTTTCCTGTTGTTTGAACTGTGTGTGTTTGTGTTCAGACTTTAAACCAGAGCCAGAGGCCGTCTACTCTTCACTGAAGTATCCACCAGTCCAACCACTGACGTCCAGCTGCTGCTCTCTGACTGCTCCCCCAGCACCTCAGAGACCATCCAAGTTAAACATGTTTTTTTCATATCTTTTGTGTCTTTTTTCTCACATACAAAGACTGATAACTCAACAATATATCCTATTTTAATTAAAATATTTATTGTTTTGTATTTTGCAACAAAATCAGCAATGAGACGTATTATATGAACCAGTGTGGGTTACAGTTAGGGTGCAGTTTATGCTGTATTCAGAACACGCTAGTTACAATATTTCCATTTAGACACACAGATGAAAATCCTACACAGAGGAACAGATGAGAACCTGATCTTAACTTCTGGAGATCTGGTGGATGTTCAGAGGTTACTGCCACAAACTGGAGGATCTCCTCTTGGTTGGCTGGGAGCATCTTAGGATCACTGAGGAGGATGTGGCAAACATTGTGGGAAAAGGGGCGTCTGAAGTCCTGATGGTGCTGCAGCACCCCCTGCTGGATCATTTAGGACACTATCAAGAAGTAAATCTATAAAAGAATACATCAGGAGGGATAACTGCCCCATTATACCAGCTGCATTGGTCACTTTGTGCACTGCTGTTGACGTTGACCACAAAGTCAGATTCATCAATGCTCAGATATCTGCTCCAGTTTTCTCCTTAGTGGTGGGTGGTGTCACCACTCAGACAAAACATCAGCAATGATTTAGGAGAAGTTAAAACCAGAAATGATGATGATGATGATGATGATGATGATGATGATTCAAAGTTTCTTCCACAAAGTCTCATATTTTAGACTGTTGCAACATTTTCCTCTATATAATCTTTGAATCTCTTAGCTTCTGTACTCATGTATCATTCATCTGTAATGATCAGACCATTTTATAAAAAATAAGATGTTCATGATTAGCAAAATGCTGGTTTGTGACAGAAGATGTGACGTCAATTTTACATCAACTTTTTCATGCTGTTCATGAGATACTTCATGGTGTGTATAAAGTCCCCTTAATGAGTGAGCAATGATCAGTGGCCACCACCGTGTTTTCCAATCGGAACAATGATACAAATGCAATGATGTACCAAACATATTTGCTTTTACAGCTCTGTAAGTTTTCTATAGGCTCTTCTTGTTAATGTTTGTATTTTAATTTTTTATTTAGTTATTTATGCAAGGCCTGACAGGCAATAAGGAAAGGGATAGAGAAGAGGAGGGGAAAAGAAAAAAAAACGGAGGGGGGCAAAGAGGAGAAAGGAAAGAAAAATACTCAAAGATATACATACATACATACACACATTCACATGTCTATACAAATGCATATACATATACACTCATTCACACAATTTTGCTGTTTGCAATAATGTGTGTATGCGCCTCTGTCATGGAATGTACTCAATGAGGGTAAGAAACTGCAACCATGCCCCCCCACGATCCAGAGGCAAATAGGAAAGGACCCAGGGGACCCAGGCCATCCAAAGCCCACTAGGAGCTCAGAGAACCTGAGGCCACACATCATGATGGCAACTGAGTGCACACCCCAGAGTAGGAAGGAGGGAGACCACAAATGGAGTCCCCACAGCCAAAGGGCAAGAGTCCAGAGAGCCAGAGGCAATGAGCAGCCCACCCCACCCGCAGGCCGGCACCCCCAGCACGAGCTAGCATGCGGGCCCCGAGGCCCCAAGCGCCTGAGAACCGCCCGACACCCGGCAGAGCCCCCCCCCCCAACACCAAGGAGGCCCAAGCCACAGCCGCCAAGGGAGTGGGTCAGAAACCACGCCAAGACATCCGGCCACATACCCCGGACACGCGGGCACCCACAACCCAGGGGTGGCAGTGATGATCAGTGGGGAGCAGCGTGGAGCGGTAGGGAGGGGAAACTCCCGTGTCCCACAGGTGCCAAGGCTCAGCAAGCCACAGACCCAGGCCCAGCTGTCCACACACGCACACACACAGGCACACATGCAGGCACACACACACGCACACATGCAGGCACACACACACGCACACATGCATGCACACACACACGGATTCCATACATGGACCCTAGTGTTTGAGAGCGGGTACCAGCACAGAGCCAGCGGCAACCCAGGGAAGCAGCCAACCCAGCCCCGAACAACTAGCCAGTCCACACCACAGGAAGGGTGCAAGAAACTGGGGTGTGAGAAGACCCGCCCACCCCCTCCTCCCACCCAACGTGTGGGGGCTGATGTGAGTGTATGTAATGAGAAGAATGTTTATGACTGTGTGAAAGCTATGGTGCTATTAAAATTGGAGGGACAGATGTAATATGAACACTGAATAACAGCGCCCATCCACACTGCCCCCCCCCCAAGGCCCTCAATGTCTAAAATGTAAATAAAATTGAGGAGCAGGCAGCAGTGAGCAGACAGGTGGCGCCACTCACTAACCATTGTGTGACACACCTGCCCCCCAAGGCCCTATATGTACTGTGATGTGTTGTGAACTGACTGATGCAATTAAAAAGGAGGAGTGGGACATCAAGCAACACAGCGAGCAGAGCCGAGGAGGTGGCCATACTCACTGGAGCACGAGCCCCCCTCCCCCAAAAACCTACGTGTGTGTAATGTGATGTTTAACTGAGTGGGAGGAGGTGAAGGGTCAGCAGTGGTGGTCCTAGCCTGTTTGGGGCCCTGGGCAAGCATCCCCACCGGCGCCCCCCCCCCAGCGATTGCTGCAGCAGCACCTGCCGCACTACTCCACTTGGGGGGTAATGAGCGCCTGCTGTGTGGTGCATGTAGCTTTCTGCCATGGTCTGACAGACAGGTTTTAACAGAAGGTCCCCCCACCATCACAGGAACACTCAGAATTTCTTTAAAATTTTTATTTGTAAAAACATGTAAGAAACTGAAATATTACACAGCTTCTTATTACCTTTATCTTTTACTTGTTTCTCCTCTTCTTCTTTTCTCTTTTTCCTAAACTGCGCACCTGATGGCTTTGACCTTTTCCTTTCCATCTGCCGTAATTCACACTGAAGCGGAACAGGTTATCACCGCCACCCATCCCCAGGGTTGTCAGATCTGACTGACAGTTGGCAGCCCAACACAACAAAACCTCCATTGAAACTCATGTTAATAGCACCAAGTGTGATATATATTTAAATATACACAGCTTTGGGTGAGTTGTTAAAATTTTGGCTGCTTTTCACCATATTTGGTAGGTTTTTAGGAAGCTTTTATTGTAAAATTATATATCTATATCATTTAATAATTATATAGATATATCTATATAATTTTCCAGCCCAATGTGTTCACAAGCTGCCCAATCTGGCAACACTGCGCCATCCACCAACATTTGTCCGAACTGTCTAGATTCGTATTTGTGTTATTTTTTTCATCAGGATTCGGGTTCACACAAATATTATGAATTAATGACCACATTTACAGTATTATAAATGAAATGTGCTTTGTGCTCTATCAGTTGTGTGCATCTAATTTTATTAGATGCACAGATTCATTCTATACGGAACCCAGCAAGGGACATGGGGAAAAAAAAATAGGAGAAAATTAAAAAAGAGGCAGTTTTGCGAGATCTTGCAAAAGGTTTGCGAGATCCCAAGTTATTTTTGCGAGAACTCGCAAAACTTTTCAATATTAGGACATACACTTCCGCGTTAATCTTGATATGGCAGTGTGTGAGGATTAAAGGTTTGGCGAGAGACTGCCAGCAAAAGTCGCCGTTTTGTTACTGCTGGCCGTAGCCACGCCAAAACTGTACAGGCATGAATGAATGAACCCGGCTGTCTCGCTCTCACGCTATCACCGCTTCACTCGACCCGCACCCCCGGCTGAGAGGAGAAGGGGGCGGGGCAGCGCTCTGTGACAACGAGACAGTCAGCCGGGTTCATTCATTCACGCCTGTACAGTTTTGGCGTGGTTACAGCCAACAGTAATAAAACTGAATTATGAATAAAGGCAATTTTTTCTGGCAATCTCTCGCGAAACCTTTCATCCTCACGGACACTGCCGTATCAAGATTAACGCGGAAGCGTATGTACTAATATTGAAAAGTTTTGCGAGATCTCGCAAAAATGCCTCTATTTTTTTTTTCTCTCATGTTTTTTTTTTTTCCGTGTTCCTTGCGGGGTTCCGTAATTCTCGGCTCAGCAACTGAGAGGAGAGAATCCCCCGCCTGCCCCTTTCCTTCTGTTACAACCTGTCTGTCAGACCATGGCAGAAAGCTACATGCACCACACAGCAGGCAGAGGGCGCCCATTACCCCACAAGTGGAGTAGTGCGTTAGGCGCTGCTGAGGCGATCGCAATGCGTTGGGGGGAGGCGGCGGTCATGCCGCCCTAGATGAAAAGCCGCCCTGGGCGACTGCCCATGTCGCCCATATCAGAAACCGCCACTGAGGGTCAGGATAAATATGACCGGGAGGCAGAGGACTACCCCCGGAGTAAGAGAGCCAGCTAGCTACTGGCTCATTAGACACCCCAGTCTATTAACTTGGAAGCGACATATGCTACTTTCCCACCGACGAGGAACCGGTTCGTGTGCCAGTGCTCGTGCTGTTCCCAATGAACCGGCGAAACACTTAAGAACGGGCCCGCGTTCCCACCGCGTTTCTGTGAACTGCTCCTTTACCTATGAGTGTGGGCGGGTCCTCGTCTGGACACGGAAGCCGAAGCGCACAAACGTGGGAGAACACGCTCCCCTTTCTGTGCTGCAAATACGTTTTA
The DNA here is from genome assembly GCA_013435755.1 of Amphilophus citrinellus. Classification (NCBI taxonomy): domain Eukaryota; kingdom Metazoa; phylum Chordata; class Actinopteri; order Cichliformes; family Cichlidae; genus Amphilophus; species Amphilophus citrinellus. The sequence goes on from CM024194.1 coordinate 5,579,959, forward strand.
GGGTCCAAACCAAACTACTGCAGCATCTGTGTGCAGCACAGAGGGAAACACAGACAGCGATTAGAGCAAGACGACAAGTACGCACTTTGTGTCCTTTTAACTGTGATATGAACTGATACAAAGCAGCAAGTTCAGCCTTAGAGCCCAACCTAATTCACAGCCGTGAAAATCGCTTCTCTTTTCTCCTGTAATACACATGTAATATGGTAGAAAACCTGATGTTGAGACGACAGAGTCACGCCCTTCTGCCGCTTTCGTCACGCGTTCCTGGTTCAAGACCAGCTAGCTTGCGGGGCCGGAATTGAACCCGTTTTTCGGCCGAACACCGAGTGTTTCGGCAGTGGAAAAAACGCCTAACGGTTCAAATTACGGCACCGGCTCCGGAACCCTGTTGGTGGGAAAGAGGCCATAGAGGCGATGTGTTGGACTGTTGCTGGGCTCAGGTTCATCTCTCTGAGCATCCTGGATCAGAGACTCAATCTCCCAGGTTCTCCCAGATTCAGAAGATTTAATGATATCTTTCAGTTCAGTTTGTCACTGGATTATTGCTCCTCATTCATTGGAGATATGGCAGAGCATTTGCTCATGCCCTCCGAGCTGCTCTTCCTGTATGGAGAGGGTGACAATCTGGGTATGTGTCCACTGAGTCCATTTCTTGGCTGGATCGTTCTGTCATGGCCATCACTGGGTAGGACTCGAGGGTAAAGTTTAACAGGTTTATTTTCCAAAGAAGGTTCAAAAAGACGTCAGCACAGTCTATCAAATGTGAATTTCAATTTCCAGACAAGACATGTCAATCCAGTTTCATGCTCTACAGTTTCTCTCCCAGAAACCAAAGCCTCTCCTCCTCCAGAATATCCGCACAGAAGGGAAACAACAAGGTATTCACAGCACAGATGGGAGTTTGGGCAGAACAACAATCAAAGAGCCAGCTTCACAAACTGTGGTTAGCTCAACAATGCAGCAATGACTGAAGAAAAACCACCAGCTTAAACAGCGGCAGCAGATGAGGTCATCAGGAACAGGTGTAACAATGGCTTCCAGCTTGTGGAGTCAAAGGGTGGAGACCCAAAGACGGTCCCACCCTTGAAGCACAAAGGTGAGGTTAACACACACAAAAACACAGAGGAGAGAAAATGGAGAGCCTATACAGGAGACTGAGGGGCCGTGACACAAAGTTACAATAATGCTAATACATTAATATCTAAACTATATTAAATACCAAATGAACTCATGTTTCATTATAAGACATTTCAAACTATTTGGTTCTTTTCTATCAGACAGCCTGAGCTGACCAGATATGTTGGCTCTACTGAGATAACAGACAGAAGGAAAGATGAAGATTCATTAATTTGATGAAACAGACTTTGCCTAAACAGACCAGCAGATCATGTGACACAAACCACACACAGTCCATCTGTACAAACACACACTCATTATTGAACCAGTTTGACCAGGACACACACACAGTAAGTGTGTCTAAGAAACCTTTGAACTTTTTCTCCTGAGTTTGGATCATACTCACACAGCAACAATTTATGAAGTCTGTTTATTACTCTGAACATGTTGGACAGGAGGTCACGACCTTTGACTTTTCTTCTTCAGACCAAGTTGATGTAAATCCACAGACAGTCAGGGTGGAGTGGGACATCGTCTCTACACATTTACCTGTTTTACTGAAACTAGTTCACTTCCTTCACGTCACTTTGCGTTTGTGGTATTTGTTTGTCAAATGTGCGCACTCACAGCTGACAGATGGAGCATCAAGGATGTGATTGTAAAGGTGTAGCTGTGGGTGCTGATGTCACACAGGTGTGTCTCTGTAAACCAGCTGACCAGGAAATACAGGACAGTTTAGTGTTTGTCACTTTGACCTTGTTTATAACTCAACCCTCACTGACTTATTCCTTCTGGCTTTCCTATCAACATTCCTGCTGATTTCCAGCTTTTCGTTGCCATCATGAACTTCCTGTCTTGGTATCCAGCTGTCTGGTTGTGGCTGTCACTGTCAGTAAATCAGGAACTGCTTCAGTTCGGGTCATTTTTCTGGCTGGTGAGACAAACGTGTGCAGCAGTGAGGAAGCAGAGTGATCAGTGATGAGATGTGACTTTATTAAAATTGATCTCTTATGAGCTGGACTCAGCATAGAGAGCAGAGGGGAATGTTTCCATGGACTGAATCAAAGAGTTACTAACTGATGACCAGGAACAGTTTCATTTCTGATCTTCACCCACTCGTGGTCACGCTCTCCTCCACTTCCCTCAGCTGGGATTCATCACGTCTCCTTTCATGAACTGATCGTGCTGACATGTTTCTGTCTCTGCTCTCACCTCAGAGCAGGAAAAACACACAAAGCTTTACATTAGAGGAAGCTGAGGGAGCCGGTCTGTTTCTGTCTGTAACAATCTCTCACATCATCATCAGAGTGCGTCACGAGTCATTTTGTCCATTGTGTAATCATATTATGAAGCAGCATGAAAACAAACTCTAAAGAAAAACTGAAGTTTGAACTTTAGTGCATTTTAAACTGTTTGGATCTGTTAGCCTGAGTGATCTGCTGCTCTGTGAGCTCTGATAAGAAAAAAATGCAGATTAAACTGCACAAACAGACACACAAACACACACTGAGGCTGCACATACCAGCAGATCATATGATAGGACACACACACAGAGTGTCTCTGTGCAAACAAGTCAACAAGTCTGACAAGGATGCTGACACACACACACACACACACACACACACACACACGCACGCACGCACGCACGCACACACACACACACACACACACACCTCTTTTCCACAGAGCTTCTGAGGCTCTGATTAATTTGTTATTAGCTCAGGAACAAGAATCAAGTTTTATTAACACAAATCATCATTTATGAGTTTTTCACCTGTTACCTTTATAAAAATATGAAGTTTGTAAAATCAGTTTATTGTAAATGAATCTGAAATCAAACACTGAAAGCTGTTTGATGAAGTTGAGTAAATGTTCTGGTGAGCTTCATTTTCCTCTTAAATAAATGCTGTATGGTCTCAGAGCTACATTACAATAACAATAATCCATAAACCTTGTTAAGTACTGATAGATAATGTTAATAATAAGCTGTTCTGGTTCTGTTGGGCTCTCACAGAGTGAAGCTGAGCACAGCTCCGTGAGCTCTGACAGACATGAGCAGCAAACACAATCAGAGATCCTTCTGTTATCTCTCAGGAATTGTAGCCAAATGTTTCTCATGCTGTAACGTGTCCTGAGCAGCCTCATATCCCACATGGTGATACGGTCAATTATCAGAGGACACATCAAATCCTCTGCATCACAGACATTACACTGCTGCAGGTTATTGAAGTATGATCGTCCCATCATGCTGATGCTCACAGAGGAGATCAAGGATTCAAGGATACTTGGACACTGCATTAAATTACAGGTGGATTTTCACATTAAACAATAATAAAACAGTGACCTCTGACACTAAATAAGAGCTAAATCAGATTTTGTTGTCAGACTGTGACAGCTGGAGTGGATTTCCAGCCCCCACCTTTGACAATACTCAGAGTATTTGTATGTTTTCACTGAGTTTTTTGACATAAACATACAAACTAACACAGAAATAAATAAAGCAGCTGATTCTGAGGGAGCAGGATCAGCTGTTCTTTATATCAAATGTAGCACTCAGCTGATAGGTGGAGGAAACAGGAATGTTGTTGATAAGGTGGAGCTGTGGGTGCTGATGTCACACAGATGTGTTTGTATAAAACAGCTGATACAAGGAAATGCAGGTCAGTTTGGGCTGTGGCTGTTTGTACAGAGGTCACATTTATATTTAATCTTTGCAGCTTGATTTGAAATATTTACTTGGGTGGATTCAGTTTGTCAGCAGAGAGTTTGAGGCTCTCAGAGCTCCTTCAACAACAGTAAGTGATTAAAATGACGTCTTTTAGATAATCTGACTGAAGTTACTCTCTACTGACAGATGTGCACATTGATTGTGTTTTCATATGTGATTATGGTCCTTACACTAAGTCATAGACTAAAAAAAATACAGTATTTCCTATGAAAATGGAATAATGGAAGAAAATACTTAAAAAGGCTTCACATCGTTACATGCAATGTTTCAGTCTGACCTCATGGTGGCAGTGTTGTTTTTATTGATAGAACTAAAGAGGAAAACAACAAGTGTTTTAAAACGCGTTTTCAGACACGTTTCTAACTATTAATGTGAATTAACTTTTAACTTTACACGTGTTACCTCCATCTTCAGTCCTCTGTGAATCGCCACCTTATCATAGTGGAGATGTCTGTGTGTCGCAGGTCATGTTGTCTGGGGGCTTGTCCCCCTTGTAGGGTCTCCCATAGCAAGTTGGCCCTGGGAGAGGGAAGCAGTCTGAACTAGTGCGTAAGGTTCAGCGATACCGACTAGATATATATATTCAGGCCCACCTCAAGGCATGGCCAGGGCTCTGGAATCAGTCCCTTAGTGGCCTCAGGGTCTCATCTCTGCTTTTTGCAGATGCGGTCCTATTGGCTTCATCAGGTGGTGGCCTCCAGCTTGCAGTGGAGCAGTTTGCAGCTGAGTGTGAAGCGGATGGCATGAGAATCAGCACCTCTAAGTCTGAGGCCATGGTCCTCTGCCAGAAAAGAGTGGAGCGCCCACTCTGGCTCAAGGCTGAGTTCCTGCCCCTAGTGGAGGAGTTTAAGTATCTCAGGTCTAGTTCATGAGTGATGGGAGAGTGTGTTGGCTCTTCTGCAGCGGATCTCTCATTCCCACGAGAGGCTCTTGGCTCTCCCTCAGTACCTACAGCTGGTGTAGACATCTTTAAAGATGTACTAACTTACTTATCGAGTACACAAGAAGCGGGAGACATCA
>CM024194.1:5585325-5742825 GCA_013435755.1 Amphilophus citrinellus
ACTTCAACGGGCTCACATGGGTGATGACAGTGAGATCTGGAGGGGCGTGTTTGGAGGAATCTGAATGGTGTTTTGTTATTGGATTGTTCATAATGAACACCACATTTGAACATAAGGATGTCCACAAGTGCACGTGGCGCAGCACACACTAGGTTGCAGTTCAATGATCGTTTTTCGTAACCATATCATCAGATCTTAGGTCGTATGTTCAGGTGAAGAGAGGAGCTGAGCTGTCAACTGATCCCCACCTAGTGGTGAGTTGGATCAAATGGTGGAGGAGGATGCTGGACAGACCTGACGCACCTAAATGTATCCCGAAGGTGCATTCGGAACACATGGCAGAGGCCCCAGTCTGCAAGATCTTCAACTCCCACCTCCAGCTGAACTTTGACAGCATTCTGAGAGAGGCTGAAGACACTGAGCTCAAATGGACCATGTTCTGCACCTCCACTGTTGAGGCTGCTGCTCAGAACTGTGGCTGTAAGATGGTTGGTGCCTGTTGTGGTGGTAACCCCAGAACCAGATGACCGTTGTAAAAGGAGCCATCAAACTTATGAAGGAGTCCTATCGGGGTTGGTTAGCCTGTGAGACTCCGGAGGCAGCTTATGGGTATCGGCAGGCCAAGCGGAACGCAGCTCGAGCGGTGGGCGAAGCAAAAACTCGGGTGTGGGAGTTCAGAGAGGTCATGGAAAAAGACTTTCAGGACGGCATTGAAGTGATTCTGGCAAACCATCAGGTCTATGGTGCGGGTGGGGTGGTGCTGACTTCAACTGAGGCTATAGTCAGGCGGTGGAGGGAATACTTTGAGGACCTACGTAATCCCACTGACACGCCTTCTGTAGTGGAAGCAGAGTCTGAGGATGAGGGGGGCGACCTGCCCACCACTGGGGGTGAGGTCACTGCGGTAGTTAAACAAGTCCTTGGTGGCAGGGCCCCTGGGGTGTTCCTGAAGGCTCTGGATGTTGTTGGGCTGTCTTGGTTGACGTGTTGCTACAACATCGTGTAGAGAGCTGGGGCAGAGCCACTGGATTTGCAGACCCATGACCCATGAGTATTTCACCTATTTTCATTGTTTATACTCCACTCTAAATTTAATCATTAGTTATTATTAATCTGAGTCTCTCTTCCACAGCATGTCTTTGGTGCTGTCCACAGACACCAGCCTGCTGATCAATCACAGCTGGTTTGTAAAGTTTTGTAGATTTTAATAATTTGAATAATTAGAGGTCACAAATGATCAGACTCGGATCAGTTAAAAAGCAACAAAACTTCTTTACCTCCAACATTAACTGCATGCTATTATTGTGAAACAATAATACTTTTCCTGAAATAAATCTTTGTTTTCTTTGTTCTCTGCTTTGGTAAAAATAACAACTAAATCAATGAAGTCTTTTTTTAAAGAAATAGTGTTGTTGTTTTATGGCAGTGCAGTGACATGAATGTGGAACTGAAAGGCCCGTCAGTACCAGAGAAAAGAAGGTATCTCCTGTATGCAGTAGTGCAGCAGCTTTGCCGTGTTATCAGCTTGAAATAATAATAAAACAATATTTCCCTGCAGGCTGTTCTTTAAGAGCCTCCATCCATCCATCCATTCTCTTCCGCTTATCCGGGGCCGGGTCGCGGGGGCAGGAGCCTAAGCAGAGAAGCCCAGGCTTCCCTCTCCCCAGCCACCTCCTCCAGCTCATCCGGAGGGACCCCAAGGCGTTCCCAGGCCAGCCGAGAGATATAATCTCTCCAGCGTGTCCTAGGTCTACCACGGGGCCTCCTCCCGGTGGGACATGCCCGGAACACCTCACCCAAGAGGCGGCCAGGAGGCATCCTAATCAGATGCCCGAGCCACCTCAACTGGCTCCTTTCGATGAGGAGGAGCAGCGGCTCTACTCTGAGCCCCTCCCGGATGGCCGCACTCCTCACCCTATCTCTAAGGGAGAGGCCAGCCACCCTTCGAAGGAAACTCATTTCTGCCGCTTGTATTCGCGATCTTATTTTTTCGGTCACTACCCAAAGCTCGTGACCATAGGTGAGGGTAGGAACGTAGATCGACCGGTAAATCGAGAGCTTCGCTTTTACACTAAGCTCCCTCTTCACCACGACAGACCGGTGCAGCGTCCGCATCACTGCAGAAGCAGCCCCGATCCGTCTGTCGATCTCCCGCTCCCTTCTCCCGTCACTCGTGAACAAGACCCCGAGATACTTGAACTCCTCCACTTGGGGCAAGAGCTCGTTCCTGAGCCGGAGAGGGCACTCCACCCTTTTCCGGCTGAGGACCATGGCCTCAGACTTAGAGGTGCTAATTCTCATGCCGGCCGCTTCACACTCGGCTGCGAACCGTTCCACTGCGAGCTGGAGGTCGCTCCCTGATGAAGCCAACAGGACCGCATCATCTGCAAAAAGCAGAGATGAGACTCTGAGGCCACCAAGGAAGAAGACTTCCGCCACCTGGCTACGCCTAGAAATTCTGTCCATAAAAATTATGAACAGAATCGGTGACAAAGGGCAGCCCTGACGGAGTCCAACACCCACAGGAAACGAATCCGACTTATTACCGGCTATACGGACCAAGCTCTCACTGCAGTTGTACAAGGACTGAATGGCCCGCAACAACGGGCCAGACACCCCATACTCCTGCAGGACCTCCCAAAGGACACCCCGAGGGACACGGTCGAATGCCTTCTCCAAGTCCACAAAGCACATGTAGACTGGTTGGGCAAACTCCCACGCACACTCGAATATCCTTGAGAGGATAAAGAGCTGGTCCAGCGTTCCACGACCAGGACGAAAACCGCATTGTTCCTCCTGGATCTGAGGTTCGACTAACGGATGCACCCTCCTTTCCAGCACCCTGGCATAGACCTTACCGGGGAGGCTGAGGAGTGTGATCCCCCGAAAGTTGGAGCACACCCTCCGGTCTCCCTTCTTAAAGATGGGGACCACCATCCCGGTCTGCCAATCCAATGGCACTGCCCCAGATCTCCACGCGATGTTGCAGAGGCGTGTCAGCCAGGACAGCCCTACAACATCCAGAGCCTTCAGGAACTCAGGGCGAATCTCGTCCACCCCAGGGGCCCTGCCACCAAGGAGTTGTTTAACTGCCTCAGTGACCTCACCCCCAGTGATGGGCAAGTCATCTCCCTCGTCCCCAGACTCTGCTTCCACTACAGAAGGCGTGTCAGTGGGATTCAGGAGGTCCTCGAAGTATTCCTTCCACCGTCCGACTATAGCCTCAGTTGGAGTCAGCAACACCCCACCCGCACTATAAACTGTGTGAGTGGAGCACTGCTTTCCTCTCCTGAGTCGCCTGACGGTTTGCCAGAATCGCTTCGATGCTGCCCGAAAGTCTTTTTCCATGGCCTCACCGAACTCCTCCCACACCCGAGTTTTTGCTTCGGCCACTGCCCGAGCTGCATTCCGCTTGGCCTGCCGATACCTGTCAGCTGCCTCCTGAGTCCCACAGGCTAACCAAGCCTGGTAGGACTCTTTCTTCAGCTTGATGGCTCCCTTCACCTCCGGTGACCACCATCTGGTTCGGGGGTTACCACCACGACAGGCACCAACCACCTTGCAGCCACAGCTCTGAGCAGCAGCCTCAACAATGGAGGTGCGGAACATGGTCCATTCAGACTCAATGTCCTCAGCCTCCCTCGGAATGCTGTCGAAGTTCTGCCGGAGGTGGGAGTTGAAGATCTTCCGGACTGGGGCTTCTGCCAGGCGTTCCCAGCGCACCCTCACAATACGTTTAGGTGTGCCAGGTCTGTCCAGCATCTTCCCCCGCCACCTGATCCAACTCACCACCAGGTGGTGATCAGTTGACAGCTCAGCTCCTCTCTTTACCCGAGTGTCCAGAACATACGGCCGCAGATCTGATGATACGATTACAAAATCGATCATCGACCTGCGACCTAGGGTGTCCTGGTGCCATGTGCACTTATGGACATCCTTATGTTTGAACATGGTGTTCGTTATGGACAAACTGTGGTTTGCACAGAAGTCCAATAACAAAACACCGTTCGGGTTCAGATCGGGAAGGCTGTTCCTCCCAATCACGCCCCTCCAGGTCTCACTGTCATTGCCCACATGAGCGTTGAAGTCTCCTAGCAAGACTATGGAGTCACCAGATGGAGCACTCTCCAGCACCCCGCCCAGCGACTCCAAAAAGGGTGGGTACTCTAACCTGTCATTTGGCGCATAAGCGCAAACAACAGTTAGGACCCGTTCCCCAGCCCGAAGGCGCAGGGAAACTACCCTCTCGTCTACCGGTGAAAACTCCGACGTACAGGCAGCAAGCCGGGGGGATACAAGAATACCCACCCCAGCTCGCCGCCTCTCACCGAGGGCAACTCCAGACTGGAACAGAGTCCAGCCCTTCTCCAGGAGACTGGTTCCAGAGCCCAGGCCATGCGTCGAGGTGAGCCCAACTATATCTAGCTGGTATCTCTCAACCTCACGCACTAGCTCAGGCTCCTTCCCCACCAGAGAGGTGACATTCCATGTCCCAATAGCCAGTTTCGATAGCCGGGGATCGGTCCGCCAGGGCCTCCGCCCTCGGCCACCGCCCGACACACACTGCACCCGACCCCTACGATACCTCCTGCGGGTGGTGGGCCTACAGGAGGGCGGGCCCATGTAACCTCTTCGGGCTGCGCCCGGCCGAGCACCACAGGCTAATGCCCGGCCACCAGACGCTCTCCGTCGAGCTCCCTCCCCAGGCCTGGCTCCAGGGTGGGGCCCCGGTAACCCTATCCCGGGCAGGGTAAACTGTTCCCTTGTTGTTACTATCATAAGGGTCTTCTGAACCGCTCTTTGTCTGGACCCTCACCCAGGACCAGTTTGCCATGGGAGACCCTACCAGGGGGACAAGCCCCCGGACAACATAGCTCCTGGGATCACTGGGACACACAAACCCCTCCACCACGATAAGGTGGCGATTCACGGAGGAGCCTAAAGTTTAAGAGCCTAAAGTTTAAATCCACTCTGACACTACGAGCAGCAGCTTCTTAGGGTGGAAGGTTTTCTCGCTGTATTCAGTGCTGATGTCAGAGAGGCAGCGGCGTCGAGCTCTAACTCCGACCCTGCACACATTTGATGATGCAGTCACTGAGTAGCCCCAACAGTTCAGTACAGTCACAGCCATTAAACAGCAGCTCTCCCTGAAACAGTCTGAGCTCTTGGTGAATTGTGATCTGTTTCTTTTATGGCTCAAACAGCTGCCTGCGTCTGGCTGCTGACCCTGCTCCTTCTGGTAATGCATGTAACTGATCAGTGTTTCATAATCCAAGATGGCAGACAGAGCAGAAAAACAGAAGCTACAAATCTGATTTTCAGTTCTCTGTCTGTGGTTAACCCTCCAGTACTGCAAACACATATGATCCTTTCTTCAACATGAATCATCTGCTCAGCAAAGATTGGAGGAAAAACGGATCTTTATTGCTTTTATACAAAAATATGTTTCAGATCTAAAAAAAAAAAACATTTTTAAACTCCTGTTTATGGTTCTTCTGGATGTTTCACACCTACAAGCCAAAAATGTCCAACAGTTGATTTGAAGCAGTTTTTTGTTCTTGTAAACTTCCTCCATGAAACACTGAAGTTGTAGTAGCAGGATCACTGACAGATTTGACACATTCATGCAGGTTTGATGATAATCAGACGTATCTGGATGAATCTGATGGCTGTTTGCTGGATTTCTGCAGCAGGACGCTCGTATGGACGCTGACTCTGTTCTTCTCTAGACCACAAATCCAACAGCAACAAGAACAAGTAGAAGAATGAAATCTGGCAGACTGACGATCAGTCCAGCAGCTCCTCCTGAACCTGCAGGTAGAAACAGGTGTGAGGTGTCAGCTGTCAGGTAGGTGATGAGTGAAGAACAGAACAGAATCCATTTCCTCTTCAAACTGCTGTCAGACATTATCTACTGCACTCTGATCACATCACTCAGACCAGCTGCTTTCTACAAAGTCTCATCAACAACATCTTTAGAAACAAACATCAACAACCAGGAAGCAGCTTCACCTCTGATCACAGACACACTGAACTCTGCTCACTCACCTGGAGGAGCAACACTCAGGTAGGTGATGCTGCTGAGGAGCTTCCCTTGCTTTGCTCCTATCTCAAAGACGTGACATTCATATGTTCCAGTGTCATTAACTGTCACGTCCTTCAGGATCAGAGGCACATCTCCATTATTCATCTGTCTGTCCTGCAGATCCACCCGGTCCTTAAAGGATGGATGCTGGTTATCCGGATCAACGTGTCCATCCCGGAATAAAAGCACATACACCGGCTCCAGGTCAGGTCTGTGCCACTCCATGGTGTTGATGTTGTTGCTGTTTGGAGCTCGACATGTCAGAGTGACGTTCTGTCCAGACTCAGCTGTGATGGTTTCCTGCTCTGAAAGACGAAGCCATTCAGTGTGTTATTAAAGAAATGTTCAGTACTTCAATTAAACATGTTTAGAACTTCAGCACCTGTATAACTACAGTGGTTACAAGAAGATTTGACCATTTGTTAAACTGAATTCATATTAAGCAGTAATCTCAGTCTCATGCAGACTCTGGTTATTAAAGATGAGACTCTAACATGCAGAGGCAGCTCTGCCTGCAAACATTTAGTATGAAAACAAATCCCAAACTGCAACAGCACAAAATGATATTCAGCAACAGCAGATTTCTGAGAAACCCGTCAGCCTCGACTCTTTCAGATTTCCTGCATGTGCTGCTGAGTTTACTCACATCTGCAGATCTGAGGACAGGAAGTGACCCTGCTGCATGTTTCTGAGATCAGCAGCAAACCTTTGGAGTCCATAAATGTGCATCGAGCTTCATGGACTGCAGGCGATGCAGTGAATTAGAGTCAGGTCAGAGATGATGCGTTCAGAGAGTGCTCCTCTCTCTCAGTCCATCACAACAGCAAAGCCTACAAACCGTGCTCATCATTTTGTCAGAGACTCCTTCACAGCAGCCTCTCTGACTGCAGTACATCACAGGCAGAGGTGCCACATGCCACGAGGCAAAGCAGGCAACTGCTCGGAGCTCCACGCCAGTGGAAGGGGAGCTGAGGGCTGAGAAACTTTAAGCTACAGCAGTGGGAAGTGATATCACTGAGACACCTGATCCCATTGTGCCTAATTTACCACATTTATGTCTGTTAGCAGACCTTCAACGAGCCTCCAGCCGTGCTCCCAGCATGCCAGGAGGATGGAGGATGCTGCGTGGAGGTCAAATGCTGATTGGTTGACATGTGGACCCAAACATGGAAGAGCGAGACAGCAGATTTCACCAGGAATACCAGAAAAACTACAGTATGAAAGTACAGGCGGCGGCCGCAGTGGAAACTTTTATTGTTTCTAACAGTCAGTTTCACTTCAGCTCTCTGTGTAACTTCACTCTCTCTGCGGCTCAAACAAGACTCACTGACCACATCTGTACCACTGACTCCGCTCCATTATGAGAGGCCTGCACGGCTCTGCTTAAACAAACTGATTGATGACACCCAAAGACATCGAGAGTCTCCATTCTGGGAGTGAAAAAAGAAAGAAGAGGAGGGGACGAAAAAACAAGATGGTGGTGATTCAAGCTGATCAAAAATAACTCGAATACATTATAACTTCCACCAGCCTCACATCATTCACTTTATTTGATGGCAGGTCAGCAGAGCAGCCTGATGTAGCCTGGCTCTGTGAGGGATTTCCTTCCCCCGGCTCAGTCTGGGATGAAGCTCTTTTGTTTTCCTGGTCTCTCGTGTCTGTGCCACAGGTGGGAATTTCCTCCCACTATCACAGTTTGCAGTGTTTTCATTTACAGCTGTAAAGCACCTCTAAATGTGCTCCTCTTCCTCACTACCTGCAGCATGTGTGCGTTTCTTAGTGCACGACTGACTCACGCAGCAGAGCAGTGAGAAGGGGGCGGAGCAAACAGTGCCCGCAGGAGAGCAGGTTTTTGGACAGACGTGTCTGAACACGAGACAAACTGAAGAGTCAATCCTATCACGCGAGCAACGATCCGTTACCAGTACCGGAGCTGGTACTGATACTATCGTTATTTCGATCGGCCCGCCCACCCCCAGCAGGTGTTCACTACACCTTCCACCGGAACTCAGCAGCCACGCGCACACTACCATCCCCAGTGGAAGGAGTTTAACCAGCAGCGCTGCCGCGCTTTATGCTGAGGGAATGTTAAAAGCAGCGGATCCAAAGGCAGGTTCTGATCGCATGACTTACTGAGGAGTTAGAGAAAAGTCATAACGAGGATCAGGAGAGGAAGTGAAGGAAGTGCGCATCAGCATCATACCGGTGGATTACAGCCGAAGCAGAGGCTCATATACCTGCCAACAAACACATGTAACTGCGCACACTGAGACTGCGCGGGAGCGCGCAATAAACACCTTTATACAACTTAATAAATCTCACCTGGACACACGCGCATTGCGGTTCTGTGCACATCTGGATCACAGTAACACACGTTAACTCCGCACACAGTTTTACTGCAATAAAAGCCCCAAACCTCCCGCCTTCACACACGAAGCTCATCAACATAAAACCAGGGTGATGCCCATCATCCATCCATCCATCATCCATCCATCCATGCGTCCATCTGTGTACGCTTCTATGTTTCTCTATCTCACAGTTAAGTGTCTAACAGTTAACGCTCACCTGCAGATGCGAAGACACCGACAAATAGGAAACAGCAGAGTGCTGCAAACATTTCCGTGTTATGATCCAACACTTATGCTGTCATAAATGTCCGAGGATGTCGGGATCTGCTGTGAATAAGAGAACCTGAGTGCATGAGTTACCTGGGTAATAAAACGGTAAGTAAAGCTTAAAGTCGCTGACTGTGAGAACAGAAACTTTCTCCCCACGTGTTATTTCTAATGCAGCCACTGAAACAGGAAGTAATCCACCAGAATAAAACTGTATTGTTACCGATGGCTGAGTGAATCTGCCTGTTTTATGTTTTTTTTTCTTTTCTTGTTATTCCAGCTTTTACTGCTGAAACTTTGCCAACATCTAATTTCCAAGGAAGGGAAACGAGCCAAACACGGTGACAAACACGGTTATTTCAAACCAGTCTCTCAGCCTCTGTGACCCACATTGAATTCTCCCAGCCAATCATCGGTGATCATTGTTCCCACGCTGACAGTTATGACGTCTAAACCGTCAGATGGGCGTTGTCTGAATGGTGACACCATCTGTGTTAGAAAGTGAAATGCAGGACTGTGAAACATCTCGATCCACCGCTCATTTCTTTAAAAAAAGGAAAAGTGAAGGTTATCATTAACTGAGTTGGATTAAAACTCGCTGAAGTTCAGCCTAAATGTTCTTTTATTTTACTGCAGTGTTGGTTTCATGCTTATCTGGAATTTAATGACTACACAAACTAAACATGTGAAGACCTCAAATATTTAATTATAACAAAGTTTCTCAGGAATTACCATGATAATCGTTATTTTAGTTAAAACGCAGTGGGATAAATGAGATGAGTCTCAGCAGAGGAGGAGCCAGATGGAGGTGTTTGCTTCGTTTCTCTGTGAGTGAGCACCAGAAGAGAAACTGTTTATGTCCATCACTGCTCATAAAACAGGAATATTGATGGATTCAAGGATTTAAACTCGACTGGAATCAAGGTTGAGGAAAGGAGGGATTCTGAGTGTGCTTTGGGTCCCCCTGGTGGACGTTAGAGGTCATGAACTCAAAGAGAATTAAAACTGAATCTGAAGGTTTTGCATTGTTGTGCCAGGTATTGTTTTCAGACATTAATGATATTTTTGATTAGTTCTAAGTCTTTCATACTGATCAATCAGAAAATAGCATCACTTTTCCTGGAAGATCCTTCAAATCGCTGACGGGAGAGCAGGAGGGTCTCAAGTTTTTCATTATTTCTGAAGTCTTTGTGTTTCTCTGATGAGCATCAGTAATAACTATAGATTCTTAGAGACAGCTTTATTTTTTTCTGTTGGCAGCAAACAATTTAGCATCAGTTTTATTGCTCTGTAGAGGTTCATATCTGATGCTTAAACAGGACACCTACACTGTACAACTTTGTGCATACTCTTGAACCCTTACACAGCAGCGAGTCTGCAGCTGAGAGAACAAAATCTGAAACTATCAGGAGCAGGTCATGTTCAGAGTTTCAGCTTAAAATTATCTGGAAGTGCCACAACTTCACTGATTATTTTATTTACAGCATGTTTTCAGTATTTACATTATAGTTTAATATTTTTGTAGATTTTTAATCACCATTTAATAACATCTCTGGTGTTGGTGGCGTAGGCATCATTATATGGGAAAGAAAAGTCATGTGATCCATGAAACACTTCTTTTAGAACGCCGCCCTTTTCCTGTGAAAGGGAAACCCTGGGTTAACTTAGAGAGCTGATAATCAGCTTCATGTGACCGTTTATAATGTCAGAGTAGAGAATCCGGATAACAGAAAGATATCCTGGATATGTTAAAGTCCCTTCATAGTACAGGGCCCTGATGTTGTATAACTGTTGTTATACAAGTGTTCAAATATGTGTAGCTTATAGTCATCGTATATTTTCTTACCCGATCACCTTACAAAGACATTGAATTTTTATGTCTTTGACTTTTAAAGGGCCATAATCAAATATGAAAGCATGTATAACCACTGAGCATTTAACAGTAAATATCATTCATGTAGATCTTCCTCATGCTGGTGTTGAGAGTGTAGCATCCACAGCACGCCAACATGAACCACGTCCCCAATGAGATGTTTGTAGGTTAAAATTAATTCACTTTAATGCTGAAGAACACGTGTTTCCTTTAGTCCTGGGACTCTAACAGTGATCAACACGCCACCATGAGGTCAAACTGGAACATTACTCTTACATCATCAGTGAGGCTTCTTTAGTAAAAAATGTATCATGCTGAGTTTGTTTGGGGTAATTTTAAAATAGTGTCAGGTCACAAACTCCGCTGGTGTGGAAGGGTGAATCAGTCCAGGACATCCAATCAGAACTGACACCATCACTTATCTTAACTGATGGATCAGACAATAAACTCAGTCACTTTCCTTTCACTGTCTCTTTATTGGGGTTAACAGTGTGTGTGATTCTGTAAGAAGCACAAGGTACATCAAACTTGATACATATGTTCAACACAGAAAAGGATAATGAACAGATAACTATGGCCCCCATTCTAATATTGTAACAGCAACATGTTGCAGTCAAACTTAGTGACTCCAGGCCACACCCCTCCCACTTAGCTGTAATGTCCCCTATCACCCCCACCTGAAGCTGATTGGTGGAACACACAACCTATGACTGAGCCAATGAACAATAAAGAGTCCTGCCTCCTTCTTTAGGGCCCTTTTCTGCAGTGAGGGAAAATCATCCCACCTCAGAAGTTGCTTTTGTTGGTTGTATTTGAGGGGCACTGTCAATTCTTTTTTTGGTAGTCTGTAGTTAAATAATAGCATAGGAGAAAAATAAGTATTATTTTTTTCTTTAATCTAGCCTAAACATAACTATTACAGGTGTGAAGCCGAGAAAATAAACAGTTTTTCTCTAACTGTGACAGGCTTTGTTGTTCAGTTTTCATATTCCTGCAGATACAAAACGCTTCACTTACTGTATCAATGTCAAATTAAAAGCCTAACCTTTCCATGGGAAAAGCATGCCTGATTACCAGCCTGCCCCTGGTCACCAGTCTGAGAGCTGATGGTAGGACTGTTCCTGTAAACATCAGTTCATGTGATGCACTTTAAACCATCTCAAATCATGTGAAAAAACAGCAATCCAGGCCGGCACTGTTAGCCAATGAGACTCACTGCTCGAAGTTAGTGAGGAGTGAAGACAGAATTCTGCACTCGGCCTGTTTCAGCCATTTTTAAATATCTACATTCAATGCACACTGCTCAGTGAACACTTGATGATCACATTAGGAAACAGAGTCTGTTATACTTAACGTACATCAATCTGTCCGGTTAGAAAGCAGCAACAACTGGGAATCCATTTCAGCTCCCTCCATACTGATTTGGCTCCAGTTTTGCATTTTGTTAGTGTCCTCTTTTTTCCTCCAGGGGGTGCTGCAGCACCAGGAGGATGCCTTGAGCATCACGGGGTTTCAGACGCCTCTTTCTGCAACATTTTCCAGCTCCTTCTGGGTCGGATCCTGAGATGTTCACAGCCAAGCCAGAGGAGATCCTCCAGTTTATGGGAGGAACCTCAGAACATCCACCAGATCTCCAATATTTAAGTACAGGGTTATGTTCTCATCTGTTTCTTTATATGAGATTTTCATCCATGTGTCTCAACTAAATGGAAATCTTATAACTTCTAGTTTCTGAAGATAGGATGTGCATAAATTCCACCCAGATCCTCAAATCAATCTGATGGACAACTGGTGAATGTTTAAAGGTTAAAGGTCCAGTCAGTAATTTTTAGGTTATTTAATAGAAAAAAAAAAAAAGGATATTGTATTCATAAATATACATTGATCAGTGTTTAATTACACCGTCCAACAAAGTGATGCATTCTCATGAACTCAGAATTAATCCATTAAAAATATATTTACTGCAGGCACTGTGGCAGTTGCCATGTTGCCCCCACCATCTTGGATACAGGGGCCGAGGTTGACTTTGTTCCGCCTAAATGTGTTTGTGTATGTAAAGACTGGTGGTCGTAGTGTGTGGTTGGAGGTGTGGCTGCAGGGGACAAGGTGGTGCCGGGGGTTCAGAGGGACGGTGTGAGGGGGGGCTGGCTGACTCAGCGGGCCAGAATTAACTCATCATGTCTTTCTTTACATGTGTGCATCAGCTCACTGTGCTGAGAGAGAGGAGAAGGAGACTGAAGCTGGCAATTATACACAAAGCAGTGAACAGTGCAACAACTGTGTGAAATAAACAATTGTGCAGATGTGCCACACTGGCACCTAACTATCTCCAGCATGTCAGACCCACAGATGGTGCAGCTGGTGCAGGTACTGGTGGAGATGGTGACACCACTGGCTGCCGTGCATAGGGAGCAGGTGGCGGTGCAGTAGCAGCAGCTGGAGATGCTAAGCAGGCTAAGCAGCACAGGAAGTAACAGCTTCCTTACAGTATCGTCTCTTCACGCATGTAGGGCTTCTGCTGCAACTGTAACCACTTCCTGTAAAGCATCGTTGTTTTGTTTCATCTGACCAGCAGACCAGTCCCCAAACTCTGAGTTTGTAAAAATAAATAAATAAAAAAGAAGCTGTTACCTTCTTACAATTAAATAATTCATCAATGAAAATTTTAATATTTGCCACGAGCTGCTGGCAGGTTTCCGGGTGACTGAGGAAGTAAGCTCGTCACACACACTCAGCACTGAAGCTTTCTTTACAGTTCATGTTCACTGCGTGTTGTAGCTGTTGTGGTTTAAGGCTTATTCTTTGTGTTCTGCAGTGAAATGAAGTGTGTATCGGATAACCACAACCAAACCGGAAGAAGTCAAATTTTCCATGTGACACCTCGGTGAAAGCCACAGAACCACAAGAGGAGAACAGATGAGGACATGAGTTTATTAATCTGCAGAGAAGCCAGATCAGCACCATGGGAGCAAAACATAAACATAAACAACCTTAATACAACAGTACAAGTATGAAAACATGGAACATATGAATATATTTACATTACTGCTGTTGGTTTTGCATGAAAGTACACTCTTATTAAAATAGTAGATGGGGTTTTTAAGTCATGTAATTGTAACTGAAGTGAGAAAAAGACACAAAACATATAAAAACCAACACGTGGATGTGCTCTGGTGTGAGGAGCTGGGGGAGCAGTCAGAGAGCAGCAGCTGGACGTCAGTGGTTGGACTGGTGGATACTTCAGTGAAGAGTAGACGACGTCTGGCTCTGGTTTAAAGTCTGAACACAAACACACACAGTTCAAACAACAGGAAGCATGATTATGCACCTCTCTGCATCGCACAGTTCAGACTTTACTGGGAACCACTTCAGATACAAATCACAGAGCTTCCATAACGCCCACACTTTAGCTGCTTCTTGACAGTCACAAGAGTCAAACCTGGAAGCCACAGAGCTGAAAGCTTTGAATCAACTGCATTCGGTGACGTTAGCATTTGCTGCTTCCAGTCCTCAGGCTGAGCAGTGACACTTAAATCATGAAGTATTCATTCTATACATTACTGGTGGGGTTTTTATAAGTAGGACTGCTGCGTGCGCTGGGCAGGTATTCAGTTCTTGTAGTCTTGTCTGTGAATTGTGTCTTGGTTACAAGATATAGGTACACTTTATACCAGCAAAAACACCCTGTGATAGAGTGGCAACCTCCAGCTCCCACATGACTGAACTGAATAAGCAGTTCAGACAATTAATAGACTGATGGCATAGCAAAGGCCGTCAAACTATGCATTACCAGAGTAATGCTTAGTAAGAATGTGTCCTGGCAGCAGAGAAAGAGTTCTCTCTTTCTCTGCTGGGTTCACTGGGTGAGCAAACTGTGAGGCCAATCCAGGCGGTGCACAGGTTGGTCAGTCAGGTCTTACAGTCTTGAGTGACTGCTCTATCTGCGGTCATGTTTTGTGCCACATGCCTACTCATCTTAGCAGCTATGATGCCTGACAGGAGTTTCCATGTTGCACTGAGGCAGGTTATTGGCCGGTAGTTGGATAGGTGTGGTCCCTTCTGGGTGTCTTTGGGGATCAGGACCATCCGGCCTTCAGTCAGCCATTCTCGGTGTGTCTTAGCCTCTAGCAGCTGGTTCATATGTGCTGCCAGGCGCTCATGGAGTGCAGCTGGAATGATGTAGTGGTAATGCTACGGTCATTGGAGCAGGAGGTCGGATTATCAATGTCTGCGTCAGGTGTTGAGGAACCATTGTGACGATAAGTGGGCTACAGGAACACAAAGGCTACTGGAACAATAACTGGGAACTGTGGAAATGCTACTACACATGTAATCCCAGCGAGAGGGGTTACATGAAGAGGATGTGGGACCTATGGATTCTTCGAAACCCAACATCCAAACTGACTTGATAACAAGGCGTTTGATATCCTGAGTTTGAGTCATGATGCGGTTAGCTTAGCTTAGAGTGGAGACTAGAAACACTCGTCTCTGTCCAAAGCCAAAGAGCAGCTGTACCTCTGCTCCTCTTTGCTGTGACGGCTGTTTGTCCATAATCTTCTGTTCGCACTGCTGAGTAGATCACAGCTGTATCAGTGTCTGTAGAACCAAACACACAAATTACAGCACAGGTATAATGTTATACAACATTCTTGGCAAAACGTTTTTTTTATTTTGACCATGCAGAGATTAAGTTATAGCTTTTGCAGCCAGCAGCAGGTTTTCACACTTTATTTCCACCTCTTCACACCTCTGCTGAGAAAGAACTGATTGCATAAAACTGGCAGATGTTTGTGTGAAGAAGACGCTGCACGACCGCAGAGATGCCACCTTTGTTTGGTGCAGGCTGACACACCTCACCACAGAGCAACAAGCAAACGAGTTCTCACAACATGAACGCTGCCATTGGCTGAAGCAGAAGTCTCAGAATAAACAACAGGAAGTAGCTGCTGTGGGTTTACATGCAGGACTTGTTTCATTGCATTAAAGGACACCTGGTTCTTTAGACATCTCATATTAGCAACACACTCACCCTGCAAACAGCCTACTGGATGTGCCAAAACCAGACAGCAGACACATCTGGGCCTCATCTGGACTCTTTTTGGATTTGTTGCTCAGTTTCGGCACTGCCAAAATCACAACACACCTGACATCTGGCTCGTGTAAGAGTGACTTTATGCCACTAAGTTCAAGCCAAATGTAGTCCAAAGAATGTGCATGTGCTGTTATTTATGTTGATTATCTGAAATGCATAGTTTTCCTGCCAGTGTTTTAGTGCAGAATCCTTTAACTCTTAT
Source organism: Amphilophus citrinellus (assembly GCA_013435755.1). Taxonomy (NCBI): domain Eukaryota; kingdom Metazoa; phylum Chordata; class Actinopteri; order Cichliformes; family Cichlidae; genus Amphilophus; species Amphilophus citrinellus. The sequence goes on from CM024194.1 coordinate 5,601,193, forward strand.
GAATTAACTCCTAATTATTCTGGTTGGCTACAACTGTTTCATTGTGTTTTAATTTATAGATCTGCTCCAACAGGACTGGTTTCAAATGAGTTCACTAAATTTAATAAATAAATAAACTTCAATTTAAAAAAAAAGAATATAGTTGTGAATTGAATTGCACCAGCTGCCCAGCCACAGATTTCCATAATATCACTGATTCCTTCGGTTTGAAGCATTTTTCCACCGCCTCTAACAGACGTGCTCAAACACTGGACCCTGTTTGTCTCTCAAAGATCATTTTTTAGCCTTTCACAGCTCGCGCAGGCTGAGAGGGGGGTTCAGCCTGGATGGATCATTTCTAGGGGCAGATTATTAACTTGTGTGCACTAAATCTTCAGCTTGTTCATTATAATTTCCAGAATTTGAGCGACTTTCTTAAAGCCACAAAAAAATAATAACAGAACTTAATATTAAAATCAGCCTTGAGTACATTAGCATTTTCATGTTAGCATGTAGCATAAACCAAAGCCTCAGTTCCTGTCTGCAGGTGTGAACCCTGATGGCCGTACCTCTCCTCTTTGACTTTGTTTTCTTCTCTTTAACGATGATCTGTTCATAAGTGACGTGTTCAGTTGTCACTGCTGAGTCGACCTCAGCTGCATCGCTGTCTGCACAATAGAACACACACACACAGAGGACGTCAGTGCAGGCAGAACAGCTGATGGCAGAGCTGATCACATAAACATCGCTGCAACTGTGGAAATCTTCACACAAAAACATTTTGGATCATTGATTGTTTTCATTTAGTGGTTAAGTCCTTTGTTAACATGACTGCTCATCAGCAGAGTGGCTGCATCTGATCAGGATGTCACAAAGACCATAAAATAAAGAAGTATTCAAATAATTTCATTCAATGCAGTTAATGCACTTAATGTCAGCACCTTTTTTTGTTTAAACTTTTTTTAATCAGATACATGATGTTGGACGACTGCAGAACTTCTGTTTACCACAGACCACAAATTACATCTCTGAAACAGTTATTTTGAAGCCAAAGTCTAAACCGATGAAGGGACAGAGATAACTTTGGGGCCTGTTCCCCAAAAAATACATTTGAAAAGTGTTTTTTTCTTCTGCAAGTTATACTAAATACTATACTACAAAACTACAAAAAAACAAACAAAAAAAAAAACAATCTACATATTACACCCTGAATCCAGAACATCAACATGATTAGCGTAGTTTCTGACACTAGAGTGCAGAATAACCCAATTATCAGCTTCAGGGGTCGTAGAATAAGCAGAAATGCAAAGACTGCAGTTCCTCTAATGTCCACATGAGGCTTGCTGTAAATGTGAGTCATTCCCAGAGACTCTCATGTTAAATGTCCAACTTTACACGAGAAATAAACAAGTTTACTGCCTGTTGCAAAAAATGTTTCAGTCTCTATAACTAATTTACTCCTTTGTAGCAACTGTAAATGTTTTTGAAACTAGGTTTAAAGTTTTCATTATTAGAGGCATGACTCTATGAGTGACAGGTGGATGGCGACACAGGCGGGTGAAACTGCTAGCTGTCTGCTTGGTTTCACCTCAGCTATTTGAAGCTCCTGAACTGGACCTCTGGACCATGTTTTTGCGATGCATAGTGGGGGGGGGAGCTGGGAACACCAGCAGAGGCCCCTGTCCATGAGATCTTCAATAACTCCCACCTCCGGTAGAGCTTCTACAGCAGTCTGAGGAAGGCTGAGGACTAGAGCTGTGTCCAAATTCAGGGGCCGCATCCTTCGAAGGCCACATTTGTAGGCTGATTATGTCACAGCGTGACTGTCCAAATTTGAAGGCTCCTCCAAATGCAGTCAATTAACACGTGCTTCTTTTCCCCGAATTTGAAGAATGGGTCCAGTGTATCCTTCGTGGCCTACCATAGCCCATGATTTATTGCGCATCAAAACTCAAACGCAGCAATGGTGGAGGAGAGCGGTTAAGAAGTTTGAAATATGATGGTTTCTGTGACACAAAATAAACTTTTAAGATGTTTTCAGGCAAACCTAAAATGAAGTGTAAACCTAAAATATTTGCTTGTTTTATCAAGATTTCGCTTAATTGCAAAAAGTTCTCCTACGTTTTCAGAGCTGTCCGTTGCCAATGCTCTACCAGCAGCTCGACGCGCCAGATGTCAGCTGACTGGCCGATCGAGGCTCGCTATACCCGGAGAGAACACCGACTCCCGGCACATCCTTTTCAAACCGCTGAGTGGAAGTTAAACACAGGTATAGCTCACTCAGATGATCTCTAATGGCTGATGCTTCGTATATTTCAGTGTTTCATTTGTTTCTGATCAAATCAGTTTGGCTGAAACTAAAGTTAAGCATCATGACTGGATAGTTTTATTCAACATTAATCTCTCACTACAGAGCTGTTAATATATTTGGAAATTAATCGTTCACCCATCTGTGTTCCTTGATGTGGAAATGTGGAGTTTTGACAGCTTATATTCAATTAAAAGCTGACATAATTTTTTTTCATAAAAAGTTCGGCTCCATTATAACAGTTTCTTTTCCACAGCTGTGTTTCACTCTGTCACGGTTGCTAGGTGACGTGAGTTATGCTGAGGTGAGGGCAGGTGACACAGATATGAAGGCAAGACCGTCCAGTTTCACAGCTGCTCACATTCGGCCTTTGGGGTCTTCGTGGGCTGTGAAGGACCTGGTCTACATAGGCCAGGTCCTTCGTCTGATTGGACCATGTTCCAACATTGTTGAAACTGTAGCACAGACCTGCAGCTACAAGATGGTTGGTGTATGTCATGATGGTTAATATACAAACTAGATGATGGACATGGAAGTTGAAGGGAGCCATCAAGCTGAAGAAGGAGTCCTATCAGGCTTGGTTAGCCTGTGGAACCCAATGGCATGGCTCATTTGGTCCATATAACTGAAGCAAGAACATGATCTGATTTGCTGGCAATAAATTTCTGGTAGCTATTGGATTTTGTCAGGGCTGCACTTTATCACAGATTCTGTCTTACGAATAGAATTTCTAGATATAGGTCAAATGTCAGAAATCTTCCTCTTTGGTGGCCTCAGCATCTCATCTGCTTTTTGCGAATGCTGTACACATGTAATGTGTATTAAACTGGAGTAACTTGTACCAGCTTTCAGTTTAAATACAAATCGAACCAAATTATGAAGCAGTTCAAATTATTACCTGAACCTATAAAACAAACTCAAAGATAAAAGATCAGGAAGTCTGAGTCTCACCTTCAGGTTTCCTGTGAACACATCGTCTCACCAGCAGAACCAGTAACACCAGTAGAACCACAACACAGACTGATCCAACAGAGGAGATCACAGAGAGGACAGGAGGAGAAAGTGATGGAGAAAGAGTGATGGAGGTGGAACCTGGTGGAAGTGTGGATGTAGGTGGAGGTGTGGATGTAGGTGGAGGTGTGGTGGTGTGTCTCTCTAAAATAAAGCAAACACAGTCATTAAGTTCTGGTCACATTGTGAATGTTGAAACCTGCAGAAACACAGACAGGTGAGTGTGTCACCTGTGACAGTGATCCAGCTGGATGGAGACTCTCCATGACCGCTGATGTCACACTTGTAGAGGCCTTCATCAGACCTGGAAACATGCTGGATGGTCATGTGACCTGTAGGCTGCTTCCTGATGAGGGAGCCATCTTTATAGAAAGCAGCTGGGAGGTTGGAGGGAGGGGTCTTTGTTTGACAGAGCAGAGTGACGTCATCTCCCTCCATCACAGGGAGGACAGGACTCTGCAGGATCACTGATCCACCTCAACACAGAGACAAACTACAGCATTTCATCCATTTACACACAGCTTCATCAACACTAACTCCACACACTCAGCTTACCAGAGACTGTGAGCTTAACCATGTTACTGATGGCACCCTCTCTGGACTCACACCAGTAAACTCCACTGTCTGATCGGAAAGCAGTGATGTTACAGAAAGAACCAGCTGATCTTCCCCACCCATCTCCACACTGAGTCCTCTGTCGTTTGCTTGTGTTCCTCCTCAGAGTCCATCCAGCAGAGCTGTCGTCCTCCTCACAGCTCAGAGACACAAAGTCTCCTTCAAAGAACTGAGAGCTGCTGGGACTCACAGTCAGACGAGCTGTGAGGGTTACAATGAAACATGAAGCCAAACAGGTCATATTAGTGAGCATTTAAAAAAAAAAAAATCCTGAAAGAGTAGTTGTAAAACAGCTAACTGATCATCTGCAGAGGAACGGTTTATTTGAAGAGTTTCAGTCAGGTTTCAGAATTCATCACAGTACAGAAACAGCATTAGTGAAGGTTACAAATGATCTTCTTAGAGCCTCTGACAGTGGACTCATCTCTGTTCTTGTCCTGTTGGACCTCAGTGCAGCTTTGATATTGCTGACCATAACATTTTATTACAGAGATTAGAGCATACTATAGGTATTAAAGGTACTGCACTGCAGTGGTTTGAATCATATTTATCTAATAGACTCCAATTTGTTCATGTAAATGGGGAGTCTTCCTCACACACTAAGGTCAGTTATGGAGTTCCACAGGGTTCTGTGCTAGGACCAATTCTATTTACATTATACATGCTTCCCTTAGGCAGTATTATTAGAAAGCATTGCATCAATTTTCATTGTTATGCAGATGATACTCAGCTTTATCTATCAATGAAGCCAGATGACGCACATCAATTAGTTAAACTGCAGGAATGTCTTAAAGACATTAAGGCCTGGATGACCTCTAATTTCCTGCTTCTAAATTCAGATAAAACTGAAATTCTTGTACTCGGCCCCACAAATCTTAGAAACATGGTGTCAAACCAGATACTTACTCTGGATGGCATTACTTTGGCCTCCAGTAACACTGTGAGAAATCTTGGAGTCATTTTTGACCAGGATTTGTCTTTCAATGCACATATTAAACAAATATGTAGGACCGCTTTTTTGCATTTGCGCAATATTTCTAAAATTAGAAACATCCTTTCTCAGAGTGATGCTGAAAAACTAATTCATGCATTTATTACTTCTAGGCTGGACCATTGTAATTCATTATTATCAGGCTGTCCTAAAAGCTCCCTGAAAAGCCTTCAGCTGATCCAAAATGCTGCAGCTAGAGTACTGACAGGGACTAGAAAGAGAGAGCAGATTTCTCCCATATTGGCTTCTCTTCATTGGCTCCCTGTTAAATCTAGAATAGAATTTAAAATCCTTCTCCTCACCTAAAAGGTCTTGAATAATCAGGCCCCATCTTATCTCAAAGACCTCATAGTCCCATATCACCCCAACAGAGCACTTCGCTCTCTGACTGCTGGCTTACTTGTGGTTCCTCGGATACTTAAGAGTAGAATGGGAGGCAGAGCCTTCAGCTTTCAGGCCCCTCTTCTGTGGAACCAGTTCCCAACAGTCATGTTGATTGTTGGGTTTTGTCTGTATTATTGTGGGTTCTTTGCCCACAATACAAAGCACCTTGAGGTGACTAATTGTTCTGATTTGGCACTATTTAAATAAAACTGAATTGAATTGAATTGAATTGAATTGAATTGAATTGAATTGAATTGAATTGATCAGGTTGAAGCTGTGACAGAAGAAGGTTACTGACCTTGGTTTGTTGTGCAGCTCAACAGTGAGATCAGAACTAAAGAGAAATGACACTCAGGTTGGATTGAGGTGAACACAAAGAACAACTGCACACAAACAGCTGACAGACACACAAACTCGTCTCTCTCTGATAGATCTGCTCATTTTAGAGTTGATGCAGCAACAAGTTTCAATAAAGTTTGGACAACGACAGACCGAGAAAGTTGTGAAAGACGGCTCATGGACAATCTTGCAAATGTTCAGACAGACTCTGCATGCTCCTCTAACCCATCTGGAATTTTTTTCCAAAAAGCAGCAATTCGAGAAATCTTTTTGTCCTTTTATTAAAATCATGAAAAGCTAAAATACAACTGGTGGATGATATCAGAACAATTTGGACTCTTCGTGCTCTTCTACTGCTGTTTTAATTTGAAAATCAGGTCTTAAAACAATCATTGCGATTATATTCTCTAACTCTAATCTGATTATACAGGAAAAATATCAACTACTTCTAAATCTCACAGTACAGTCATGTGTCCTCTGTGCAGCTGTGTTCATGTAATCTGTGAATGATTTGAGCTTTTCACTGCCTGCTGTGTTTCCTGGACTCCTGAGCAAAGATAAAGAGTCAGTTCAGACCTGCAGTTGGTCCTCATGGTGTTTGAACTTGAATTCAGCCTGATTAGTTTTTCATGTCTTCTCCTCCATCATCAGTTATCAGGAGAGCAGACAGTCAAAGGTCAATAATTCAAACAAACACAGAGATTCTACTTACAGAGCAGACACAGCACAGATGTTTCCTTCATCGTCCTTCTCACTCATTTGAGCTTTTTTTCATTTCTCTCACTGACACCAAGTAAAGCCCCGCCCTCTTCCTCTGAGCACCAGCTTTACTATTGGTGCAGACACAATTTGGGGGGTGGGGGGTGTCACTTTATACAAACAGACACCCAAATCCATTTCCATGTAGTGTACGTCCCCCTCAGTGAGAGAGGCAGATATGAGCTGAAACACAGGAATCAAACCAGGGACGCTGCTGTTATGGAGCTGAACTGGAACCATTCACACACTGAGGCCCTCTGAACACATTTTAATGACAGCTGTGCAGAGACACACTGATGACTGACTGGAACACTATGATTCACATTTTAGATTAACACCATCCTCCCACAGGCTTTAGATATGGCCACTAGAGGGAGCTGCTGGACTGGAAACACCACATGGATACAAGCAGATCATCTGTGATGCTTTCAGAACTCTGTGTGGTGGCAGTGAATGAACACAAGAAAATAAACTATTCATAGTCATCAAATAGTCATCATTAAACACTTTGAATTAGAAACTGAATCGAAAGTAAAACAGGAACAGTGATGCACAGGATGAGTTCATTAGAGTTACAGCCTCAGAAACTCCAAGGTAACAGCTTTCTTGATAAGAGCCCACCTAAATACTTCACAGAGTTCTAGTTGCACAGACATCTCAAAATGAGCTCTTCAGAGAAAACTGTGTGAGTCTGGACTTCATGGTCAAATTGCTGCTATGAAGCCACATCACTGGAAGAACAACAAGAGGAAGAGAATGGCTTGGACCAAGGACCACAAGGAATGGACACTAGACCAGTGGAAATCTGTCCTTTTGTCTGATGAGTCCAAATTTGAGATTTTTGATTCCAAACACCATGTCTTTGTAAGATGCAAAAAAGGTACATGCGTAGTTTCCATTGTGAAGTATGGAGGAGAAAGTGTGATGGTATGGGGGTTCTTTGCTGGCGACACTGTTGGTGATTTATTCAAAATCCAAGGCACACTTAACCAGCACCTACCACAGCATTCTGCAGTGACATGTCATCCCACCTGGTTTGAGCTTAGTGGGACCATCATTAATTTTTCAACAGGACAATGACCCTGAACATACCTCCAGGATATGTCAGAGCTATATGACCAAGAAAGAGGGTTATGGAGTGTTGCGTCAGATGATCTGGCCTCTGGCCTCCCCAATCACCTGATCTAAACCCAACTGAGATGGTATGGGAGGAGTTGGACCGAGGAGTGAAGGCAAAGCAGTCAACAAGTGCTCAGCACCTTTTTTTTTGGTATGTGCATGTATGTGTCAGCATACCTGCATATATTCACAAGTGAAGACATGCACATGATCCCGTCAAATCCAACGTGGTGAGCCCAACTCATCACACGAGAATTTTTTTTTCGTTCACAAAAAGGTAACCAAGAATAAAAGCACCTAAGTTAAAGCCAGCATCCAGACCCCTAAACAAGGACATAGAGAGTACCAGAAACCAAACCAGGCAGTGTGTTTAATCCAAACATCACAACACAGAATGGCGACAAGAACCCAAGTGTCTGCAACCTGCATCAAAGGCAGAGAAGCAGTGGAAGCCCCTGCGCCAAGGCAGAAACATGCAGTAAGGTCTCTACCAGCGCCTGGGACCCTTGCCAAGACCAACAGAGGCTGAGAGCACAGCCCAGTCCCACTCAGGCAGCACGGGCACCCAGAAAAGAAGCCCAAAGCACCACATGAGCCAAGGGACAGTGAACAGACCCAAAGCCCAGGAAGGACACCAGCCAGTACAATCCAGGAACCCAGGCACAGCCCCAGCAGCTCAGGATAACCTGGCCCACAGGACGCCCACCCGAGCCCCCCACCGCCACTGACCCCGCCACCCCCCGACAGAGCAAAGGGCGCCCACCCAGGCCCAGAGAGCCTGGCACAGAGGCAGTGCACCAGAACCACAGGGCGGACAGCGAGCCCGCACCAAACGTGTATGCACAGTGCAGGGTAGGGGGAAGGGGAAGATGAGAGGGACCCACCCATCCCCCAGCAGCACGACCCCCAATGCCCATATCAGACCCACCCCACCCCATGGAGCCCCCACACCATCAACATGACCCCCCACCGGAGGGACAAGGACCGGACCCCACCAGCATTTAGGAGAGGAGCGAGACAGCAGTGGGGAGGAAAGAGAGCTGGAGGGGGCTGAAGACACCGCAAAATGGCCCTCGAACCTCATCACTTATCAGCCCACCTGCCACTCAACTCCTACCATATCTTTCCTTTTTAAAAAAAATATTAAATTAAATTATTATTATTTATATGTAAATAATATTTTTTATTTCTGTCATATATAATATATAAAGTCTATGTATTTATGTTTTAAGTATATTCCCCAGTTTCCTGATTAGGGAGAATCTATAAATTATTATAATTTATGCATTTTCTAATTTCCTGATTGGAATTTTATTTCTTTTTAAGTGTGAGCCCCATCTACCCGTGTAAAGTGACTGGTGAGATGCAGGTGGATGGCAGGTGAAGTAGGGAAGAGTGAGGGGGGGGGGGGGGGGGGGATCCACATTCCTGTAGATGGCCTGACCTGCTATGTGACCTCCTACTACCAGTCCAGCCTGCTACCAATACCTGCAGTGAGATATGTAGTGCTCCACATAAAAACAATTATTATGACTCTTATGTGTGTGTGTGCTAAGCTAGTGCTGTGCATTAAAAGAAGAGTGACAAGTGAGGTTAATCCGATCCTGGTGGAGAACAGAGAGGAAAGGTAGAAACCCCCCCCCCACCCCACCCCCCAATCCCGCCCCCAGACCCAAGGAAGGCCCTACCCCCTGAAGCCCCCCGCAGATCGACAGTGGCAGGGGCCCAGGGATCCCCAGAGGGGCAGAAATCATACCTAGGGGACTGGGCCGACGGCACAAAGAGCAAGGTACTTCTAAGAACAGATCAAGAATGAGGTGGAAGTAAGAGACCGCCAAAAGGCAGAGCAACTGAGGAGAGGGCCAGGGGGAGGAGTCACACCCACCTGGAACGTGGTAAAGCTTCACACAACCAGTCACCTGGAGCTCATCTCGTGCTGACACTATGGTCAACCGCCTCAACCCTCCCCTAACCCCAGGAAACATTTAATGAGGAGGTGTGTCCAAACTTTTGACTGGTACTACACGAGGTCTTGAATAATCAGATGATAGCGTGATGGTGACAACAGTGCCACCATGAGGTAAAACCGGAATATTACCTGTATTGCTGTGCAGAGCACACTGACTGAGCACACCATGACCACAAGAGGGAGATATTTGAGTGTAAATGAATACAAGCCCTCCTCAGTTCCTCATGTTATTAATGAAACAAAGAAAAATAAATAGCACATTGCAGCAAGAGCTAATACCTGTCCAAATAAAATGGCTACATTGTATAAACATTACCTTCACTTAAATATGTGTTCAAAATAGTGGTAAAAAAGACTGTGAGTACTTGTGTGGTTTTTCATCAGGTTAATATATAAACTGAAGAACTCATTCCAGGTGGAGGCGGAGTTGGTAGAGTAGCTAATCTACTAACTGGAAGGTTGGTGGTTTGATTTGGATGGTTTGATTCACATCATCTTCATTATTATATGTATACACTTATATAGTAAAGGCATTCTATTCTATTCTATTCTATTCAATATCTTGAAACATGAAGGGAGGAGTAAGTAAACAGAATTCAACTGCATTCAATTGAACTGACTGCGATCTACTGACATCTAGTGGTGAAATTTCCACACTGTACCATGAAACTGCAGTTATTTGTAGAACGTCTACTCTGCTGTAGCTTCAAAGCTTCGCCAATAGATGGCAGAAGATTTCAAACGTGTTTCAGGATCACTTCAAGTTTTAAAGCAATTTAAACCCACAGATGGGAGTCTTCTGCGCTGGATCAGGAGATATGTACAATCTGAATGACATGTTCATGAATTTGTAGTCTCTCTACTAAAACATTTCAGCTCTCTGTTTTCATGTCGAAGTCTGGGTTTGGAGCTATGAATGTTTCCCACCATGATCGTTTACTGAGAGAACCAAGTTTACACCTGCCTGGGAATTTTAGCTGTAAAGTAACTGTGATCATTGTCTGAAGTCCGAGTTTACTGGTTGAGGTTGTTCTGCTTCATCTGACCAGCAGACAAGCCCCAGTTGCTACCAGAGAATAATTTTTTGATCCTTATAATTAAACATTTAACTATGGAAAATGAAATTTTCTAGTTTCTGTGTGAAGCCCTCTAAACTCTTCACACACACTCAGCACAGAAGCGTTTCTGTGCAGTTTGCACTCACTGAATGTTGCAGCTCTTGTGGTTTAAAGCTTATTCTTTGCTTTCTGCAGTGAAATGAGGTGTGCGTCGGTTAACCACAACCAAACCGGAATAAGTCAAATTTTCCATCTGACACCTCAGTGAAAGCCACAGAACCACACGAGGAAAACAAATGAGGACACAAGTTTATTAATCTGGCAGAGAAATCAGATCTCTACCATGGGGGGCAAAAGCAAACAACCATAAATAACATTTATAAAACAGTATGAATATATTTAGATTGTTGTTGCTAATTTAGCATGAAAATACACTTTTAAGCTCAAAAAAATAATATCTGATTTTTTAATGATATGAGTCTAAAGAAGTGAGAAAGAAATTTAAAATGTAAAAATATTTTTAACATGTGGATGGTCTCTGGTCTGAGGTGCTGGTCAGAGAGCAGCAGCTGGACGTCAGTGGTTGGACTGGTGGATACTTCAGTGAAGAGTAGACGACTTCTGGCTCTGGTTTAAAGGCTGAACACAAACACACACAGTTCAAACATGATTACAAGCTTTGGAGTTCAATCAAGACCTCCAATCTGCACCTCTCTGCATCACACAGTTCAGATTTTACTGGGAACCACTTCAGGTACAAACCACAGAACTTCCACTTCCACCCACTCTACTGTGGCGCTGCTTCTTGAAATTCCCAGGAGTCAAACTTGAACACACAGAGCTGAAACATTTGCATCTACTGCATTCAGTTCCAGCTTCTGGTAGAAGATTTCCTGTGCAAGATTTACCCACATTTCATGTCCAGCAAAACACCCTGTGACAGAGTGGTGACCTCCAGCTGCAGCATGGCTGAACTGAATAAACAGATAAAAAACTGGATGAATTGATGGGCCTACGTAAACAAATATCACACTGATTAGTACAACTGTTTTTCTCTCCTGGCAGAGGAGAGTTCTCTTTCTCCCTCCCTCTCTGCTGTGTTCACTGGGTGGGCGAGCAGTGAGGCTTCAGAGAGTACTGTGTGCTCAGCGGTGGTGTAGCAGTGAACTGAGGTGTGGGTGTATTAAATTTGATCCAGTTAACTGTATATATAAATATCTATAAAGGACCTAAAACTGAACCTTGTGGTTCACCACAGGTAGTTATGAACTGTAGATGATGAGATGTTATCTGTGGTCACCAAAAAGCTTCTGTTGAGTCAAAAACTGCAGTTCTGTGCAAAAGAATGCATCCATACTCCAACACAGCAATAGCAACACAACAGCAACACAAAAACAGCAGATTTATGTGTCTTAAACTATCAGACACATTGTTATTGACTTCATTAATTTATTGGTTGATAATTTTCATTACACCTGGATGGGAAACTGGCTGCATCCACTCTGCAGAAAAACATATTTGTGTCATAGTCTTTGCTGGTAATGGTGTTTTGGAGTGTGCTCGTCCCCCGAGTCTAAGAAAGGAACGGTCAGGCCTTTCCTATATGTGTTAATCAGGACTCTTTGCCACTCCAGGCTCTACTGGACTCTGGGCAGAACAGAGTCTCCTAGATGGCGAGTTGGCAAAGCAATTAAAAATACCCCTACAACCTTTAAACCTCACCTATGACAGCCTTAAACAGACATGTTTTTGCCACAATAACCCACTAGATAGATCTCTGGCAACCACCATGAGTCTCTGGATCTGTCCTCACTGCCTAAGGAATACCACGACCTACAAATGGTATTCAGCAAAGACAGAGTCCAGTAACTACCCCCCTGGGGGCACCCCTGCCCACCAGCTGACAATGCAGCCCAGAGCAGGAGTTCCTGGAGAAGCATATTCAGGAGTCTCTGACAACAGGGATCATGAAACCATCTTCCCTTCTCTGCAGGGAACTGTCATCTTTACAAATTCAGACTCTGACATGCCTACCACTTGGTCCAGAGAGGGAAGCAAATTGAGAACAGCATTCAACACACCACCACCCTGCAGTTTTCCAGGCCCGAGACAATGATGCACTCAGGGATTTTCTGAATACCTGAGTTTAACCCCCATTGACCTTCCTCGACTCTGTATCCCAGAGTGAGGAAATTTGTTTTTAGTTGATTCTTTGCTGTAACGATGCTTCTTGGCAATAAATCACATACCATTGGAAAGTCTTCTTATTTCCCCTTAAATGGAACCACATTTGTAAGAAAAATGAATTTGTGGGTGTAGCAGCAGAGTTCAGTCTGTAGGCTGTGCCCAAATAGGCTTTCCAACAGTGTATGATTTATATTTATATTTCCTTCCTGAGTTTATTTTATACTTTAAAGGAATAATGCAACAATAATTTTGCTATTGTTAGTCATGATGTGGTTAGCTTAGCTTAGCACGAAGACTGGAAACAAGCCTCTGTCTGAAGTTAAAAACAAAGAGCAGGTGTACCTCTTTTCCTCTTTGGTGTGACGGCTATTTGTCCATAAAGGATGTCTTCATTTCTCACTGCTGAGTAGACTACAGCTGTGTGACTCTCTGCAGAACCAAACACACACAAATGACAGCACAGTGATACAACAACACTACAGCTGCAGCTAAACATTTATTAACTTTGATCATGCAGAGATTAAGTTACAGCTGTTGCAACAGGCAGAACGTTTTCACACTTTTTTCCTCCTCTTTACACCTCTGCTGAGAAACACCAACCGACTGCACAGAACTGGCAGATGTTTGTGTGAAGAAGCTGGTGCACGACCACAGAGATGCCACCTTCTTTCCGTGCAGTCTGACACACTTCACCACAGAGCACCAAGCAAACATGTTCTCACAACATGAACGCTGCCATTGGCCAAACCAGAACTCTCTGTGGTGAAAAGTCTCAACAGCTTCAGACTCGAATCAACAGGAAGTAGCTGCTGTGGTTTCACATGCAGAACATGCTCCATTGCATTAAAGGACATTTGGTGTCTTCAGCCTGTTTCTTTAGACATCTCATATTCACAACACATTCAACCTGCTAACATGGAAAGTATGGAAAGTCTTCAGACCCCTTTAAATTTTTCACTCTTTGTTTCATTGCAGCCATTTGCTAAAATCAAAAAAGTTCCTTTTTATTTCTCATTAATGTTCACTCCATCTTGACAGAAAAAAAACAGGAATGTAGAAATTTTTGCAAATTTATTAAAAAAGAAAAACTGAAATATCACATGGTCATAAGTATTCAGACCCTTTGCTGTGACACTCATATTTAACTCACATGCTGTCCATTTGTTCTGATCCTCCTTGAGATGGTTCTACTCCTTCATTGGAGTCCAGCTGTGTTTAATTAAACTGATTGGACTTGATTAGGAAGGGCACACACCTGTCTATGTAAGACCTCACAGCTCACAGTGTATGTCAGAGCAAATGAGAATCATGAGGTTGAAGGAACTGCCCAAGGAGCTCAGAGACAGAATTGTGGCACAGATCTGAACAAGGTTACAAAAGAATTTCTGCAGCACTCAAGGTTCCTCAGAGCACAGTGGCCTCCATAATCCTTAAATGGGAGAAGTTTGGGACGACCAGAACTCTTCCTTGGCCGTCCAGCCAAACTGAGCAATCGTGGGAAAAGAGCCTTGGTGAGAGAGGTAAAGAAGAACCCAAAGATCACTGTGGCTGAGCTCCAGAGATGCAGTAGGGAGATGGGAGAAAGTTCACAAAGTTAACTATCACTGCAGCCCTCCACCAGTCAGAGCTTTATGGCAGAGTGGCCCGACGGAAGCCTCTCCTCAGTGCAGACATATGAAAGCCTGCATAGAGTTTGCCAAAAAACACATGAAGGACTCCCAAACTGTAAGAAATAAAATTCTCTGGTCTGATGAGACAAAGTTTGAACTTTTTGGTGTTAATTCTAAGCAGTGTGTGTGGAGAAAACCAGGCACTGCTCATCACCTGCCCAATACAATCCCAACAGTGAAACATGGTGGTGGCAGCATGGGGGTGTTTTTCAGCTGCAGGGACAGGACGACTGGTTGCAATTGAAGGAAAGATGAATGCAGCCAAGTACAGAGATATCCTGGAAGAAAACCTCTTCCAGAGTGCTCAGGACCTCAGACTGGGCCGAAGGTTCACCTTCCAACAAGACCATGACCCTAAGCACACAGCTGAAATAACAAAGGAGTGGCTTCACAACAACTCTGTGACCATTCCTGACTGGCCCAGCCAGAGCCCTGACCTAAACCCAACTGAGCATCTCTGGAGAGACCTGAAAATGTCTGTCCACCAACGTTCACCATCCAACCTGACGGAACTGGAGAGGATCTGCAAGGAAGGATGGCAGAGGATCCCAAATCCAGGTGTGGAAAACTTGTTGCATCATTCCCAAGAAGACTCATGGCTGTACTAGCTCAAAAGGGTATTTCTAATCAATACTGAGCAAAGGGTCTGAATACTTATGACCATGTGATATTGCAGTTTTTCTTTTTTAATAAATTTGCAAAAATTTCTACATTCCTGTTTTTTTTCTGTCAAGATGGGGAGCTGAGTGAACATTAATGAGAAATAAAATGAACTTTTTTGATTTTAGCAAATGGCTGCAATAAAACAAAGAGTAAAAAATGTAAAGGGGTCTGAATACTTTCTGCACCCCCTGTAAAGTTTGAATTAATTGTCAAATTTAATCTGCACACTGATGAATCCCATCAGCCTCTGATTTCCATAATATCACTGATTCCTTCAGTTTGAAGCAGCACGTTTCCACTGGACCTTATTTTTCAGTTTTGAGCCATTTTCAGCTGTCATCCTGTTATTTTTAAGTACAGATTATTAACCCGTGTTCTGAAAATAATCAGCTTGTTAAGTATAATTTCTAGAATTTCTGACTTTTTTAAAGAACCCAAAAAATAACAATAAAACTTTCAAATATTACAGTTAGGGTTTTGCTGATTAGTAAATGTTAGCTTGCTACTAACATGGTGAACTTAATTAGCAAAACTGTTCAGCATCATCAGTGCATTAGCATTCTCATGTTAGCATGTAGCTTAAAGAAGTGAACCATGATGGAGACAAAGAGCAGCCGTACCTCTCGTCTTTAGTTGTTTTTGCCTCTCTGTGATGATGACTGGTTCATAACTGACGTCTTCAGTTCTCACTGCTGACTCGACTGCAGCTGGATCTGCACAATAAAACACACACACAGGACATCAGTGCAGGACAAACAGCTGATAGCTCAGCTGATCATATCAATATTGCTCTATCTGTAGAAATCTTCACACAAAAATAGATATTTTTTGTTTAGTATTTAAATTGTTTTCACATTTAAAAAATGAAAATGAACTTAAATTTCCTTTGATAACGTGACCTATCAGGATGCCGCACAAACTACGATATAATCACTAATTTGAGTAATTGGACTTAATGCAGTTGTTAATAATTTCTTGTTCTGTTTTTAAATCTAACACCTCTGTGTGCAAAACCCACAGCTGTGTTTTTTTTCCCATCACAAACAGGATGCCGGACTGCAGAGCTGTGAGCGTCTGCTAACCACAGACAACAAACACACAGTCAAACACACAAACAACACAACAACAAACTGAGTTTTTAAATTTGGAAAAAGAAGCAAATAAAGTAAAAGTGTAAAATATGAACAGAAACACTATAAAAATAATAACTGTAATTCAGGGTTAAACTAACATGAAACAACACACATTTCTGCACAATGTCCCCATCGTTATATACTTATAATGTTATATAATAATGTTATATAATAAATATCACCATAATCACAGTCAGAAACAATCAGCATCAAACTAAAACCAGTCACCCTCTGAGCTGAAAGTCAGTGAACGTGTCCTCACAGTCTTGAGGAGATATTTTATAAAAAATGCTGCTGCTTTGGAAAGTCCCTCAAGAACAAGTCTAACTACTCAGAGGCTGGATGTTACGCCTGTGGGGAAACTGGGGGCTTTACTCTAAAATAGGTTTAAAGGGCTTTGTTTCTCATGTAAATTACTATAATATAGACTACAGGTGCCAAATTACATGACATCACACCCTCAGTCCAGAGCATCAACATGATCAAGGTCTCTGGTTTCTGACGCTGAATGACCCAATCATCAACCTGAAGAATGAAGCTGAAAAAGACAAATGCAGTTCCTCTAATGTCCACTGGAGGCTCCAGCAGTGAGTCACTCCCCATTAAAATGTCCAAGTTTACAAGAGAAATAAACACGTTTACAGTCTGCTGCAAAAGCAGTTTCTCTATCCGGTTGTTAAGTGATGACGTAGAATTCCATTTCCTGGTCCAAACTGTCACATGATCAATGCAATGGTGTGTCCCTCGTTGTTTTAACTGATCCAAAAAAAAAAAAAACCACACTCAGCTGTCATTTTACCAACAAGAAAGAAAAGAGAAAATGTGTGCAGTTGATAAGGTATGTTGTAATCTTGTGTAATAGTCACATGTTCTGCCATTGCTGTTTATTTCAGAGCATTTGGACCCGGAAATGACATCAGACTCAAAGACCGAATAGCTAACATACCTATTCACAACAACTATACAGAGCCTGAATAGTTTTAGTTTGAATATATATCTACTGATGCACCTGAAAACATCATCAGTGACATATTCTGGGGGTCATTGGGTGTTTCAGGTCTTCCTATATCATACACCCTCTCCTGGGTGACCCGGCCACAGTTGATCAGACTGCAGACTGTGTTCAGGTAGCAACCGCTTTCTCCATGGACCATCTCTTTGTATCCAGAGCCATCTCAAGGCTTTCTCAGCTGCTTCAGTGATGTTCTTGAGGGCTCTGCTCCTCGCTCCCCCTGTAATGCCCAGTGTACTCACTGCTCTGAGCAGTGAGTGCCCCACAAAACCACTTCAGCCTATTTCAATGGACATACACCTTGCCTTCCAGCCCTGCTCATGACAGCTTATCACCAATCGAGCATATTTAGACCCCTTGCATTCATGTGCCTCTCCAAGGCGATCCTCTCATGGTACTGTCAGCTCCATGATGATATATTCTTGGTGGACTCTGAGACTAGAAGGATATCCGGCCTCAGAGTGGTGCTGACAATATGCTGTGGGAATCGCAGCTGTTTCTCCAGGTCCACTGAGAGCTTCCATTCCCGAGCTGTTGATAGGATGCCTGTGGCCACCTCGTTGGGCACATCTCTGGATTGCTCTCCTGCCTTTTAAAAAGGCCATTGAGGTGATGGTGTTGCACACTCGGCTGTGGCAGCTGATTCCCTTGCTGATGGCTTCTGCAACTGGTTTCAGCACTTGGTTAAGGCGCCAGGTGTAAGTGCTGGCTGAGTGCTGTTGGACAGGAGCTCAAAATGTGCTCTTACTATCCTCTTGCTAGACACAGTGGGCAATTTGGTGTTTCCACCTTCCCCGAGGTACGTGTCTGCACAGCAAAGACGATAATGGAGCAATATGGACCATTGGATATACGGAGAGTGTCCCAGAGAACTGAAGGCTGTTGAGAAAAATAACAAGGCAGTCTGCTCAAAAACATTTGCATTATCAGGAATTCGGCTACCTTAGCCGGCCTGGCTCCATAATGCCCTGACCCCCCTCGTCTCTGTTGCCCCCCCCCATATTGCTATCCCAGCTTTAAATGTGCTATATGCTTTGCTGAGGTGTTTTTTTGGAACCTGGTACCGTGCTCATAAACGAGCATAGTACGAGATGAATTCTCATTATTAGGCCTTTTTGATTGTATCTGATTACTAGGCTTCACTTAACTGGAGTCCCTGAACTGGACCTCTGGACTGAGTTTGTGCTGTTGGAGCATTTATAACCCTCTGTACCCCACAGCAGCCACCTTCCCCATAACTGTTGTGGCCGGCCAGCGTGTTTCTACTACTGTTTGCAAAACATAAAACAACACTTATCAATAAACCAGGAAAAAACTGACATGTATTAATTAAATATTTTATAATATTTCTGTTTTTACTCACAGGTCTCCTCAAACACTCTGGCTGGTGTTTATCAGTGAGTGCAGGCTGTAAGATCACTGTGTACCTCTGTTTACTCTCGAGGAGGCTGTGAAAGCTTTTGAAAAGAGTTCAAAACAAGTTGATGAGTGAGAGCAGCTCACTTCTGTCTGATGACAGCGATACTGAGGTGAACTGTTGGGGATTTCTAGAACTTCTCTGTCGGTAACCGCTGCTGTTTTAGTGTTATTGATTTTCCGCTGTTAGTTTATGCTGCTGAAACTTTCTTCCAGGTGGATCTAATGTTGTTAATGACTCAGACACAGAGCAAATAATCTCTCATGTGATGTGAGAATGTAATCAAACTGTTTATCAGTGGAAAGTGTGATTTTTTTTTTCAGGACATCTAATCCTACCATTGGCTGGGACAATGTTAGCTTATAATCAGCTGTTCTTATAGTTTCAAGACGGACTTTGACAGCATCCACTGCAGTTCCCTTTGGCAGATCCCGCGCTAGTGTCCCAGCCATCTTCATGAACATCTTCAGGGACCTGTACCTTTGACTGAACTCTTGCGTCAAGACCGAAAATGGCCACAACGACTTCTTCAAGATCACCACTGGTGTCGGGCAGGGTTGCATCCTTTCGCCACTGTTTTTCCTCGTCACCCTCGACTACATTATGTAGTGTACGTGCCAGTGCCCGTATCAGGGCCGGTATCTGTCAGTCCGACCACAACTGTCTTGGCAACTTAGACAATATCGCCCTGCTCAAGGAAAATGAGATATAACTACAACATGACGGATCTATGAGGAAAAGCCAGGAAAGTTGGCCTTAGGATCAGCACAGAGAAATCGAAGATCATGCACGTCAGCACTAAGGCTCAATGGCAGGGATTTTCATTGGGACACAGAAGTTGGAAGAAGTAGAGAAGTTCAACTACCTTGGCAGTGTGATTTTCCAAGATGGCAACGCAGAGGTGGACATCAAATGCCGTATTGGGAAGGTGGCAGTGGTATTTCAGAGGATGAACAAGATCTGGACATCCCTGACCAGCTCCCTTAACATCAAATTCTGGCTGTTCAACTTGATCATTATCTCAATCGCCTTCTATGCCAGCGAGATCTGGAAGGCATCAGTTAGCATCGACATCAAGCTCGACGTCTTCTAGTTGGGTTGCCTTCATCAGATTTTAAAGATCTGCTACACCAACCACATCACCAACAAAAAAGTCTTACAAAGGAGTGACATGGTCAAACTTCAAACATCATATCATGCCAAAGATTTCGATTGGCCGGCCACATCCTCCGTATGGACGACGCGTGGATCCCCAAGACGGCGATGGTGCTGGCAGCCTCCGGGCACCAGAAGAGTACATGGACGCCCCTGTAACACCTGGTGAAAGACACTCAACCAAGATCTAAAGGCATCGAATATGTCATAGAAAGAAGCAGAAGCCCCGGCGCAAGATCAAAACCAGTGGCGTTCATTTACCACCTGATATGTTACATAGCACGGGAGGATCTAAGTCTAAGTAAGTCAGTCTTGTCTTGTAAGTAAGCTCCTGTCAGCTGTCCACATGTCTAATCTGCTGAAAATCAGTTACTGGGACAATATTGGAAATAAATAACCTTAATGCACATTTTCATTTGTGAGAGCCCCGACTTCAGTTCAGGTGGTGAGGACTGAGGTGAGGAGGAAGAGGTGGAGAACTCGGGAAGCAAAGAGAGCAGTGGTGGAAGATGAAGATGAAGAACAGTACGATGATAAAGTGAGATAATGAGAAATATATGATGAAATATACAAATGTGAAATGGAAATGCATTGTTTAAAAGAGCTACTCGAGATCTTTAAAACTAACTAAAAATTTATATTTCACAGCAGTTTGTTAATCAGATTTCCCATTTCTTTCAGAATTCTCAGGAATCTGGAGCATTCCGGCGCTGTGCCATGCTGAGGTCATCTTACAACAGGCTGAGAATGTCACCGGTTCGCTATCAGAATTCTTTACTACCACTGCAAGCAGGCAGGCGTGCAATCCACGCACTCCGCCATGTCGCTGATACCAGACTGATTTTTTCTTTTTTCTCTGGCTAGATTGCAGCACTATAATATTATTTCACTGCATTTTTCAATCTGCCACCCGGGCAGGCCTGTTTGGTTCACACTGTGCATGCACCATCTTGCAACAGTCCTGTTCATGCTTGATTTTGCAGGGCTACAGAAAGCAAAATGGTGACGAGCATGAACGCAAGGGGGAAGAAGAGGAAAAATGGAGCTCAAAGGACAAGTTCGAGCTTCCTGTTAAACATAGAATCCGAGGAGCTGGGAAAGGCTGTGGGACATGTTGAATGCAATGATATGTAAGTGTAAGTCTTCTGGTTTATATGCAAAAAAAATTATCACTCTATCAGTCTAATAAGGCCTGAATTAGAGTTCTTGCTTTGTCTTGCATACATGACTGGAAATCCCCTTTGAGCTCTATACTAGTAATCTGACATGCACCTCTCGAGAAATATAACTACACATCAGACTGATGCAGCCCACAAGGATTGTGATTATCACACTGGCTTCAGAGGTGATTTACGGTTACTTTTATTTGTCCCACAGTGATCTCAGGAAGACTGATATATAAATAAATAAAAATCTAATCAAAATTGCAAAAGTGCTTAAGTTTGTGCTCGGGGGCCTAAAAAACTGCATACATTATTCACTAAAAGAAAACCACACATTTAAAATCAGGAAGTCTGAGTCTCACCTTCAGGTTTCCTGTGAACACATCGTCTCACCAGCAGAACCAGTAACACCAGTAGAACCACAACACAGACTGATCCAACAGAGGAGATCACAGAGAGAACAGGTGGAGGTGTGGATGTAGGTGGAGGTGTGGTGGTGTGTCTCTCTAAAATAAAGCAAACACAGTCATTAAGTTATGGTCACATTGTGAATGTTGAAACCTGCAGAAACACAGACAGGTGAGTGTGTCACCTGTGACAGTGATCCAGCTGGATGGAGACTCTCCATGACCGCTGATGTCACACTTGTAGAGGCCTTCATCAGACCTGGAAACATGCCGGATGGTCATGTGACCTGTAGGCTGCTTCCTGATGAGGGAGCCATCTTTATAGAAAGCAGCTGGGAGGTTGGAGGGAGGGGTCTTTGTTTGACAGAGCAGAGTGACGTCATCTCCCTCCATCACAGGGAGGACAGGACTCTGCAGGATCACTGATCCACCTCAACACAGAGACAAACTACAGCATTTCATCCACTTACACACAGCTTCATCAACACTAACTCCACACACTCAGCTTACCAGAGACTGTGAGCTTAACCATGTTACTGATGGCACCCTCTCTGGACTCACACCAGTAAACTCCACTGTCTGATGTGAGAATGTAGCTGATGTTACAGGAAGAATTAGACCATCTTCCCCACCCATCTCCACACTGAGTCCTCTGTTCTTTGCTTGTGTTCCTCCTCAGAGTCCATCCAGCAGAGCTGTCGTCCTCCTCACAGCTCAGAGACACAGAGTCATATTCAAAGAACTGAGAGCTGCTGGGACTCACAGTCAGACGAGCTGTGAGGGTTACAATGAAACATGAAGCCAAACAGGTCATATTAGTGAGCATTTATCAGGTTGAAGCTGTGACAGAAGAAGGTTACTGACCTTGGTTTGTTGTGCAGCTCAGCAGTGATATCAGAACTAAAGAGAAATGACACTCAGGTTGGTTTGAGGTGAACACAAAGAACAACTCCACACAAACAGCTGACAGACACACAAACTCGTCTTTTATATTCATCTATCCAGTGAGGATCTTGCACTTTTCAAACAGTTTACACTGTCTACAAGCTAAAAAAGCAACCAAGCTGATGATTACAATTATGTGCGCCACAATGTGACTATATACAGAGTATCAACTACATTTGAATCTCACAGTAAAGTCATGTGTCCTCTGTGCAGCTGTGTTCATGTAATCAGTGAATGATTTGAGCTTTTCACTGCCTGCTGTGTTTCCTGGACTCCTGAGCAAAGATAAAGAGTCAGTTCAGACCTGCAGTTGGTCCTCATGGTGTTTGAACTTGAATTCAGCCTGATTAGTTTTTCATGTCTTCTCCTCCATCATCAGTTATCAGGAGAGCAGACAGTCAAAGGTCAATAATTCAAACAAACACAGAGATTCTACTTACAGAGCAGACACAGCACAGATGTTTCCTTCATCGTCCTTCTCACTCATTTGAGCTTTTTTTCATTTCTCTCACTGATACCAAGTAAAGCCCCGCCTTCTTCCTCTGAGCAGCTTTACTATTGGTGCAGAGGCAGTGGGGGGGAGGGGGGGGCTGTCTGAAGATATTCAAGTGATACAATTACTAAACTGTATATCTGTAAACGACCTTCTTTTTTTCCTCCTAAAAACATTTTGTGTTCAAACACTGACGCCTTTCTACACAAACATGCTAGATCATCAGCACAGAGATGAGCAGACATCATAAAACCAGCCACCCTCTGGTGTCAGTGAGCTGGAGTTTGGTTCCTGGTCCCACTCGATCCTGATCCTGCCACTAGAGGGAGCTGCTGGACATTTGTACTCTTTTAAATTTTTTTTTAAATTTTAATTTTTTCAAGAAACCTAATTAAATCCTGTTGTACTCTAAAGAGGACGTCCTGGGCTTTCTGGGGATATGTCATAGGACAGGCTGGCATGTTGGGAACTTTATTTTATTCCCAATCCAAAATGGCCGGCTTTGCAGGAAGCACATTTTATGAAAATTGAAAAATAAGTCAAATATTGTTACTTTTTTGTTGCTTTAATCTTAGTTATCATATATTATTTTGTTTGTAAATATTTATAAGTATTTTCAGTTTTAAACACAGTTTAATCATTTTATTTTGAAATAATGCTCTTAGAACAAATGTCAACTGTAATAGGCATCAGGACCATCTTTACGGTCTTTGATATTTAATCCCTGTAGGTAACAGCACTGTGGCAGATTCTGTACAAGACAGTACAAAACTACAAGACTTTGCACCATCCACCAGGGCTGGCTGCATGCTGGCTGAGGCCTCTTTGCCTCCTGGTGTGCAGTCCACCAGATCGACCCCTATGAGGCCACAGCCAGGATAGCTGGAGGCAGCAGTTACCCTGTGTGGTATGGTGGCAGCAGTTCAAGCAGTTCATGATGGCTGCTCAGCATTCAGTCTGGATGAATCATCTCTGATCTCCCAGTTTCTTAAAGGTGCCCACAGGCTTACAGTTCACATGTCTGGACCCTTGGTTCCCCCATGGAACCCCCATAGTCTCTGGCACTCTTTAGCATCCTGCCTTAGTCCCCTCAACAAAGCTAATTTTAAATGCCTTTCCCTTAAAACAGCCTTTCTGATAACTATAACATTTGCCAGAAGGATCAGGGGTATCCTTCAACCTAACCCTACATTTGTACCAGAGGCTCTATCCAAGTCCTCCTGTCCCAGTCTGTCGAGCTACAGTCGCTTCACTCTAGTGGCTTAGATCAGGAGGTAGCTCTGTGCCAGGCTGCTCTGTGCTCTGACTGGATCTTGACAGAGTCTATCATGTGCACACAGATGGACCAGCTTTTTGTCTGCTTTAACTCTGGGGTCTTCAACAGACCCAGACAGTCAAAGCCCAGACTGTCCCATTGGGTTGTAGAGTCTGTTCACCAAAGGTATAAATTTTTGGGAACTCTTGGGCCTTTTGGAGGGCCATTTGTACAGCTGCAGCATGGTCATGTGAGTCCATGTTTTCCAGATTCTACCATCTTAATGTGGCAGCCAGTCCCCCCTTTGGAGATCAGGTGCTGGGTGCATCTCAGTGGTAGCCAACTAGGCATTGTCTCCATGGGTGATCTACAACAGGGGTTGGCAACTCGCAGCTCATCCAGGATTAATCTGCGGCTCTGCACAGCTTGCGGAAGCAAATTATAAGTATCCAATTGAAGTGAATTTTATTTTTGTCAGTTTGGTTTTTGTTGTAGTTTTAAATTGGAACATTATTGTGATCTTGAACTATTAAAATAAAATCATTTTATTTTTTTTATTTTTGTTTCTCAATATATGCGTCACTACCGCAGTATTAGCAGATCTCAGTGTTTTCTTTTCCGTGGGAAAACTGGCTCTTTCAGTATTAAAGGTTGACGACCCCTGATCTAGCATCTTGTGGACCACTCACAGTGCCATTATAGCTTAAATATGCACATTTGTTCAGAGCTCATGTACTTAAGCTGTGGTGGTTTGGATATTGGGCTGCACCACCTCCTCTCAGGGTGTCTCAAAGAGTTACCCCATACATATGGAATATGTAACAGTGGAGACATAAAGAACATATGCTTATGTTCTACCTTTATTTTTGGAATGAGAGAATCTTTTGTTTTAAGGCCTCTCAGAGACACATTCCCATTAAACTATCAGTAAGTTCACAGCAGCCCAGCTGTGTTATGGATACGCTGTGGGGGTGTGGCTGTGTGAGCTGGATTGTCTTAAAGAAGAATCTGCATGTTTTGTTGGGGGTCCACAATAAGAGATCACACTTCCTGTTGCCCAATGGACTGTTTTTGTTTTTACTTTGTATTGTTGGTTAATGATCATAATTAGTTAAACTGTTCAGTTCAGCTGTTGTCGTCCTGTTGTTCACTACAGTCAACATGCTGACAAAATGTTAAAACATACATTTGAAAAAGTCTAAATTGTGAGATGTTTCTTTGACTCCAAGCATGTAGGAAATTAGAAAGAAAAGCAAATTTGATGACACTTATTTTTCTCGGTTCCCAGGAGGTTAAACACTGCATGATACAAGCAGCTCATCAGTGATGCTTCCATGGTTATTAGAAATAACAATGATAAAATAATATGCTGAGCATGTACAGTTCCTAATAAAGATCATCTTCATTTGAATGTGTTCAGAATAGTCATAAACAGACTGTGGCTGTGTGGACTCCAGCTGGACTTCCTGGCTGGGGTTATTTAGCTCGTGTTAGCTGATTAATTAGCCGTTGACGCTCTAGTCCAAATAAAGGAACCTTTGGTTCTAAAAAGAACATCATGGATTTGGACTCAGCAGCGTCAGCTCTCACACCAGTCTGCAAACAACTGCATCACCAACTGCTGAAGGTTAACATTGGATGAAGCCACCAGGACCACTGAGAGAGAAACCCATCATCTGCTGCTGGACTGCTTCTTGGTCCCATCAGACTGATTCCAGCTCAGCATCAAAAGCATCGACACATTTACTGGTTCAACATGTCAGGAAAGAATTACAGCAAAAATGAAGGAATTAAAAACTGAATCAAGAACACATTTAGTGCTCGTGCATGTAAAACTTTATTAAATAAAATAAAAATAAAGCAACAATTTGTGAAGAGCTGCTGGAAGATTTAAAGTAACAAACAGACTGAAGCGTCTCCTTGATGGAAGGAAAAGTTCAGTAAAGCTTCACAGATCAGAGGAAACATCTCTGCAGATACATGGAGATGATTCTCTCTGTGCTTCATGATACTATCACAACAATGTGTCACTGAGTTACAGCTGATCACTGAGTCCTGAACACACAAAGATAAACACACACTGATCCTGATGCTGTAACACACACTGAGCTCATGAACAGTGAGAAACAAACCATAAACAAAGTGATTGATGAAGCTCAGAGGCAGCTGAAGCAGCAAAGATACTTTCAGCATCCACGAGTCTGCCAGCTCTGAATCCCACCATCAGAGGGAGACATGACGGGCTGTGCAGACGTCTGCATGCTGTCCTGGTTTCTCTGTGACCACATGGACTCAATGCAGCAGCTACACATGCGCCCCCATCAGGGACTCCAAGGAACTACAGGAGCAACTACAGATCTGCAGCTGTCTGTGTCCATAACGGATCATAACCTGACTGAAAAGAACTGAATCAAATATTTCCTCCTCAGTGTGTTCAAACTCTATGAGCTGCCTCAGAACAGGTGAACTAACGAGGTTGTCTTAATAAATTTAACAGACATCTGTAACTGCATGAAGACCATGTTTGACACCTCACTATAAATCAATAAATCAATAACGACGTGGTTTGATGAACATTAGAAAAGCTTCCAGGTTTTTCTGAGAGTAGATCTAATAACTGTAACTGATCCAGAGTCAGTCTGTAACAGAGAAACAAGGCTTACAGCAGGGGGAGTGTTAAATGGAATAGTACTACTGCTGCTACTGTATTACTGTGTTTTACTACTAATAATAATATTTACAATTTTCCAAATGACCAAAAATGCAAAACAACAAAGTATTAATTTACATCAAAATAACAAAAACACTGAGATTATGTAAACTTTAACATTGTAAACATATTCTAATAGGCAGCATCTTATTAAGTTTATCTTTACTTGGTCTCATCACTGACACACTCCCACAGACACAGAGGAATATGTTTTTAATAACGTCTGTCTCTGGCTGACAGATGAGCTGCTCCCTGCCATCCACCTGTTTTCTTCTTTGTCTCTTGGTGTCTGTGCTTTTTGTTGCTATTCAACCATTGTGGGGCTTGTTGTTGTCTAAAAAGCTCTGAGACACTTCAGACCTGCTGCTGTTCAGGAGGAGGCAGGTATGAGGCTTCATCTGGGTTGTTTTTATGTTTTCTGTAGATCAGAAATCCAGCAGCAAGAACAACAACAATAAGAAGAGCAGAGACTGACAGACCAACGATCAGACCAAGAAATCCACCCTCCTCCTTCCCTCTATCCTCCTTCCCTCCATCCTTCTTCCCTCCATCCTCCTTCCCTCCATCCTTCTTCCCTCCATCCTCCTTCCCTCCATCCTCTGTGGTTCCTCCTGTTGGACCTGCAGGTAGAAACAGGTGTGAGGTGTCAGCTGTCAGGTAGGTGATGAGTGAAGAACAGAACAGAATCCATTTCCTCTTCAAACTGCTGTCAGACATTATCTACTGCACTCTGATCACATCACTCAGACCAGCTGCTTTCTACAAAGTCTCATCAACAACATCTTTAGAAACAAACATCAACAACCAGGAAGCAGCTTCACCTCTGATCACAGACACACTGAACTCTGCTCACTCACCTGGAGGAGCAACACTCAGGTAGATGCTGCTGAGGAGCCTCAAGGGTTCTCTGACTCTCTGGATGACACCACACTCGTATGTTCCCTCATCATTAGTCGTCACATTCTTCAGAATCAGAGACACGTCTCCATCCTTCATCTGTCTGTCCTGCAGATCCACCCGGTCCTTAAAGGATGGATGCTGTTCTTCTGGAGCAAATTGTTCATCCCGATACAAAAGGACATATTCTGACCCTAGGTCAGCTCTGCTCCACTTCACACCTAAGATGTTGTTGTTTGGAGCTCGACATGTCAGAGTGACGTTCTGTCCAGACTCAGCTGTGATGTTTTTCTGCTCTGAAAGAGGAAACAACACAGAGCAGAGAGGTTAAAGGTCAAAGTACAAGGGTTCACCTCTACAGCAGCCAATCAGAGTGATGAATAGACACACGTGCTTTTTACTAACATAAAGTATTACATTACAGTATGTTACTGATGCTGAGGGTCTCACATGTTTCATTTATTCATCTTTTGTGGTTACCATAGCACCATGTTGAGTGACAGCCTGCTACTGTTTCCTGAGAGGAGAACGTGAGAACATCCCACACTTCATTACACAATCTGTGCTTTGTTACTGTCATCATACAAAGTGTAGAACACACAATAATCAGTCTGACAGCAGCAAACAACAAACATGCAGGTGGTGGATTCACTGAATACTTATGAGACCTTCATCACAAAACAACTACATTTATAATCATTAACACAAAAATCTGCAAAGATGAATTTAAAACCATAAACAGTGTTACTTGTGCTGTCAGTAAACTCTCATTACTGTCATCACTTCTCAGTTTAAAGTATGGACGTTAACAGATGTTACCTCCACCCAGCCTCGTGTCGCCGTCACACACAAACTAAACCAATATGAAATTAATATTTTGCGAAGTGTTGTAACATGTTCCCAGGCTTATTCCTCTTTCTCTCAGAGAGAAACTCCCTTTGGTTCATAACCCTCACCTCCAGAAACAAACACAAAGACTCCGACAAACAGCAAAGTGCAGCAGAGCGTCGCGGTCACAGCAGCCATTTCCGTGTTCTTCTTCCTGCTGATCGACGCTCAGTTTGTTCTAAATGTCCGAGTCTGTTGGTGTTTTCACTGACGAACAGAACCTCAGTTTGAACCTGACTGCAGCAGATTACATTTAAGGGTTAAAGAAAGGTGAAAGTGTGTTTTTCAGCCGCTCGATCAAACTCCTCACTTACGATTAAATATAAGGAAGTGGCGTTAGGGTGACGTCGGACTGTAACCTAAAATAAGTGCGTCATCACTAAAGCGGAGACTGCAGCAGCTCAGAGAGTTTAACAGGTTCAGTTCTTGAATGATCTCCACACCAACATAACCTCTGATCATCAATCATCAGCTACATACTAAAGAGCATCATCATCATCAAAGGACTTAAATGATTCCCTGTATAAAAATGTAGGTTGTACTTTGGAGGAGGCAGCATTTAGCTGTAGCCTCCATCAAACCACAGCTATTCTGGAGAACTTTGTCCTCCTTTGAGTCTCTTTAAGTTGTGTTGGAGCCACAGAGAGCAGATCTTTGTTCTTCATGGAGAACCAGGGAGGCTGTTTGGACTTTCCTCTGAGGTTCTTCAGGTGATCAAACACATTGAATTCATTGAATCTGATGAGTTTTCACAGATTAAAGCAGCCAACAGTAAATCAGATGCTTCCACTAACTCCACCTGAGCTTCATGTGTAACAGGAAGCAGTAAAGTGAAGCTTTAATCCTGCTTCATTAACATGAACAATCTGTTAATCCACTGAAGCTCACAGACTTCAGTCAGATCAGCTAAGAGGCTGAAAGAGGTCATTTTAAACACTTACTGTTGATGAAGGACTTCTGAGAGCCTCAAACACTCTGCTGATCATCAGGAGGAAAATGATCCACTGACAGGAAAAAGAAGAAGTGTGTGGTTGGTCCAATGTTCCTGATTTTCATCCTGAAGTTTTATTCCTCACAAAAACAAAAAGTTTAAAAAGCAAAAAGCTCCAAAATGAAAAATGTAAAACAGAACAAGTTAAAAGTGTGTGGGTGAAGTGACCTCTGTACAAACCAGGCTGCACATCCGTGTGTCATCCTGTTTTATACAACACACCTTCACCTGTGTGACATCACTGTAACAGCAACACCTTAGCAAACACACTTCCTCCTTCTAAGTAAACTTGTCACACATGCAAACACACACAAAGTCACAGAGAAGTGACAGTGAGAGGAGGGAGCTGTTTGAATACAACAGACACACAACTTCCCCTCCACTGTCTGAGAGT
The DNA here is from genome assembly GCA_013435755.1 of Amphilophus citrinellus. NCBI lineage: Eukaryota > Metazoa > Chordata > Actinopteri > Cichliformes > Cichlidae > Amphilophus > Amphilophus citrinellus. The sequence continues at coordinate 5,631,105 of CM024194.1, forward strand.
TCAGCTCAACTCGGTCTGATCAATAAAAGTCAAAGGTCATGATGTCCTTTACAACATGTTTGGGTCCAATAAGAACAGATTACAGTTAATGCAACACAAACTACATAAAAACAACCCAGTGTGAGATATTATTCCAAAATATGCCTCAAATTAAAGATGAAAAGCAGACGTCATAAATCAGCTGATCTCAGACTCAACCATCAAAAATAGAAATCATTAGTTTCAGTATTTTGTTCCTTCATAACTTGTGTGTTAATATCCTGGTCAAACTGGTTCAGTAGTGTTTGTCGTTGGTACAGTAAACTTGTATTTATCTAAACAAACGTGACTGTTTGTGTCCTTCCTGTTCTTGTTGTGAGTCCATGAAATGTGTGAGTGTGAAGTGATTTGATGTCAGAGCTTCTTATTAGAGCTGACACAGCTGTGGTTTTCTCAGCCTGTCTAATGAATGCAGACAGTCTGAAACATCTGAGGATGGAACATTATTCAGTCATTTGGGCCTCAGCTGGTTTTTGTGTTATCATTGTGTAGCTCTGAGATCCAGCACACACTGTTTACCACTTTGTGGTAGCAAAGACAAGTGAAGCTCATCAGTAACTGAGTACATTTACTCAAGTAAAAGTCTCCAAAGTACCACTGAAGAGTACTTTATGTTTCACACGCATTTATTTTTAATGACTTTATGAAGTACCTGTTCTTCACAAACTGAACATGCAGAGAGCTCAGATATAAATTATAATGTTTTGCTACATAGGTTGAAGTTACAGGATTCATCAGTAACTATGATCATCGTCATCTTCATGTGATTTTTAAAGATCCAAACCAAACAAACAGATTTCATACCTTCAGCTTCCTTGAATGTACAGCTTGGCTTCCTTTCATGGTTATTAATCCTTCACTTAGACGATCACAGAGACAGAAATATGACTATAAAGACAGCAGGACACTCCATTAAACAGCAGACAAAAGAGGAACAAGGAGTTACCAAGAGGAAGCATTAAATGTTCACTTCCTGTCTCTGTGCTGACAGGGACTAAACTCTGGAAAATCTGTGTAGTAATCAGTAAATCATTAAGTGTTTCCATTTAGGGGATTTTAACACACTTGTAGTGAAGGCTGTGGGCAGCAGTGAAGCTGAGGGTGCTGCAGCTCCCCCTGGTGGGTGAAAGAGGCTGTGCACGACCACAGAGTCTGGCATTTTTCACGTTCTAATGGTATATGGTAAAATTCAAACCTCTGAGTTCTTATGTTCAGTTCTGCCCCTGACCAAAGTGTGGTCACCAAATTTGTTACAAACAGCAAAACAAAATTTGGGATTTCTTTATGACTCCATCAAAAACCATGAAATCAGGCAGACAGCTGGAACTAGAGGAGATCTGAGCCAAGATATTATCATTATTAATGATGATTTTATCATGCTTGTGATTATGACCATTGTGGAAGCTCTCAAAATCAACATAGTGTTGAAATAAACTGGCTGGCCAAAAAAAAAAAAACAGTCACCACCTGGATTTAACTAAGCAAACAGGTACGAGCCTCCTATTGGATAATTACTGCATGGGTGATTAGCTTTCAGCTGGCAACAAGTTATTTAACCCCAACTGGTGCAATGAGTTGCTTCATTTCTTAAACAATCATGTCCAAAGACACATCACGTGGTCGTGTTAAAGATGTCAGTGTGTTTGAGAAGGTTCGAATCATTGGCTGCATCAAGCAGAGAAAACATCTGAGGAGATGCAGAAACTACTAAAACTGGGTTAAGAACCGTCCAACAAATCATTAAAAACTGGAAGGATGGTGGGGACCCATCGTCTTTGAGGAAGAAATGTGGCCGGAAAAAAATCCTGAATGATCGTGATCGGCGATCACTTAAACGTTTGGTGGAATCAAATCGAAGAAAAACAACAGTAGCACTCAGAGCTGTGTTTAATAGTGAAAGTTAGAGCATTTCCACACACACAATGTGAAGAGAACTCAAGGGATTGGGACTGAACAGCTGTGCAGCCTTAAGAAAACCACTGATCATGATGATGATGATGATGATGTTTATTGATCCCACAATGGGGAAATTACAGTTAACAGAACACCCATTCAAGAAGACAAACAAAAAAACATGGGGAGATCGGTGAACTGTGGCCATGCTGCCCCCCTTCTGGAGGCGCTGCCATTAAAAAGACAGAAACAATAGTGAAAACATATAGGAATGAGTGAGGAAAAAAATCATCTCATACTTTGTATACATACATACACAGTATAAGGTTACAAAAACCTCTGCGACAGAGCAGAAGCATATAGCATGGGAGCACTAGGGTGGGGGGGGGGTGGACAAGGGAGCCAGTGGAGGCGAGAAGGGGGGGGCTACTGTGGGGCTGACTCAAACTCCCTCCTCAGCTAACAGTTCTGATAAGATGTAGAGTTCATCAGCAGCGAGGTCAGGGAGATCAGTCCAACACAGGTCAGAAGAAGACAGGACAGCGGGGGGGGGGTAGAGCATCTGTTTACAAACATCCAGGAGACACTTTGATAAGCAGCAGTCCAAGGCTGCCAGGGAGCCAAATTCCTGATTCTACGACTTGTTTTGGTACAGACTGTACTGATTAATGTGTTGACAGCCTTCAGTCTTTCTGGCTCCTCTCTGTGGAGAAAAATCCAATTCATCCGAATCTCCTTGGTTCGTTCCTTCGCCGTGCAGAAACAGATACATACATCTCCAAGATCTTACCCTCCAATCAGCTCCAGATATACAGAGTCTGACTTTGAGTCTGTACCTTCCTGCATTCCTGTCATAAGCAGCCTTACCAAGGCCAGACAGCTGCCTAGACTTCCTGAATTGCAATGACAAGCCAGGTATCTCCAGGTCCAATTCGGAGAAATCCCGGTGTCAATAAACCGAATGTGTGTGTCCTCCATTGACAGTACGGCCAGGCACGTTATCTTCCACACCACACAGGAACCATAACGTAGCCAGCTGGAATGTCAATTAATAAGAGGGAATATGGTTCTCCTTACCCCAATCTCCTCATGGTGAAAATTTGATCAAAAACAATGGCGTTGAGAGACCAGCTGATCAAATCCATAATTATAAATTCCAGCTCGGAAGTTGTGTGAAGAGAGGCTGTAAAGCAGCTTCAGACCAGATTTCCTCTCAGTGAACGATCCTCCATCCTGTTGTTTCCTGTTCCAGGATCAGCTTCATCTCTCTCTGCTGCAGGGAGACGGTCTCAGTGAGCAGCTCCTCCATCAGCTTTGATTGGACAGTGCTTCTTGGTTCCTTCTGTTCTACAGGCAGGAGGTTGGTTCAGTTCACAGACCTGCTCAGTGGTTTGTTTGCACTGATTCCAGATCAGATCAAATCTGCATCAGAGGGTTCAACAGATCACAAACTTCTGATGGAAAAAACTTCCACAGATCCAGAAAACAAATGAAGAAAAACTTTCAGGACTGATGTTTGTAAAACTTTATTAGCAATAAAAAAAACAGACAAAGAAGCTAAAGGGAAACAAATCACCAGAGCCTGAAAAGCTCTGGAGTTAAAAAAAAAAACCCTCAGATTCTAAAAAGTTCTCCGTTGCTGCGACGGTCTGATTCCCTTTAACATCGTGAATCATCGCTGACATGTTTTTCCGCCTCCTCCAGTCTCTACCGTGTTTGTGTGTTGTGCTCGCTGTGCTGAGAATTTCAGCTGCGATGTTCGGCACCGGAAGGACCCCTCCCCCGTCAAAATATTTTTTATACTTAAATCACTCATTGGTGACTAAATCTTGAACTGCAGTAGAAACGTATTTAGGAGAATGCTTGTGACTATAAAGCATTACAAGATTACGCTCACGCAGCCCCCAGTTTTTCAACATAAACAACATAAACAGCAGCAGTCAGCTGATTTACCTGCAGTCTGTCTGCACAAGCGCAAAGAGGCGGAGCCGGTGAGCTCAGATGGAGCAGAAGGAAATGTTTTTCTAGCGTCTGAAAGAAGTTTTCTCCCTGTAACCTCCATTAAACCTTTACTGGAAACAGCTGGAGGTCCATCAACCACCTGATCAGTAAGTGAACAAAAGAGAACTTTGTAGCTGCTCCATCCACCCTGTTTGTTTCACACAGGGAAAAACTGCAGTACAGAAGTTAAAATATGCAGATGAACCGTTAATGTGAAAAAAGTATTTCTTATCCAGTTACTTGGGTAATCGATGGAATAATGGATAGAATACTCGATTATTAAAATAATCGATAGTTGCAGCCCTAATGAAATTTGCAACATGCCATAAGCCAAAGCATCACCTTCTCACACTGAAGCAACAGGATTCAGGTGATAGTTATTGTTGTAAGTAAGTAAAGTTTATTTATATAGCGCTTTACACAGACAAGTCACAAAGCGCTGTCCAATAATTAAGACACAATATCAAAAAAACAAAAAATAAAACACCATGTTAAAAACATATTAACATTACCAAATTTAAAGAATAAAAATAAAGTCAACAGAAAGCCTGGTTAAACAGAAAAGTTTTCCATCTGCTTTTCAAAAGATGCCACAGAGTCAGCCAAACAGAGCTGGAATGGTAAACAGTTCCAGAGCTTTGGTGCCACTGCCTGAAAAGCTCTGTCCCCCCCCGGTCCTTAGTCTTGTATGTGGGACAATTAAGATTTTTATTTTGTTGTGTGAGAGACTTTTGACTTGCATCCAGGCATTTAAAAACAATTGTTTTTTTTTTTTTTAAAAGAAGATCGGATTTGTATCGGTATCGGCTGATATCCAAATGTAAAATATTGGTATCGGTATGGGACATAAAAAAGTGGTATCGTGCCATCCCTAGTCTGTAGTTCACAGTCACAGACACACTAACAGTGTGAACAGGTCTGATGATGGTCAGTGTTTGATGTCTGTCTGCTGGATGATCAGCATCATCAGTCTCTCTCTGTGCTCAGATCATCCATCTGTACCTGAATGCTCACTGACAGCTCTGAGAGTTTGGAGCAGCAGCGGGAGACTCAGAATTCAGCTGGAAACTCTGAGAGGCTTCAAACAGGCTGCAGTTCAACAGAAGGAAGATATGGATCCTGATTCTGTTTGTGTTTCCTGTAGATCACAAATCCAACAACAGCAACAAGAAGCAGAGCAGAAACTGACAGACCAACAATCGGTCCAACAGATCCATCCTCCTTCCCTCCATCCTCCTTCCCTCCATCCTCCTTCCCTCCCTCCTCTGTGGTTCCTCCTGGACCTGCAGGTAGAAACAGGTGTGAGGTGTCAGCTGTCAGGTAGGTGATGAGTGAAGAACAGAACAGAATCCATTTCCTCTTCAAACTGCTGTCAGACATTATCTACTGCACTCTGATCACATCACTCAGACCAGCTGCTTTCTACAAAGTCTCATCAACAACATCTTTAGAAACAAACATCAACAACCAGGAAGCAGCTTCACCTCTGATCACAGACACACTGAACTCTGCTCACTCACCTGGAGGAGCAACAACACTCAGGGTGATGATGCTGAGGAGCCTTAAAGGTTCTCTGACTCTCTGGACAACACGACACTCGTATTTCCCAGTGTCATTGATAGTCACATCCTCCAGGATCACAGACACGTCTCCATCCTTCAACTGTCTGTCCTCCAGATCCACCCGGTTCTTAAAGGATTGATGCTGGTTATCTGGAACAAAGTGACCATCCCGGTACAAAAGGACATATTTTGGTTCCAGGTCAGCTCTGCTCCACTTTACAACTATGATGTTGTCGTTTGGAGCTCGACATGTCAGAGTGACGTTCTGTCCACGCTCTGTGGTGAATTTCTGCTCTGAATGAGGAAACACAGAGCAGGGAGGTTAAAACAGACGCATTTTCACACACCAAAGCTGTGTCCAAATTCGGGGGCTGCATCCTTCGAAGGACCCGCCCCACGTAGTCCTGGTCCTTTGCAGCCCACAAAGACCGCAAAGGCCAGAAGTGAGCGGCTGTGAAACTGGACGTAGCTCACGTTGCCTAGCAACCGTGACAGTGCAAACAACAGCTGTGGAAAAGCAGCTGGAGCTGAAATTTTGATCCTTTTTGTGGTTTAATTTTAATTTGTTAATTCACAGTAAGCTGTGAATTAACAGCTAACAGCTTCTTTGCTAATTCAATATAAACATAACACATTTCAACATCAAGGAATACAGCTGAGCGAACGATTCATTTCCAAATATATTAACAGCTCTCTAGTGTGACATTAATGTTGAATAAATCTATCCAGTTATGATGCTTAACTTTAATTTCAGGCAAACCGATTTGCTGAGGAACAAATGAAACACTGAAATAATCCAAACATCAGCCGTTAGAGATCATCTGAATGAATTATATCTGTGTTTAACTTCCACTCAGCGGCGAAAATCAGCAGGGGTTGAACATGATGTGCCAGCAGTCGGACGTTCTCTCCGGCTATAGCGAGCCTCGATAGCCCGGTCAGCTGACAGCTAGCGAGGCGAGCTGCTGGTAGAGCAGAGGCAACGGACAGCTCCGAAAACGGCGGAGCACTTTTTACAATCCAGCTATATCTTGATAAAATGAGCTGATATTTGAAGTTTACACATTTACATTCTTGCCTGAAAACATCTTAAAAGTTTCTTTTGTGTCATAGAAACAATCATTTTTCAAACTTTTTGCCTGCTCTGGCCACTATACAGCAAGTATAGATAAATACAGACCTCTTACATTTCATGAAAAGCTTATGACACTAATCAATGGAGGGCTCACCTCTAATTAATATTTCAGGAATATTTATTAAGTAAAACTGTCAAGAAAATTCTGGAAGACTTGGAATTTATTATATAACTCAGGGATCCTCAAATCCAGGCCTCGAGGGCCGGTGTCCTGCAGGTTTTAGATGTGTCTCTGCTTCAACACACCTGAGTCAAATATAGAAGTCATTAGCAGGACTCTGGAGAACTTGACTGCATACTGAGGAGGTAATTCAGCCATTTGATTCAGGTGTGTTGGATCAGGGACACATCTAAAACCTGCAGGACAGGGGCCCTCGAGGCCTGGATTTGAGGATCCCTGAGGATACAAGAATCCAACACTGTCCTCATAAAAACAGTCCTCATAATGACTACATCTATAATTATCAATATTCAGTCAGCATTAAGTAACAGAGCACAAAACACTAAAGAATAAATAAAAAACAACTTGCTAATATTAAACAGGAAAGGAAACCTTGTACGTGTGTCCCTCACTTACTGAAATGGCAGCACAGACATTTATGTGATTTATATGATGAGACACACTCATCACACGTCTCTGTGGTCAGTCTGCACCACTGACCAAGTGGGTAACACCATACTGACTCCACCTAATCCCATTTCGTCTTCACCCACAAACTAAACCAAAATGAAACTAATAGTTTGGGAAGTGTTGGTAACACCCAGGCTGCTGATGATTCCTCTTCTCCTCAGATGCAAACATACTTTGGTTTAAAAACCTCACCTCCAAAAACAAAGACTGTGAGAAACAGCAAAGTGTAGCAGAGCGTCGCGGTCACAGCAGCCATTTCCGTGTTCTTCTTTCTGCTGATCGACGCTCAGTTTGTTCTAAATGTCTGAGTCTGTTGGTGTTTTCACTGAAGAACAGAACCTCAGTTTGAACCTGACTGCAGGAGATTACATTTAAGGCTTAAAGAAAGATTAAAGTTTGTTTTTCAGCCGCTCGATCAAACTCAACGCTTTCGGTTCAACCTAAGGAAGTCGCGTTACAGTGACGTTGGTGGGTTGGACTGTAACCACAAATAGGTGCATCATAACTAAAGCGGAGACTCTGCAGCAGCTCTGAGAGTTTAACAGGTTCAGTTCTTGAACTTGAACAACACCAACATAACCTCTCTGATCATCAATCATCAGCTACATACTAAAGAGCATCATCATCATCATCAAAGGACTTCAAAATGATTCCCTGTATAAAAATGTAGATTGTACTATGGAGGAGGCAGCATTTAGCTGTAGCCTCCATCAAACCACAGCTATTCTGGAGAACTTTGTCCTCCTTTGATTCTCTTTAAGTTGTGTTGGAGCCACAGAGAGCAGATCTTTGTTCTTCATGGAGAACCAATGAGGCTGTTTGGACTTTCCTCTGAAATATCAGAGCAGGAGACTCTCAGTACATCTGATTACAGCAGTGCTTCTCAAGTAGTGGGGTGCGGTGCACTACCAGGGCGGCACATCTGACCCCGGGGAACAGGCTTTTTTTTTGCCGTACTGGAATAAATTGTAATTGCACATCCACAAAAGTAGGTAGCAGTGGCGCTCTCATTGTCAGAGTGTGCGCACACGTGTTTTTTTGCCTACTCACAGCTTAGAGCGGGCTCCGAGAGTGGGGGCGGGGGGGGCAAAAGGTTTTCTTCTTCTTAGGGGGAATAACTGAAAATAATTGAGAAGCACTTGTTTACAGTGAGGAATGAAGAAGCAGCACAAACACACACAAAGAGAGGAAACATGGAAGCAATAAGCAGCACCCACTGCCATGTCACATGACTATAATCACAGTAGAGCAGAGTAACTGAGTACACTTCCTCTCTGTGACTGAGCTGATCTTCATCTTCTATTGTTCAGATAGTCTGACAGCTTTTGGTTCTTCAGATGATCAAACACATCGAATTCTTGGTTATGGTAAGTTTTTGCCAGATTATTGTTTCAATTCAATTCTATTTATATAATGCCAAATCACAACAGCTGCCTCAAGGTGTTTTATATTGTAAGGTAGACCCTACAAGGGTCATCTGATCCAGCCCTAACTATAAGCTATATCATAAAGGCAAAATTCAAGCCTGTTGTGTTAGTAATCAGGCTCTCTTATGGCTCTGAATTTACTCTGAGCTTTCCTAGTCCCAATTCTTAATTCCTAGTTATGGAAGAATTAACCTGGTTGTTGCACAGCCAAACAAAGCCTTGCAAATGTGACTCTAAACTCGTTAGGAACTGCAACCAAATTAATCAGTTTTACAACACCCACTCTCTCTGTCACCCTCTGTCTAAGACAAGCTCTAGTTTATGTGCAACACAATCTTTTCTGTGAGCAGCATTAATGTCACAGTTTCAATAATCTTGTAATGTGTGTGAAACAGGAACTGAAGCCAGTGTTGGTGTCTGGTGCGCGCTGTCAAGGCTCATATGACTGTGGCTGCTCTTAGAAAGTTACAACATATGAGAGTCTCATTTTTAGCCACATTTCCTAAAATCATCACGTGAATCTGATACTGTTTGCTCTGTAAAGGTCTGAAGGGATCTTTGATGTTTGTCGAGGAGTGAGTCTCATCAAGTCTTCACCTCTAATAAAGATGGAACCACAGATTTTAAATCATCTTAATATGAAACATTATCAGATATCTCCAGCGTCTTTGAATGTGACAGTTTTCTACTGATTATTCTTCCTTTCGAGGTGGCTCTTCTATGTTGTGCCATAGAAGAGCCACCTCGACAGGACAAGACTCAGCTGTACATCTGCATCTGAAGGTCAAAGGTCACTCTTTTGAGGATAACATTTTGGACAGGGAAGACAGATGGATTGAAAGAGGAGTAAAAGAAGCATCTATGTCCACTGAGAACAACCATCATTGAACAGAGGAGGTGGATTACGTCACCAACTTGCTCCCACTTACAGGGCTGTCCTGAGCTCCCTCCCCAGGTGCCATTCACACCTTTGTTCAGGTGACCTCAATAGGTCACGATACAATTCTGCCTTCTACCAACCCTTCACCCCAGACTCTCCTCCACCTGCTTCCCAGTCTCACTGCAGATCACAGTGTCGTCTGCAAACATCAGTCCACAGAGACTCCTGCCTGACCTCATCCATCACGCTGCCTGATGTAATTCCACCCCCACCTTGAAATATTTTGTCACTCCTACCACACACCTCACCAAACATACAATAAAGCTCTTTTTGACCTTCTCCAAGTTCTCCACCAATGCTACTGAAGAAAGCATTGTGTGACAATGTGGTCAAGGGTTATCTTAATCAGCTGTGACAATGCCACTTAGGGCCATTTCACCCCCAGCAGATACAGAGTGAGAAGGCATGCACACAGAGTCAGTGAAAGACTGCACAGGTTCAAATATATACCCAGACATGAGAAATGTCTCAACCAATGAGAGAAATACTAAAAGTGAAAACTTGGACACTTGGAGACTTGGTCGTAACACTAATTACTTACCAGTGGAGGCCTTCAAATTAATATTAAATAAAAAGTATCTGGGACAAACTTACCCTGAGAAAGAGGAAGGGAAAATGAAAGTTATAAACACACGACAAAGCAACTGTATCCGAAGTTCTGTACAATAAACAAAACATGAGTAAAAGGGGGACCCACCACCTTGGCAGGGGGCCACACTGCCACTGGTTCGTCCTCCGCAGCCACTTCCAGCACTGAAAAGAAAAGAAACAAAACAAAATTGGTTAGAATTTACAAAACGGGACCCTGCAACTGTAAAACCTGACAATACTTAACAACCACAACATAAAATACTCAAATTTCCTTGATTAAAACCCAGGATACACACACACAAAGACACGCTCAAACCCACAGTATTTAAAGTATTTGCAGTGAAGCTGCCATCTCAGTGGAAATAATGCCAACTTCCTCCCCCAACTGTTCCAACACCAGAATTAGTCGTTAAAGAAGTTGGAGTAACGGCACTCGTTTGTGACACTTAACCAAAAAAACCTCATCAGACCCGGAGTCACCCAAATGAAGTAATTTTCCTAGTTAGGTGTTCCAGTGAACATGTCCAGCTGTCCACTGGTGGTGAAATACTGCAGGCTACATATTGATCTGATATGGAAATCTCTTTGTTTACTATCAACATGTTTGATTTGGCCTAGATTTAGATAAGTTAAAATGAGCTAAGATCTTCTCTTAAGATGTCACATGTTATACACAGTACACTGCACAGTGAAATGTATTTTGTACCTGCAGCAGATAAGTTGAAATAAGTAGAATAAAAATAAGTAATTCACACTATACATTATACATAGAATAATATAATAATTTTCGTTGTGTATAATAATGCATTTTAGGGCTCAGAGTTGAGCAGACAGATGGCTTGTGGGTAAAAACTCTTCTTCAGCCTTTCAGTCTCAGCCCTCAGGCAGCGGTAACACCGGCCTGATGGGAGCAGGGAGAAGAGACACTGTCTGGGGTGGTTGTGCTCTTTAAGGATCTTCATAGAACCTCAGCCTGCACTGCTTGGTGTAAATGTCCTGCAGGTTGGGCAGGGTGGTTCTGATGGTCCATTCAGCCGAACAAACCACCCTTTTTAGGGCCATGAAGTCCTGTTTAGTGCAGTTTCCCATCCAGGTGGTGATGCTCCCACACATGATGCTCTTGATGGTGCAGGTATAAAAGTTCCTGAGCACTTTGAGTGGGAGCTTGAAGTCTCTCAGCTGCCTGAGGAGGTAGAGACGCTGTCTGGCCTTCTTCACAGTGATGTTAATGTGATGAGTCCAGGACAGGTCAGTGAGAGGGTCACTCCCAGGTATTTGAAAGAGTCCACTCTTTCCACCTCAGCACCACTGAATTAAACTGAATTAAAGAAAAAAAAAAAGTTAAAACTAACTAAAACTAAACAATAATGTAAAATCCAAAACTATTATAGCCCTGGTCCCTCATGTAGGCTGATTTTATGAGAGATGCCCTTCTTGATGCAACCCTCCTACTTTCTCCTAGGATTTGGACCAGCATTATAGGAGTACACTGGCTTAACTAACAAAAACAAAACTGCTATTGCCCCCGAGACGCAGTTAAGACAACTAGGAGATTAAAGCCATGGTCAGCCATGTGTGTCTTAACTGCACATTCTCTTTTGAGAAGGAGGGGCTTGGTCCCTGAGGCTTTACCTGGGCAATTCAGTTTCTGTTTCCCTATTTTCAGCCTGTACACCTGGTTCTCAACAGCATTAAAAACTGTCGCATTCAAAGACCAGCCAAAGCACCCAGTTTTTGCCAGATTTGTTGTTGACTTGTTGTTTTAGTAATCAGGCTCTCTTATGGCTCTGATTTCACTCTGAGCTTTCCTAGTCCCATTTCCTAGTGTTGGAATATTTAAACCTTTTTGAACCTCTGTGTCAACAATTGGTTCAGTGCTGAAAGTTTCATTCAGTGCATTTAGGTGACATCTACTGGCAACAGTGGTTGTTGCACAGCCAAATAAAGACCTCCAAATGTGACACACATTTCATGTGTATGATACAGCTTCTTAACTGTATGCTGAGACAGTTACTCAAATGACCTCTGTGATTGATGTTTTCTTTTTCCCCCTTTATTTGGTGTACTGGAAATTTGTGCTTATGCAACTCACATGTTTTTATTCAGGAATCGTGGTTTTTTTTACACATTAGATGTTCTTAAACAGTGTGTCAGTGGTCAGTAATTCAGCCTTCTCCTTTTTCTCCACATATCTCCTCTCCAACATGGCCTTAACAGCATTCCTACCCAGGACTGTGTTCGTGGGATCCAGTTTTGCCAGAAATCCTCTGAAATGAGGATCATCCATCACAGTGAGCGGCTGAGAATCCTTCACTAGGAGTCAATAAGAATGGACAGAGTGGATAAATAAAATAAATAGATGAAAAGAAGAAGAAGAAGAAGAAGAAGAAGAAGAAGAAGAAGAAGAAGAAGAAGAAGAAGAAGAAACAGCCTTTATTGTCCCACAGAGGGGAAATTTGGGTGTAACAGCAGCCGCAGTTATTATAAATATAAATATAATAATTTACATTATTAAGAAAGAATATATATATATATATATATATAAAATCAACAAACAAGATTAAACCTTAATAATAATAATAATAATAATAATAATAACACTATATACAATGTACATGATGTGCCTGTGTGTTGAACCTTAACAGGCCGGACTATTTACAGTATATTATATATTATCCTACTTTGTGTAGGTTATTGTGGATTTTATTGGGAGCAGTGATGTTATACAGTCTTACAGCTGCTGGGAGGAAGGATCTGCGGTAACCCTCCTTTGTGCATTTAGGATGCAGCAGTCTGTCACTGAAGGAGCTCTCCAGCTCAGCAACAGCTTCATGCATGGGGTGGGAGACCCTGTCCATCAGTGATGTTATTTTGGTCAGAGTCCTTCTGTCTCCCACCACCTGCACTGAGTCGAGAGGACATCCTAGGACAGAGCTGGCTTTCCTGATGAGCTTGTCTATCCTCTTCCTCTCAGCTGTAGACAAGCTGCTGCTCCAACATACTGCTGCATAGAAGATGGCTGATGCCACTACAGAGTCATAGAAGGTCTTCAGGAGTGCCCCCTGCACTCCAAAAGACCTCAGCCTTCTCAGCAGGTAGAGTCTGCTCTAAGAATAAATAACCTAAATTAATCACATTTTAGGAATGATATAAACTGCAGGTTTGTGCTACAATGCTTCAAATTCATTATCTACATCAAGGTTAGAAGCATGGCGAGTGCTTCCCTTGATTAGTGGCATGACGCCGAGTGTTCCCGTGTTGGACTCTGGAATATCTCAGCATTGATGTGTTGGTTTTGTACATCAGCTGCTGAGGGCAAAGCAAGCACTGCAACATGACAGCATTTTATTCCTCAATGGTCATAAATTCTTAAAGCCAAGAGGCCATGAAACGGCGTTTCAGTCGTCTTAAATTCAATTCAGTCAGCTGATTCAGTCTGAATGAAGTGGTTCAAACCAGTGACGTCAGCTGAATCATCTTCATACAGAAAACTCAAGGTTAACCTGAAGCTACCTGGATAATTCAGGCCTCAGATCATCATCATCATCATCATCAGTTTAGGGTTAGCTTCTCATCTGTCCCTTTATATGAGATTTACACCCAAGTGGTCTGAAACGTGACATCTTCCAGTTTATGAAACTCTTGGTAAGCATGTGGCTAAAATTCAACTTTCATGCTTCTCAGAGTTGTTTGTCAGGAGGGGCTCAGTGCTGGTTCGTGAGATATGATGCAAACGGAAGTCCAGTCTGAGTCACATGTTCATAAGTTTGAAGTCACATGCTTCAATGAGCGCAGCTATTAGCACTGGTGACCGTCCGGTACCGGAAGGACCCCTTCCCCATCAAAATATGTTTTATACTTTAATCCCTGATTAGTGACTAAATATAGACCTGCAGTAGAAACGTATTTAGGAGAATGCTTGTGAATATAAAGCATTACAAGATTACGCTCACGCAGCCCCCAGTTTTTCAACATAAACACTGATGACGCAACAGCAGCAGTAGCTGTTTTACCTGCAGTCTGTCTGCACAAGAGGAAAGAGGCGGAGCCTGTGAGCTCAGATGGAGGAAGAAAATTTTCTCCCTGTAACCTCCATTAAACCTTTACTGGGAAACAGCTGGAGGTCCTTCATCAACCACCTGATCAGTAAGTGAAGAAAAGAGAACTTTGTAGCTGCTCCATCCACCCTGTTTGTTTCACACAGGGAAAAACTGCAGTACAGAAGTTAAAATATGCAGATGAAATGTTAATACGAAAAAAGGATTTCTTATCCAGTTACTCGGGTAATCGATGGAATAATCAATAGAATACTCGATTACTATAATAATCAATAGTTGCAGCCCTTCTGAGAATTTGCAACATACCATAAGCCAAAGCATCACCTTCTCACATAGGAGCAACAGGATTCAGGTGATAGTTATTGTTGTAAGTAAGTAAAGTTTATTTATATAGTGCTTTACACAGACAACAAGTCACAAAGTGCTGTCCAATAATTAAAACACAATATCAGAAAAACAAAAATCAGATAAAACACCATGTTAAAAACATAACATTACCATATTAAAAGAAAAAGAATAAAAATAAAGTCAACAGAAAGCCTGGTTAAACAGAGTTTTCAACTGTTTTTTTTAGGACTCCACAGAGTCAGCTAAACGGAGCTGGAGTGGTAAACAGTTCCAGAGCTTTGGTGCCACTGCCTGAAAAGCTCTGCCCCCTGGTCCTTAGTCTTGTATGTGGGACAAAAGATTTTGATTTTGTTGTGTGAGAGACTGTTGAGTTATGTAAAATGTAACCAGCCATTTTAAAAAAAAATTAAAAAAGAAAAAAGGATCGGATTTGTATCGGTATCGGCAGATATCCAAATGTAAAATGTTGGTATCAGACATAAAAATGTGGTATCCCCAGTCCAAACTAACACAGTGAAACAGTTTGGTTTTGTCTGATCTGCAGATAAAGCCCAGATTTTGAGTTTGTAACCATTAAAAAACGAGGGAGAAACATCCAATATAAACTAAAAAGAAACTGTTTTAAACAACTAGAGAATGTTAAAATTTACAGTTAAAGTAAATTAAACAATATCAAATATCAAAAAAATAATCACCGATTGCATCAGCTGCTGGTTGGTTTCTTAGTGTCTAAGGACATAAAGTGTTTCAGTTTCAAACAGACACATCCTGTACTCGAGGTTTTCTGCGAACTTTACAGCCACTGAATGACGTCACTGCTGCTTTTCATCTGCAGTTACAGTGTAGCGTCTGTTTCCTGCACTGAACAGAGATGTGTATCGCTTATTTTCTGACAACTCAGCGAACCAAACGACAAAAACAAGTGAGAGCAAATGTTTATTCATCCATTTCAGTCTAATTCGGTGACAAACAGGCAGCAGATTCAAAAATCATGTAAACATGTGGATGGTCTGTGGTGTGAGGTGCTGGGAGCAGTCAGAGAGCAGCAGCTGGACGTCAGTGGTTGGACTGGTGGATACTTCAGTGAAGAGTAGACGACGTCTGGCTCTGGTTTAAAGTCTGAACACAAACACACACAGTTCAAACAACAGGAAACATGATTACAAGCTTTGGAGTTCAATCAAGACCTCCAACCTGCAGCTCTCTGCATCACACAGTCCCAGTTCACACTGGTAAAGCATCAGCAGTACACTGGTTTTTACAATACTGCTAGCATTTTAGCAGTTGCTTGAATTATCCATGAAATTCACAAGACTCAAATCATAAAGAGATAATAACCCGAAAATGAAATATGTTTTTAGAAGTCACTGACTTTGTGAGCTTGACCTCTAGGAAGAGCGCCTTTTAGCTCTGGTGGCAATGTCAGTATAGCTGCTGTAGCTAGCTACCAGCAGCAGGCTAATTTCAGGCAGTTAATAAATATTAAATTTTTCACTGTGTTTTAAAAGTTGTTGCTTTTGCATTAATTTACTTCATTTGCTCTGTCTTAGTAAGGTTAACTAATAAGACTTTACAGCATGAGCTCGAGTCAGGATGTGGTTCGCGCAGCTTAGAATAAAGACCGGAAACAGCTAGCTCAACTCTGTTTGAAGTTAAAAATATTAGATACATTGTGGCTAAATGGAAATCACAAAACTCTCAGTTCTGCCTGCAGTACACAGGACATTTCATAGAGCTTCAATTCTTTTACTCATATACTTGAAGGAAACAGTTTACCTTTGCAGGAAAACCATATAAGTTTGCTGTGTTCAGACTTAAAGAGCAGCTGTACCTCTGATCTTCTGTGGTCTGACGGTTATTAGTCCATAAGTGACATCTTCACGTCGCACTGCTGAGTAGACTGCAATTGGATCACTCTGCACAATAAAACACAAATTACTTCAACAACAGTTTCACCTCTGCTGTGAAGCAACATTTGACCAGAAAGAACAGGCGGGTGTTTGTGTAGCAAGACCACAAAGCTGACATCTTCTTTAATGGAAACTGCTGCACTTCACCACAAAGCGGACATGTTCTTACAGCATGTGTTCATGTTATTAACCAAACATGAACACGCTGCGGTGAGAAGCCTCATCTGCTTCAGGTTAACTAGAGAAAACAACAGGAAGTTGCTGCTTTTCTTTACATGCAGGACTTTAGAGAAGACAAAATGCATCCTTATTATAACAGATATTTGGTCTGTTTTACTGTTTTTACTTCATATTAACAACACATTCATCCTGCTAATAAATGTGTGTGCAAAAATATTGTTCAGCTGTGGAACTGCCAAAAGTTACAACACAGCTGATATCTGGGCCACTGCATGTTTAACCTGTGGCTGAGTCTGCACCAATAGTTAACCCTTTAATACCAAACCTGCCGTCAGTGACAGAATGTACTTCAAATGCTGTTCGTGGACTTCTGGCAACAATTACTGTAATAACCCTATGTTGTTTATGAAGTGCAATTTCTCAGCTTTCAAAAACCATTCGAATTTTTCTGATAGGACAAACGGTCGTGTAATTATGGTAATTCAAATTACGTTTAATCAGACATCTCAGGAACATGGAATGTCACCTCTCTGGTGGGGAAGGAGCCTGAGCTAGTGTGCAAGGTTGAGAAATACCAGCTAGATATAGTTGAGCTCAACTCAACACATGGCCTGGGCTCTAGAACCAGTCTCCCGGAGAGGGGCTGGACTCTGTAACAGTCTGGACTTGCCCTCGGTGAGAGGTGGCGAGCAGGGGTGAGCTGAGCTGTCAACTGATCACCACCTGGTGGTGAGTTGGATGAAGTGGCGGGGTAGAGAAGAGAAGAATAATGGACAGATCCGACGCACCTAAACATACAGTGAGGGTGTACTGGCACTGCCTGGCAGAGGCCCCAATCCTCTAGACCTTTGACTCCCACCTCTGGCAGAACTTTTACAGCATTCTGTGGAAGGCTGAGGACATTGAGTCTGAGTGGACCATGTTCATCACCTCCATTGTTGAGGCTGCTGTACAGAGCTTTGGCTGCAAGGTGGTTGGTGCCTGTCATGGTTGTAATCAGAGGTGGCCAAAGTACTGACATTCTGTACTTGAGTAGAAGTACAAGTACTTGTGTTAAAAACCATTCTGGTAAAAGTTGAAGTACTGGTTCAACTTCTGTACTCAAGTAAAAGTAAAAAAGTACAGGCTCTGAAATCTACTCAAAGTAAGAAAGTAAAAGTAGCTCTTCGGAGGACGTTTCTACCTCTTTCTTACATCTTTCTCCATCTGAGTGAAGCTCATTCTTTGCACACATTTTTTTTGACCTTTACATGTTCTGTCACTTATTTTCCTCACTTTTTCTGCGTGTAGCCTCTGTGTAAAGCGTGACTTCCTCTGGGCTCAGAAAGGCTACATTAGAAGTCACTGAAACATCTGGGAATGCTTCCTGGACACATCCTAGGTGAGGTACTTCAGACATGTCCAAGTAGGAAGCCCAGGGTGAATGCAGGACATGCTCAGTTGGGAATACTTTGATGGCACGATTCCAATCCTCCGAGCCCCTTCCTGCAGCTCTTCCTCCCAGAATCACTGGAGTAAGGGGCTGAGTGAAAAGGACTAAATACACTAAATAATGTCTGAGTATATTAAAACAAACAATCTCATTTATAAAGCTCTCCTTCCTGTTTTTAAAGCATGTACCTTGTAATGAAGCACTTGCAGCTGCCGTTTTCTTTTTGTCAGAAACAGGATGCCGGACGACTGCAGAGCTGTTAGCTTCTGTTAACCACAGACCACAAACACACACAACAGCACAGTCAGCACAGTGAGACTTTAAAGACAGCCATGACATCTGATTAAGATGATCAGTTTGTTAAAATTTGGAAAGTAGAAACCAATCAAACAAAAACTGTGCACTAAAGAAACTACAGACATAAACTATTAGAAGTAAAATTTGTATATTTTCCTAAAGTTTTCATATTTTATGAAATAATACTTGCGTTGACATAAAATAATTTTGCACATCATCACCTTTTTACCTCGATTTTCTTTGAATGACTGTTGCTGATGATATGATGATGCAACATCAGTCTGCGTGATGTCATCTGTGATATCATCTTTTGCAGCTTGTTCTTGTTCAGCTGAAATAATTTAAATGTGATAGCAGTTAATTAAATTTAATTAATCTTGACTTGAAGAAAATCTGCTTGAAAAATCATTTCAATATTTGTAATTTAACAGCAAATAATCTCAATCCAATAAAGTAATTATAATAAATATGGAGCTTACTCAGCAAAATGAAGCCTGTAAGATCCAGAAGTCTGAGTCTCACCTTCAGGTTTCCTGTGAACACATCGTCTCACCAGCAGAACCAGTAACACCAGTAGAACCACAACACAGACTGATCCAACAGAGGAGATCACAGAGAGAACAGGAGGAGAGAGTGATGGAGAAAGAGAGATGGAGGTGGAACCAGGAGGCGGTGTGGATGTAGGTGTAGGTGTGGATGTAGGTGGAGGTGTGGTGGTGGGTCTCTCTAAAATAAAGCAAACACAGTCATTAAGTTATGGTCACATTGTGAATGTTGAAACCTGCAGAAACACAGACAGGTGAGTGTGTCACCTGTGACAGTGATCCAGCTGGATGGAGACTCTCCATGACCGCTGATGTCACACTTGTAGAGGCCTTCATCAGACCTGGAAACATGCTGGATGGTCATGTGACCTGTAGGCTGCTTCCTGATGAGGGAGCCATCTTTATAGAAAGCAGCTGGGAGGTTGGAGGGAGGGGTCTTTGTTTGACAGAGCAGAGTGACGTCATCTCCCTCCATCACAGGGAGGACAGGACTCTGCAGGATCACTGATCCACCTCAACACAGAGACAAACTACAGCATTTCATCCATTTACACACAGCTTCATCAACACTAACTCCACACACTCAGCTTACCAGAGACTGTGAGCTTAATCATGTTACTGACGGCACCCTCTCTGGACTCACACCAGTAAACTCCACTGTCCCATGCAAACATTTGAATGTTGACACAGGAAGAACTGGTTGTCTTTGCCATCTGATCTCGACATAGAATCACCCGTGGTTTGCTTGTGTTCCTCCTCAGAGTCCATCCAGCAGAGCTGTCGTCCTCCTCACAGCTCAGAGTCACAAAGTCTCCTTCAAAGAACTGAGAGCTGCTGGGACTCACAGTCAGACGAGCTGTGAGGGTTACAATGAAACATGAAGCCAAACAGGTCATATTAGTGAGCATTTATCAGGTTGAAGCTGTGACAGAAGAAGGTTACTGACCTTGGTTTGTTGTGCAGCTCAGCAGTGAGATCAGAACTAAAGAGAAATGACACTCAGGTTGGTTTGAGGTGAACACAAAGAACAACTCCACACAAACAGCTGACAGACCCACAAACTCGTCTCTCTCTGATAGATCTGCTCATTTTAGAGTTGATGCAGCAACAAGTTTCAATAAAGTTTGGACAACAGAAGACTGGAAATACAGGGGTTGGACAATGAAACTGAAACACCTGGTTTTAGACCACAATAATTTATTAGTATGGTGTAGGGCCTCCTTTTGCAGCCAATACAGCGTCAATTCGTCTTGGGAATGACATATACAAGTCCTGCACAGTGGTCAAAGGGGTTTTAAGCCATTCTTCTTGCAGGATAGTGACCAGGTCACGACGTGGTGCTGGTGGAGGAAAACGTTTCCTGACTCCAAAGTGGCTCAATAATATTTAGATCTGGTGACTGTGCAGGCCATGGGAGATGTTCAACTTCACTTTCATGTTCATCAAACCAATCTTTCACCAGTCTTGCTGTGTGTATTGGTGCATCGTCATCCTGATACACGGCATCGCCTTCAGGATACAATGTTTGAACCACTGAATCCACATGGTCCTCCAGAATGGTTCGCTAGTCCTTGGCAGTGATGCGCCCATCTAGCACAAGTATTGGGCCAAGGGAATGCCATGATATGGCAGCCCAAACCATCACTGATCCACCCCCATGCTTCACTCTGGGCATGCAACAGTCTGGGTGGTACGCTTCTTTGGGGATTCTCCACACCGTAACTCTCCCGGATGTGGGGAAACAGTAAAGGTGGACTCATCAGAGAACAATACATGTTTCACATTGTCCACAGCCCAAGATTTGCGCTCCTTGCACCATTGAAACCGACGTTTGGCATTGGCACGAGTGACCAAAGGTTTGGCTATAGCAGCCCGGCCGTGTATATTGACCCTGTGGAGCTCCCGACGGACAGTTTTGGTGGAAACAGGAGAGCTGAGGTGCACATTTAATTCTGCCGTGATTTGGGCAGCCGTGGTTTTATGATTTTTGGATACAATCCGGGTTCGCACCCGAACATCCCTTTCAGACAGCTTCCTCTTGCATCCACAGTTAATCCTGTTGGATGTGGTTCGTCCTTCTTGGTGGTATGCTGACATTACCCTGGATACCGTGGCTCTTGATACATCACAGAGACTTGCTGTCTTAGTCACAAATGCGCCAGCAAGACGTGCACCAACAATTTGTCCTCTTTTGAACTCTGGTATGTCACCCATAATGTTGTGTGCATTGCAATATTTTGAGCAAAACTGTGCTCTTACCCTGCTAATTGAACCTTCACACTCTGCTCTTACTGGTGCAATGTGTAATTAATGAAGATTGGCCACCAGGCTGGTCCAATTTAGCCATGAAACCTCCCACACTAAAATGACAGGTGTTTCAGTTTCATTGTCCAACCCCTGTATGTTTAAAAAGGTAGCTGGTGGAAGACATTGTATACAGCCATCCATCTTCTCAATGACTTATCCTCCTCATAATCAGGGAGAGCTGGAGTCTCTCTCAGCTGTTATAAGGTGAGTACAGGTCATCGGTCCATCATATAAAATAATGCTTATTCATCACATGTACAGTTATACACAGTACAATGCACAGTGAAATATATTTTGTACCTGCAGCCTATAAGTAGTAAAATACATATATATAAATAAGAAGAATAAAAATAAGTAATTCATACTATACACTATACATAGAATAGTATAATAATTTACATTGTGCAATAATAGTGCTGTTCAGGGCTCAGAATTGAGCAGTCAGGAGAGGGGCGGGGGTGAAGGGAGCCAGCAGAGGCGAGTGGGTTTGGGTTACTGTGGAGCTGACCCATCTCCCCCCTCAGCTAACAGTTCCTGATGAGAGGTGGATGTTCATCAGCAGCTTGGTCTGTGGATACCAGTTCCCACAGGTCAGAAGATGGGCCAGCAGGGGCGTAGAGCATCTGTTTACGTAACATCCAGGAGAAAAATGAGATACCCGGCTATCCAAGACCAGCCAGCGAGCCAAATTTCAGATACTACAATTGTTTTGGTACAGGCTGTGATAACTGATTAATTTGCTCACATCCTTACAGATGCTCTCAATGGCACAGGTGTAAAAGTTCCTGAGTCCCTTGAGTGGGAGGTTGAAGTGTCTCAGCAGCCTGAGGAGGCAGAGACGCTGTCTGTCCTTCTCCACAGTGATGTTTATATGATGAGTCCAGGACAGGTCAGTGAGATGGTCACTCCCAGGTATTTGAAAGAGTCCACTCTTTCCACCTCAGCACCACTGATGAGAAGTGGATGGTAGGCCCTCTGCTGCTTCCTGCTGAAGTCCACGATCAGTTCCTTTGTTTTGCTGTGTTGTCAGCAAACTTTATGATGACACTGGACTCTGACATGGCCTCGCAGTCATGGGTGTACAGCGAGTAGAGCAGAGGGCTCGGCACACAGCCCTGGGGGGGTCCGGTGGTGAGGGTGAGAGAGGATGAGGTGAGGTGGTCTGCTGGTCGGGAAGCTGTAAACCCACCTGCACAGGGATGGGTCCAGGCCCAGGTCCAGCAGCTCATCTACAAACAGCACTCTCACATAGTTCCTCTTACCTGTGTAAACGTGGGAAAGGGTCTTATGGAGGAGGAAGGTTATTGCATTGTCTGTGGATCTGTCTCGCTGGTATGCAAACTGTAGTGGGTTGAGAGTGGTGGGCAGTGAGGAGGTGATGAACGTCTTGATGAGTCTTGATGAGTCTAAACACCCTCCTCACGTCACGCTCCATCACAGTGAGTGTCTCCACCTGTCCAGCCGTGACCGCAGAGACACTCGAAGCACATTGTTAAGTTTATCAGCCGTTAAGCATCGGCTCTCAACAGAGGGTGTGTGTGGTGCTTTGTAGTCTGTGATGGTGCGTAGTCCCTGCCACAGTCCCCTGGAGTCAGACTGTTGTAGTTGCTGTTCCAGTCTGCGGCTGTAGTGATGTTTAGCCTCTTTCACCGCTCTGCAGATGTTGTATGACGCAGCCTTGTAGTCCTCCATGTTTCCAGAGGCGAGGCCGGAGCTGTAGGCAGCAGTGCGGGACCTCAGAGCATCTCGGACAGATTTATCCACCCACGGCTTCTGGTTGAGAAAAGTCCTGATGGTCCTCCAAAGCGAAGTGTCATCAATAACTTTCCCAATAAATCCCACAACCGTTTCTGCCCTTGATTTCTCCACCTGCACCTTTATCGAGTTTGCACTGTTAAAGCTACGATGAGAGCCTGGTAGGTGGAAATAGCCTCATGTAGCTCGGATAGTGCAGTGTCCATGTCCGCCTGGGGTGGGATATAAATAGTGCTGAAGATAACCAAAGTGAACCCGTGGGGCAGGTAGTGGGGGTGGCATTTCAGGGTTAGGAGCTCCAGGCTAGGCAAACAGGAGTGTTTCAGAGGGACAGCATTCCTACTGTCACACCAGTTGACACTGATCATTAGGCACACACCTCCTCCTCTTGATTTCCCAAACTCTCTTGTTCTGTCCCTGCGATGAACTCTGAGGAACTCCGGGCTGTACGGTATGGTCTGTTACGAGGGGGTCAGCCGTGTCTCTGTGAGACTGATGATGTTGCAGTCCTGTATGTCCCTCTGGAACTGTGTCCTAGCCCTGAGTTCTTCCAGCTTGTTTTCCAATGACTGGACATTAGCAGCAGGATGCTCGGCAGTGGTGTTCGGTGCCCTCTACGCTGGCTGTTTTCCCTCACGGACTTGTGCATGACCTGGGGGCCCCGTGCCCTCTTTTGTCTGAGCTGGCCCACTGGCACAGGATGTACCTGGGCCAAGCCGGGTCGGGAGAAAAAGGTCTCAGAATATAGCCAGAGCTCTGTATTCTGATGTTAAAAAGAGTCTGTCATACAGGATATAACACAGAGCAGGCAAAACTGAGGCTTAAACTAATATATATATACAGACAAAGTGTTGGAGCAGGTATGACGGCTGCTGACCTCACCAGCTTCTCACCAGCGCTATTTTGAACTAACACAGACTAACAGAGAGAGACTCTCACTCTCACATTCACACCTGCAGCCATTTTAGAGCCACCAGTTAACTCAACATGTCTTTGGACTGTGGGAGGAAACAACACAGACACTAACCACTGCACCTCTGTGACACTGTTAAATATCATTTACACATTTTTAGATCTAAACTTTTAGGAGGCACTGACTGCACTGTGTACATAAACAGTCTCTCCGGTTCAGTGTCACAGTAAAGTCATGTGTCCTCTGTGCAGCTGTGTTCATGTAATCAGTGAATGATTTGAGCTTTTCACTGCCTGCTGTGTTTCCTGGACTCCTGAGCAAAGATAAAGAGTCAGCTCAGACCTGCAGTTGGTCCTCATGGTGTTTGAACTTGAATTCAGCCTGATTAGTTTTTCATGTCTTCTCCTCCATCATCAGTTATCAGGAGAGCAGACAGTCAAAGGTCAATAATTCAAACAAACACAGAGATTCTACTTACAGAGCAGACACAGCACAGATGTTTCCTTCATCGTCCTTCTCACTCATTTGAGCTTTTTTTCATTTCTCTCACTGACACCAAGTAAAGCCCCGCCCTCTTCCTCTCAGTGAGAGAGGGTTGGGGTTTTTTTCTTCTCTCTGTGTGAAGACTGTGGTGGTTACCTTTTTTGTCTCATTATGAAACACAGTGAATGCACCCAGATCCACCCTGCCCCCACATATTTATCATTTCACGTTATGAAAAGAAGAATCAGATAAACCATCCTCTGGTGTCAGTGAGCTGTAGTTTGGTTCCTGATCAAATCCATTTCCATGTAGTGGACGTCCACCTCAGTGAGAGAGGCAGATATGAGCTGAAACACAGGAATCAAACCAGGGACGCTGCTGTTATGGAGCTGAACTGGAACCATTCACACACTGAGGCCCTCTGAACACATTTTAATGACAGCTGTGCAGAGACGCACTGATGACTGACTGGAACACTATGATTCACACTTTACATTAACACCATCCTCCCACAGGCTGTAGATATGGACACTAGAGGGAGCTGCTGGACTGGAAACACTACATGGATACAAGCAGATCATTTCAACTCAAATCAAAGTTTGTCATGTGCAGTCATACAAGGTACAACTAGTGAAATGCCTTGATGACTACCCTTATAAAATAGCACAAGATGAAGATATAAATAGAATTATTTCAAGAATATAATTAGGAATATAATCAAAATATCCACTGAGGTAAAATGTAAGTGGAATGAAACAAAATTATTTGAAAAAAAATATATAATACGTAACAAAATATATACACTAGTGTGTGTGTGTGTGTGTGTATGTGTATGTATATATATATATATATACACATATATATACATACACACACACACACATACATGAGACGATGCACTAGAATGTAACAAATATTTATGCTAAAACATAACATATATATATATATATATAAGGGGTGTGTGTGTGTGTATGTGTGTGTGTGGTGGTGTGTATGGAGGGGACAATAGTGTTAAAAGTGTAGACGGCAAACAGCATTTTAACATAATTACCCTCCTAATGTCCAGGTGGGTCAGTGTGGTGTGACGCAGATGTGTAACTGCATTGTGTCCATGGTGTCTGATAATGAAGTGATGAAGAGTCTGATCAGCCATTTTATGTAATTATGTATTTGTTTCTTTGAAGCAGCTAAAAAGGTCGAATTTAATGTAAACTAACACTAATGATGATTTGTTGACATTGTTGCTGTTTTACCATTACATGATCACCATAGTGGGGGGGGCTTCATCACTGAGAGGACTGAAAATCCTTGGGCTGGCATCACGGTGGGCCCCCCCGGTTGCTTCCTGGATGCTTTCTAGCTGCTTCCTGCGCCACACTGTGCTGTATGTGTGCTAAATACTCCATGTGTGATGGGTTAAATGCAGAGACTGAATTTCACTGCATGTGTATGAATGTGACAAATAAAGGTCTCCCTTCTTTCTAATAGTGACAGTTGTGTCACAGTGTGTATGGAAAACACTTCCTGCACTGATTTCAAAGTTAAAGAGCTCTACTACTTCATTGCTTAGCCAGGCTTTTATTGTGAAACATTTACAGGAACGTGTGTAAAACTCATCCTTTAAGACCTCCTCACTAACGTCACTGTTACTTCATAACAGCAGAGTAGAAGTGCACGAGAAGTTTAAAATAATTGTTTACATGAGTCTGATTAGGTCTCAAATTATTCAATTACAATAATTTTACCCACACTAGGAAAAACATCCTGAAGGTCAGCTGATATCAGGTCAACATGATACAGAAGATCAGCCCTCTCATTATGAGACACTGAATCCCCTCACACTGACACACACATTACACTTGTCTGTCTCTGCAGTGAGTCTGTGCAGACCAGCATGTGGTTAAGTCCACACAAAGTACCCCATAGTATCACCTTCACACACACACACACACACACACACGGACACAGTGACTGAAACTGATTCTTTGGGAAGTATTGATAAATCAGGTTGAAACTCCTCATAAGTCTTTATCTCAGAGGAAAACATGTATTTTCTAAGAGCTAAATCTCACCTGCAGAAATAAACACAAAGAGACCAACAAACAGCAAAGTCAAACTAACTCTGTATTTTTGTTATGTAGTTTTTTTTTTTCATGTGCTGCATCTTAAATATGATGCATTAAGAGAAAAAAATCTGCACCTCACTAATCTCTGAACCCAGGTCATGACCCTGCCTGCACTCTGTGCTGCAGCTGTTTGTGCAGTTAACAGCCACTGACACACTGCTGCTGTCTGCTCTTTGTTTTCAGCACTGATACGAATGTGCATCACTTAACCACAACCCATCAAGCTTTTTTTTTTCTCCATCTGATACTTTGGTGAAACCCACAGAACTGCATGAGAAAAACAAGAACAAATACTTATTAATCCTGCAGGGAAACTAAATCACTGCCATAGGAACACGAGCAAGGTGCCAAACTCAGGGATGAAGTATAAACAACAGTGAACTTACTGTGGACATAATACATGTTAAAATCAACAATAAGAATAAAAATGTGTTAAGTACTTACATAACTCCAATTAAGATTATGTCATTTTTGAATCCTAATCCTGTGTCTAAATGAGTGAAACAAATAAAACCAACCACAAAAAAAAAAAAAAAAATTAAACACATGGATGGTCTGTGGTGTGAGGTGCTGGGGGAGCAGTCAGAGAGCAGCAGCTGGACGTCAGTGGTTGGACTGGTGGATACTTCAGTGAAGACTAGACGACGTCTGGCTCTGGTTTAAAGTCTGAACACAAACACACACAGTTCAAACAACAGGAAACATGATTACAAGCTTTGGAGTTCAATCAAGACCTCCAACCTGCAGCTCTCTGCATCACACAGTCCCAGTTCACACTGGTAAATATGAACTGGGACTGAGCTTCACTCAGCAGGTGGTTTGGTTAGCTTAGCTTAGCATGATGGCTGCAAACAGCAGCTAGCTTGGCTCTGTCACAGAGCAGCTGTACCTGGGCCTCCTTGATCTGATGGTTGTTGGTCCATAACTGACGTCTTCAGTTGTCACTGCTGAGTAGACTGCAGCTGAATCAATGTCTGCAGAATAAAACACATTTAAATTACTGCAGGTACAACAACTGCAGCAGCACAGCTGCATCATTACACTGCAGCTAAATGAGACAAAGCACGTTTGCCCTGCCCCTGGAGGGGGATTGATTTTGTGAAGAAAGTGAAGAAATTCATGGGAATTGTTGGCAGGATGAAGGCTGCTGATGTGTCTGTGGACTCATACAAACTGACACCGATCGCTATAAAAGGTCCAATGCTGGCAAGATCTGCACAAAGTGTGTGTGTCTGTTTGTTACTACCAAACCGATTCATCCCAAATTTGCATGAAAGACAAACAGTGACCTCAGTGATCAGATTAGATTTTGGACATAATTGGGTCAAGGTCAGAGGTCAAGTGTTTCTGAAACTCTTGTGAACGTGATAATTCAGTGAGGTCACCTAGGCTGTTTGAATTCACACCATAGATGCATCAAATAAAAATCTTGTACAAGTTCAAATATTGGTGACCTTGAACTCAAGGTAAAGGTCAAAGGAAAATTATGGGCGTGGACAACCAGACCTGTGTGTTATCTCAGTTTGGAGAGTGGCACCTTTGTAAGACGGTCAAGACTCAAATTATAACTTTAATGTTCTTTCTTTCTGAGAATAGTAATGACTTTAAGCCTGATGAGCTGCTACGTCACTGATGTTCTGCTGTTTCACAGCTTTTGCTCCTCTTAACACCTCTGCTGAGAAACACTGACTGACCACAAAGAACTGGGGGCTGTTTCTGAGAAAAAGGCCGGTGGACGACCACAAAGCTGCCATCTTTCTGCAGCGCAGACTCACACTCTTCACCACAGCGCACAAAGCAAACAGCTGTTTCAGATCAACTGTGATCAACAACAGGAAGTTGCTGCTGTGGTTTTACATGCACAACTTTAATAAAGTCCATTTATTGAAACAAAGAACATTTTGTCCTTCACTCTGTTTCTTTATGCGTCTCATAGTGACAATAAGTTCATGTGCAGCAAAAACCAGACAGCAGAGCCATGTGGGCCTCATCAGAGCTGCTCTCAGCACCTGCTGCTCAGTTACAACCCTGCTGATGTTCTGTGGACCAGAAACACCCCTGACATCTGGACCTGAGGCTGAACCTTTGGGTAAAGACAAATGGGGCCTAAAGAAACCTGCAAATGCGGCACATGTGAACCAGATTTTATGGAATCAAACATGTGTGAGTGTCGTGGTCCCTGGGTTTTGGGTTGTCTTGTTATAGTTCCTGGTTTGTTTCTTTATATTGTGTCTGGTTCTGTTCATTATTTTCACCGTGTCTCTCTGTACTCCTGTCAGCCTTCTGTTCTCATGTAGGGTTTGGTTCTGGTCTTGTCACTCATCTTATGTTCATTCATGGTTCTTTTCCTCGGTGTCAAGTCTGCATTTCTGTCACATTTAGTCATTTCCTGTTTTAGTGTATTAGCTCGTGTCTCCTGTGTTTTGTATAGAGTTTTGCTTCTTGTAGTTGGTTTAATTCAGCTGTTCTCCCGGTGTGTCCGAGCTCCTCGATTTCCTCTGTGTGTGTTTATATTGTCTGCATCTCCCTCACTTCCTTGCTCTACTGTACCATTATGTGTTGTGCTGTGTTCTGTTCCTGCTTCTCGCCTTGATTCTGGTTCCTGTCAGCCCTGTTTGTCTTTTAGTTGAAGAACAACCATCATTAAAGTAGCCTTTCAGTCATGTTTGTCTCCTGTGCGCTGCATTTTGGTCCAAGCCTGCCTGCTTCCACTGCACAGAATGACAGAACCACATGTGCTGCCACATATTTCTGTTCAGGATTCATTTCTCCTTATGTCTCTAGATTTGAGTCATTTTCTCATATTTCATGCGTGCTTTCCAAAGATTTATTTTCTCTACATTTACAAATGTGCTGACAATTCAAAATCATGAAGAGAGAAAAAAAACACTACCTCTGCTTCGTCTGATTGGCTGTTGCTGATGATTTGATGTTTTCAAGCCATTGTACATGACGTGAGTGATGATGTCATCACCTCCAGCTTCTTCTTGATCTGCTGAAATGATCCAAAATGAACAATAATGATATATAGGTATAGATCACATTTAAGAAAATTGTTACTGTGATCATAATGAATGTGAAATTTAATCTACCAAACAAACTGATCCATGAAAGATCAGGAAGTCTGAGTCTCACCTTCAGGTTTCCTGTGAACACATCGTCTCACCAGCAGAACCAGTAACACCAGTAGAACCACAACACAGACTGATCCAACAGAGGAGATCACAGAGAGAACAGGAGGAGAGAGTGATGGAGAAAGAGTGATGGAGGTGGAACCAGGTGGAGGTGTGGATGTAGGTGGAGGTGTGGATGTAGGTGGAGGTGTGGTGGTGTGTCTCTCTAAAATAAAGCAAACACAGTCATTAAGTTATGGTCACATTGTGAATGTTGAAACCTGCAGAAACACAGACAGGTGAGTGTGTCACCTGTGACAGTGATCCAGCTGGATGGAGACTCTCCATGACCGCTGATGTCACACTTGTAGAGGCCTTCATCAGACCTGGAAACATGCTGGATGGTCATGTGACCTGTAGGCTGCTTCCTGATGAGGGAGCCATCTTTATAGAAAGCAGCTGGGAGGTTGGAGGGAGGGGTCTTTGTTTGACAGAGCAGAGTGACGTCATCTCCCTCCATCACAGGGAGGACAGGACTCTGCAGGATCACTGATCCACCTCAACACAGAGACAAACTACAGCATTTCATCCATTTACACACAGCTTCATCAACACTAACTCCACACACTCAGCTTACCAGAGACTGTGAGCTTAACCATGTTACTGATGGCACCCTCTCTGGACTCACACCAGTAAACTCCACTGTCCCATGCAAACATTTGAATGTTGACACAGGAAGAACTGGTTGGCTTTGCCATCTGATCTCGACACAGAATCACCTGTGGTTTGCTTGTGTTTCTCCTCAGAGTCCATCCAGCAGAGCTGTCGTCCTCCTCACAGCTCAGAGACACAAAGTCTCCTTCAAAGAACTGAGAGCTGCTGGGACTCACAGTCAGACGAGCTGTGAGGGTTACAATGAAACATGAAGCCAAACAGGTCATATTAGTGAGCATTTATCAGGTTGAAGCTGTGACAGAAGAAGGTTACTGACCTTGGTTTGTTGTGCAGCTCAGCAGTGAGATCAGAACTAAAGAGAAATGACACTCAGGTTGGTTTGAGGTGAACACAAAGAACAACTCCACACAAACAGCTGACAGACCCACAAACTCGTCTCTCTCTGATAGATCTGCTCATTTTAGAGTTGATGCAGCAACAAGTTTCAATAAAGTTTGAACAAACTCTCCTCCTCAGTGTCACAGTAAAGTCATGTGTCCTCTGTGCAGCTGTGTTCATGTAATCAGTGAATGCTTTGAGCTTTTCACTGCCTGCTGTGTTTCCTCGACTCCTGAGCAAAGATAAAGAGTCAGTTCAGACCTGCAGTTGGTCCTCATGGTGTTTGAACTTGAATTCAGCCTGATTAGTTTTTCATGTCTTCTCCTCCATCATCAGTTATCAGGAGAGCAGACAGTCAAAGTCAATAATTCAGACAAACACAGAGATTCTACTTACAGAGCAGACACAGCACAGATGTTTCCTTCATCGTCCTTCTCACTCATTTGAGCTTTTTTTCATTTCTCTCACTGACACCAAGTAAAGCCCCGCCCTCTTCCTCTGAGCACCAGCTTTACTATTGGTGCAGAGGTGGGGGGGGGGGGGGGGCAGTTACATTTCCTCTTCCTTCAGAGATACAAGTGATAACATTTGACAAACATACAACTTTAAACTGCAGGGCCTTTTTGTCTTAACTCACTTTGGATTAAAACTCTGTTGTTGAAAGTTTTATATAAATTGATAAATAAGGAAAGAAAAAGAACATTTTTAATAAAGAGTAAAACCACTGATTTAATACGATTACATTATGTCTTATACTGTGTGAGAACAGTGAGAGAGGCAGATATGAGCTGAAACACAGGAATCAAACCAAGGACGCCTCTGTTATGGAGCTGAACTGGAACCACCATCCTGGTCCAGATTTCTGTGACCAGGATGAAAACTGCATTGTTCCTCTTGAATCCAAGGTTCGACTAACGGACAGACCCTCCTTTCCTGCACTCTGACACAGACCGTGGAGGCTGAGGAGTGTGATCTCCGATAGTTGGAGAACACTCTGTGGTCTCCCTTCTTAAAAATGGGGCCCACCATCTCCCCCCGGTCTGCAAATCCAGAGGCACTACCCCAGATCTCTGACCAATATGATGCCTCCTGTGGGTAGTGGGCCTACAGGAGGGTGGGCTTATGTTTGCTATTTGGCTGTGCCTGGCACCACAGGCTAATGCCCAGTGTTACAACCCAGAAAACCAGAAAGACCAGGAAGACATGAAATGTGAGTCATAGCCATTTCATGTTTCTCTAAGTGGTTTATCACCCCTAATACTGTACTGTACTGAGCAATGACAATAAAGTTGAATCCATCCATCCATGGTTCTCATGTTAAGCTCTGATTGTGACTCTGAATGTTTCCTTGAAGGAACACCTCAGGGAAACTAAAAGAACCACATGACAAAAACAAGTCAGACCAAAGTTTATTTGTCCTGCAAAGAAACCAGATCACAGCTGTGGAAACAACTGAGTCAACAAGCATGAATGGATTAGATTAAATAGGATTAAAGTTAGGGCAGCAAGGTGGCGCAGTGGTTAGCACTGCTTCCTCACAGTTAGAATAACATCTAGAAGGCCTGGGTTTGATTCCACCTTGGCCTGGGCCTCTCTCTGTGGAGTTTGCATGTTCTCCCCGTGTCTGGGTGGGTTTCCTCTGGGTACTCCGGATTCCTCCCTCAGTCCAAAGACATGCAGTTACTGGGGTTAGGTTAATTGGCTACTCTAAATTGCGCATAGGTGTGAATGAGAGCGTGAATGGTTGTCTGTCTTTCTGTGTTGGCCCTGCGACAGGCTGGTGACCTGTTCAGGGTGTACCCTGCCTCTCACCCCATGTCAGCTGGGATAGGCTCCAGCCCCCCTGCGACCCTGAACAGGATAAGTGGAAGTGAATGGATGGATGAATTAAAGTTACTGTTGTCATAAAACATACTGACACATTTAAATGACCTTTGCTGCCCTGGAAGAAAAAAAAATACACTCTTAAAATTCCAGTTAAAAACGTGATGTTACTGTTGAGTTGTTCAAGTTTAATTCAGTGAGAAAAAGGCAGGAGACATCAAATGTTCTTAACATGCTGATGGTCTGTGGTGTGAGGTGCTGGGGGAGCAGTCAGAGAGCAGCAGCTGGACGTCAGTGGTTGGACTGGTGGATACTTCAGTGAAGAGTAGACGACGTCTGGCTCTGGTTTAGAGTCTGAACACAAACACACACAGTTCAAACAACAGGAAACATGATTACAAGCTTTGGAGTTCAATCAAGACCTCCAACCTGCACCTCTCTGCATCACTCAGTCCCAGTTCAGTTCAGACTGGTAAAGCTTCATTGTACTGGGAATCAGGTTCACAAATAGATTTCTTTAAATACTGCTAAGACTTTAGCTGTGTCAAAATCAACCATGAAATTCACAAGACTCAAACCTGGAACCCACAGATCTGTAACAATTAGCTCATGAAATGCAGTAAATGGGATTCAAAACATCAAAGAGTTGCTGCTTCCAAATTCTCTCTCTTCTCTAAAACCTAACAGAAGAGCTGTTAGACGGGCTGACATGTAGAAGCCACACAGTGCATTCCTGGATGGTGCTCTTATAACTAGGACTGCACCCAAATATTCACCTAATGACATCTTTGTGTACTGGGTAGTATTTGAGGTTTATTTGGCATGTTTGCCTGATATCACAGTGACCATTAGTTCAAAAACAATGTTCTCACATGACTTTATGTTGTTGCAAGACAATAAAAATAAAAAAAAATCTCCAGAAAACAGAATTAGGCAACATTTAGATTTTAATGGAAACCTAAATAAATTCACTTCTGGTCGCAGGATGTTTCATAAACCAAATTTATAATCAATCTTACAGTCTGTCACTCGTTCACTTTAAAGAAACAGCTGATCTTTGCAGCTAAGTCTGTGTTCAGACTCAAAGAGCAGCTGTACCTCTGGACTCCTTTGGTCTGATGGTTATTTGTCCATAAGTGACATCTTCAGTTCTCACCGCTGAGTAGACTGCAGCCGGATCACTCTCTGCACAATAAAACACATGAATTACTTCAACAACAAAGACTCTAATAGTAATGTAGCTTGTAGCCCCCCCACCTCTTTACACCTCTGCTGTGAAAAAACAGCCAGAGAGAACTGGTGTGTGTTTGTGTGAAAAAGAAAGCAGATGACCACAAAGCTGCAAACTTCTTTTGATGCACACTGATGCACTTTAACACAAAGCACAAAGCAAACATGCTCTCACAGCATGAACACTATTATTAGCCACACCAGAACACACTGTGGTGAGCAGCCCCATCTTCTACAGGTTAACTGTACTGAACAACAGGAAGTTGCTTCTGTGGTTTTGCATGCAGGACTTTAGAGAAGAGAAAATTAATTAAATTTGGTCTGTGTTCAGTCTGTCTTTTTATTCACTTTACATTAACAACTTCATCCTGCTAATAAATGTGTGCACCAAAAAAAAAAGTGGGTCTAATCTGGACTCCCTTAGAACTTACTGTTCACTTACAGCACTGCCAACAGCTGTAACTCACTTGACATTTGGACATTATAAATGTTGAATGCCTGAGACTCCATTTAAACAACACCATTTCCATTGGAAACTATTGTTTTGATGAGTTTCAGCCTTCCGTTTACACGGTGGCGTTTCAGAAACGATCTGTGTTTACATGCCGTTACAAAAACTCACTATGGTTTCCTATGGTTTTCATGCAGTAACCATGGTTTTATCATTGTAAAACCATGGTTACTGCATAAAAACCAGAGAAAACCATTGTGAATTTTTGTAATTCAATTCAATTCAATTTTATTTATATAGCACCAAATTACAACAAACAGTCGCCTCAAGGTGCTTTGCATTGTGGGTAAAGACTCTACAATAATACAGAGAAAACCCAACAGTCAAAACGACCCCCTACGAGCAGCACTTGGTGACAGTGGGAAGGAAAAAACTCCCTTTTAACAGGAAGAAACCTCCAGCAGAACCAGGCTCAGGGAGGGGCAGTCATCTGCTGAGGGTGGGGGCGGGGGTGGGGGGGACATGCTGTGGAAGAGAGCCAGAGATTAATAACAATTAATGATTAAATGCAGAGTGGAGTATAAACAAAGGTGAATGAAAAGAAACAGTGTATTATGGAAACCCCCCAGCAGCCTAGGCCTATAGCAGCATAACTAAGGGATGGTTCAGGGTCACCTGATCCAGCTCTAACTATAAGCTTGATCAAAAAGGAAAGTTTTAAGCTGCTTAAGGGCGGAGACGCATGGAACAGTGAAAACGATGTAGTTCCCATGCCAGGCCACAAGTTGGCGTTGTGTTATTTTTGCAAAGTTTGTTTATACAAGACGGATATGCACGGCCGGACACATTAGGAAGCGCGGCAAATTGTTCATTATTTACAAAATGGCCAGTGTGAGAGGTTTTGTGTGGACTGACGATGAGGTTGGATCACTGCTGCACACAACGCTGGCAAAAACACAAGAAAAGCACAAGAAGCACTCGTGAATCTGCAAGCACTGTTTGTCGATTTGCTCACGCGCAGAAAACTGTGGCCGTCACAACCAGAGTGCACATGTGTGAGATGTGTAGTATTTGTACTAAACAATGATGCTTTACATCCTGGGGCCTCCTACTGGTAGGATATGCTCATAACACCCCGCCCTGAGGCATCCTAATAAAGGGTCTGAGCTCCATTCAATCCAGTTCAGTTTTATTTATATTGCGCCAAATCATAATAAATATCATTAGTATTGAAAGTAGCTGTACATAATCATACATCTATAAGATGGTTATGAATGTTTTTTTTGTTTTGTTTTTTTTTTGCAAAAATTGATGAAGTCATTACTACTTAATTTTAAATACCTGACCCAACAATTCAATTCAATTTTATTTATATAGCGCCAAATCACAACAAACAGTCGCCTCAAGGCGCTTTGTATTGCGAGTAAAGACCCTACAATACAATAATACAGAGAAAACCCAACAGTCTAAACGACCCCCTATGAGCAAGCACTTGGCGACAGTGGGAAGGAAAAACTCCCTTTTAACAGGAAGAAACCTCCAGCAGAACCAGGCTCAGGGAGGGGCAGTCATCTGCCGCGACCGGTTGGGTTGAGGGGAGAGAAAAGAAAACAACAGAGCTCTGACTCTTTGCCAGTCTGGCTTCACACTTGGCTGGGAACCACTCTATTGAGGCAGGAATCTGATGAAACCAATAGAACCACTTCATCCACAAAAAGCAGACACAAATCTTGATCAATTGGCTAGGCCTAGATATTCTTTCTGTAATAACTATACATAGAACTGGTGACACAGGGGAGCCCTGACTCTGTTCAATACCAACTGGAAATAAGTCTGATTGTGGACCAAGCTCTTGTTGTGATTGTAAAGGGACCAAATGGCTGGTAACAACAGGCCAGATACCACATACTCCAGAAGCACCTCCCACAAGATCCCCTGATGAACAAGGTAAAATGCTTTCTCTAAGTCCATCAAAAACATGGACTGGTTGGGTAAACTCACATGCACACTCAAAAAAGAGCTGATCCAGCATTCCACAATCAGGATGAAACCTGAATTGTTCCTCCTGCATAGAAGGTTCTACTAACAAACACTCTCCTCTCCAGTTCCCTGGTGTAGTCCTTCCAGGGAAGGCTGAGGAGTGTGATCCTCCTATAATTGGAACACAATGTCAGATCCCCCCCTTCTCAAATGTGTGAACCACCACCCTAGTCTGCCAATCCAGAAGCACCACCCCGGAGCTCCACATGACATGCCCTAAAACATCCAAGGAATTAAGGAACTGAGGGCAAATCAGGGTGTGGCCATCAATCACTTGCCCAGTGATGAACAAGTCATTCTCCTTGTCATCAGACTCTGCTTCTTCTACGGAAGGTGTGTCAGTGGGATTGAGGAGATCTCCGACGTATTCCTTCCACTGCCCAACTATATCCTCAGTTGAAGTCAACAGCGCTCCACCTGTACTATAAGTACAGCACCACTTCCCCTTCCTGAGTCACCTGGCACTTTCTCAGACTTGTCATGGGGCTGTCCAGGAGTTCTGCTTCATGCCTCCCCTCCCTTTTGCTTCAGCTACAGCTACATCTGTTTCTTCTGCTGCTCCTTTTCAACTGCCTTCCAATGGCTAACCTGCCTGATGGGAATCCTTCTTCGGTTGGATGGCTCCCTTCACCTCCAGTGTCCACCATCTGGTTTGGGGATTATCAACATGACAGGCACCCAGCCTCCCGAGGAATGTTGTTGAAGTTCTGCTGGAGGTGGGAAATGAATATCTCATGGACCAGGGCCTCTGCTAGATGCTCCCAGCATACCTCACTATATGTTAGGCTTGTCTATCTGATCTTAGTACATTTTATTGCTCATAAAACTTTAAAGAAATAGTTCAATTTTAAAGGAAATACAGCTTTCTCTGTAAGAGGACTTAAAACCTGCACTGCCCCTCCCTGAGCCTGGTTCTGCTGGAGGTTTCTTCCTGTTAAAAGGGAGTTTTTCCTTCCCTCTGTCACCAAGTGCTGCTCATAGGGGGTCGTTCTGACTGTTGGGTTTTCTCTGTGTTATTGTAGGATCTTTACCCGCAATACAAAGCGCCTTGAAGCGACTGTTTGTTGTGATTTGGTGTTATATATAAAATTGAGTTGAATTGAGTTGAGTTGAGTTGAGTTGAATTGAATTGAATTGAATTGAATTGAATTGAATTGAATTGAATTGAATTGAATTGAATTGAATTGAATTGAATTGAATTGAATTGAATTGAAATGAATTGAATTGAATATTGTGACCTCGAGTCAGGACATGGTTAGCTTAACCAAAGACAGCTGTCTTGATTCTGTCCAAGGCTAAAAATGTTAGCTGTAGATATTTTGTGGCTAACTTTGAATGGACACCGGAGAACTTAAAGTTCTGCAGGACATTTCTTGAGACTCTGTTCAGAGTTAAACACAAAAGGCAGAAGTACCTCTGGCCTTCTTTGGTCTGATGTTTTTTTCATAACCAACTTCTTTGGTTGTCACTGCTGAGTAGACTGTAACTGCATCACTCTGTACAACTCTGTGACACTGCTGTACTGTTATAACACCACAGCTATGGAAACTCACTTTAGGTTTTCACAGTTTTATTTCCATTCTGTTCTTAGCACCTCTGCTGTGAAACAACTGACCTGAAATAACTGGTTGTTGTTTCTGTGAAAAACAAGTCGGACGGCCATGAAGGTGTTATCTTCTCTTTTTTTTTTGAATGCACTACACAACGATTACACTTTAAGTGGAGCAGATATACTGAAGCTAAACCAGAACACACTGAGAAGCCTCATGTGCTTCATGTTATCTGTAGTAAAAAACAGGAAGTCGGTGCTTTGGTTTTACATCCAAAACTCTGGAGAAGTAAATGAATCGTTACATTTAAGGACATTTAATCTGTGCAGTCATTTGTTTTAATCAACCCATATTAACAACAAATTCATCGTGCTAATAAATGTGTGGCACCAAAACCAGATAGCAGACACATCTGGGCCTAATCTGGACTGCTTTGGAACTTATTGTTCAGTTTTGGCACAGCCAAAAGTCTTCCTCCAACTTACTGCTTGGCCAGTGTCACAACCAAAAAGGGCATGATTGGGCTTTTTGAGAATTTGTGATACTTTTTTTATAAACAACCAACACAAAAATGACCAAAGCTCAAAGGAAACGTTACCTATGAACATGATGAACATAATTCACATTACTTCTTAAATATCAGTCTGTTAGCATGCTAATGTTAGCATGCAGCTTAAAGCAAAGCCTCAGTGTGTAGAACTGAAGCATGATGGAGACAAAGAAGAGCAGCTGTACCTCTCATCTTTGCTTTGGTTTTCTTGTCTTTGATGATAATTTGACCGTAAGTGACGTCTTCAGTTCTCACTGCTGAGTCGACTGCAGCTGAATCTCTGTCTGCACATTAAAACACACACAGATGACATCACTGCAGCAGCACCTATGACACCGAGAAGCTGAACATTAAGAGGTTAAATATAAAGAAGCAAATTAACTTTAAACGGTCTGTTATTTCTTTTTTTAAAGTACACCCCATCGTTCATGTGTGTATGTGTGTGTGTATGTGTGTGTGTGTTTGTGTGTGTGTGTATGTGTGTGTGTGTTTCTGTGTGTGTGTGTGTGTGTGTGCGTGTGTGTGTGTGTGTGTGACAGGAAGCTGGACGACTGCAGAGCTGTTAGCTTCAGTTAACAACAGACCACAAACACACAGTCCAGCAAACAACAATGTTCAGAAAGCTCAGGGTGAAACTTTAAAGACAGACGTGACAATTGATTAATATGATCAGAAGATTAAATTCTGAAAGGTGAAGGAAACAAATATTTCTTTTTTAAAAAGATCAAAGTATAAATATAAACTATTAAAAAAGGTAATTATGCTTTCTGGGTAAATGGTTACAAATTATTTATTATACATATTATGGTTACAATTTTTATATTTCTGACTCAATGCAAATTCACTCACATGCTTGATAATGTCCTTATAATCATTCATAAAAATATAGTCTGAAACAATAATACTGAAGTTGATCAAAGTCTCGTCAGTCTGCAGTTTTGTGTGTTCTCATTTTATGACATGAGTCTTGTTTTTGGATAAAATGTTTTTACAATCACGGCCCTCACAATGTGTCTCATTTGATTTGCTTTGACTGACAATGTGATAGTTTGAGGACCTAATACGTGATGTTATCAGTGACATTCACATTTGCAGCCTGTTCTCATTCAGCAGATATAATTCATATTAATATTCAACAAACTAAAGACAATAAAAATCCACAAGTCCGAGTCTCACCTTCAGGTTTCCT
The DNA here is from genome assembly GCA_013435755.1 of Amphilophus citrinellus. Classification (NCBI taxonomy): domain Eukaryota; kingdom Metazoa; phylum Chordata; class Actinopteri; order Cichliformes; family Cichlidae; genus Amphilophus; species Amphilophus citrinellus. The sequence continues at coordinate 5,670,678 of CM024194.1, forward strand.
GTGAACACATCGTCTCACCAGCAGAACCAGTAACACCAGTAGAACCACAACACAGACTGATCCAACAGAGGAGATCACAGAGAGAACAGGAGGAGAGAGTGATGGAGAAAGAGTGATGGAGGTGGAACCAGGTGGAGGTGTGGATGTAGGTGGAGGTGTGGATGTAGGTGGAGGTGTGGTGGTGTGTCTCTCTAAAATAAAGCAAACACAGTCATTAAGTTCTGGTCACATTGTGAATGTTGAAACCTGCAGAAACACAGACAGGTGAGTGTGTCACCTGTGACAGTGATCCAGCTGGATGGAGACTCTCCATGACCGCTGATGTCACACTTGTAGAGGCCTTCATCAGACCTGGAAACATGCTGGATGGTCATGTGACCTGCAGGCTGCTTCCTGATGAGGGAGCCATCTTTATAGAAAGCAGCTGGGAGGTTGGAGGGAGGGGTCTTTGTTTGACAGAGCAGAGTGACGTCATCTCCCTCCATCACAGGGAGGACAGGACTCTGCAGGATCACTGATCCACCTCAACACAGAGACAAACTACAGCATTTCATCCATTTACACACAGCTTCATCAACACTAACTCCACACACTCAGCTTACCAGAGACTGTGAGGTTAACCATGATACTGATGGCACCCTCTCTGGACTCACACCAGTAAACTCCACTGTCTGATGGGACAGTTGCACTGATGTTACAGGAAGAACCAGCTGGTTTCCCCCACTCCTCACACTCAGCTGTGGTGTCTCTGCTTGTGTTTCTCCTCAGAGTCCATCCAGCAGAGCTGTCGTCCTCCTCACAGCTCAGAGACACAAAGTCATATTTAAAGACCTGAGAGCTGCTGGGACTCACAGTCAGACGAGCTGTGAGGGTTACAATGAAACATGAAGCCAAACAGGTCATATTAGTGAGCATTTATCAGGTTGAAGCTGTGACAGAAGAAGGTTACTGACCTTGGTTTGTTGTGCAGCTCAGCAGTGATATCAGAACTAAAGAGAAATGACACTCAGGTTGGTTTGAGGTGAACACAAAGAACGACTCCACACAAACAGCTGACAGACCCACAAACTCGTCTCTCTCTGATAGATCTGCTCATTTTAGAGTTGATGCAGCAACAAGTTTCAATAAAGTTTGGACATGATCTCTCCTCCTCAGTGTCACAGTAAAGTCATGTGTCCTCTGTGCAGCTGTGTTCATGTAATCAGTGAATGATTTGAGCTTTTCACTGCCTGCTGTGTTTCCTCGACTCCTGAGCAAAGATAAAGAGTCAGTTCAGACCTGCAGTTGGTCCTCATGGTGTTTGAACTTGAATTCAGCCTGATTAGTTTTTCATGTCTTCTCCTCCATCATCAGTTATCAGGAGAGCAGACAGTCAAAGGTCAATAATTCAAACAAACACAGAGATTCTACTTACAGAGCAGACACAGCACAGATGTTTCCTTCATCGTCCTTCTCACTCATTTGAGCTTTTTTTCATTTCTCTCACTGACACCAAGTAAAGCCCCGCCCTCTTCCTCTGAGCACCAGCTTTACTATTGGTGCAGAGGCAGTGTGTGTGTGTGTGTGTGTGTGTGTGTGTGTGTGTGTGTACGTCCCCCTCAGATATGGGCTGAAACACAGGAATCAAACCAGGGACGCTGCTGTTAATGAAGCAATGAAGACTTTGTTGTGAAAGACTGTTGCAAATAAACTGCTGTTAAATAAAGCTACATTACATGCAAATATATAACAAAGTGCACCTAATGTGATCTGTGCACTACTGAACTAAATAAGATGAGATCTTAATGTACCTTAAAGCTGCAGTATGTAACTTTCATAAAAATATGTTTTTTACATATTTGTTAAAACTGTCACCATATCGTGACACAGTGACTGTTTGCTGGGACATGATTTTGACAAAGTCTCAAGAATCAGAGGTTTACTGTTAATCTATTGACATGATTTGTTCTTTCAATAACCATATATATATATATATATATATATATATATATATATATATATATATATATATATATATATATATATATATATATATATATGTTTACTAATGCTACTGTATATTCAATTATTGATCATTCAGACTCAACATCCTAAACAATCAATCAAACCACAATAGTTTGCTAAAGCACAATAGGAAACTGAATCAATAATAACAAAATGTTCTGTACCATGTCAGTGTCCGGAGATGACTGTGGTGTGAAGCACTGCGACACTGATGCTGGCTTTTCTGACCTCTGACCTTTCTGCAGTGGTGCTCTCCTGACCCACGCTGCCTTATATCAGACAGCCCGCCGTGTGCACTCTACATACTCACCGACAGTTGTTACAGTTTGCCTTAAACTCAACTCCACTGACGCTGTTCAGCCATGAATGTGCGTCTGCCCACTCACATCTGTATCTTTGCACATGTTTTCATTTCTGGGGCCGTGGTGGCGTGTCAGGTGTAGTAGCGGGCATTTTTAAAAGGCGCAGGTGTGTGACGTCTGTCGCTAGGAAACGGTGACAGCAGCGCCATTCACGACAATTTTGCTGCCTTAGTATTTCCTGTATTTTATTCTGTGCTTAATTGTTACATCTAGTGTTGATGTGTGTGTGACAGACATTACAGGACGCAACATTTATTTGCCAAATAAAGGACGATTCCGTATTTTACAGGACGGGTGGCAACTCTACCTCTAACCTTACCCAAACAATGACCTCTGAACTCTAGACTAGCAGCCAAAAAGCCAACAGCTGCTAAACATCTGTCTGCCTCCAACATCCAGCAGGTCATCCACACAACACACAAAGAAACATCAGCAACCAGGAAGCAGCTTCACCTCTGATCACAGACACACTCAGCTCTGATCACTCACCTGGAGGAACAAACTCTCAGGTAGATGATGCTGCTGAACTTCTGTAAGTTCACCAGGTGGTGATCAGCTGACAGCTCAGCTCCTCTCTTCACCAGAGTGTCCAGAACATATGGCCACAGATCTGATGATACGATTACGAAATCGATCATCGACCTGCGACCTAGGGTGTCCTGGTGCCACGCGCACTTATGGACATCCTTATGTTCGAACATGGTGTTTGTTATGGACAAACTGTGGTTTGCACAGAAGTCCAATAACAAAAACCATTCGGGTCCAGATCAGGCAGGTCGTTCCTCCCAGTCAGTCAGGTCTCACTGTCATTGCCCACATGAGCGTTGAAGTCTCCCAGCAGAACAATGGAGTCACCAGATAGAGCAGCCTCGAGCACCCCGCCCAGCGACTCCAAATGACTCTGAACTGTCATTTGGTGAATAAGCGTCAGTCTGTTCCCTGGCCCAAAGGCGCAGGGAAACAACCCTGTAATATGCTTGTGAAAACTCCAGCACACAGGCAGCAAGCAGAGGGGATACAAGAATACCCACCACAGCTCGCTGCCTCTCACTGAGAGCAACTCCAGACTGGAACAGAGTCCAGCCCCTCTCCAGGAGACTGGTTCCAGAGCCCAGGCCATGCGTTGAGGTGAGCCCAACCATATCTAGCCGGTATCTCTCAGCCTTCACACTAGCTCAGGCTCCTTCTCCACCAGAGAGGTGACATTCCATGTCCCAGTAGCCAGTCTCCATAGCCGGGGATCGGACCAACATAGTGTCTGCTGTCCAGTGCAGTGAAGAGTGCTCGGACCTCTACATTGGAGAAACCAAACAGCCTCTACACAAATGAATGGCACAGCATGGAAGAGCCACCTGGACGGGACAAGACTCAGCTGTACATCTGCATCTGAAGGTCAAAGGTCACTCTTTGAGGATGCCAATGTTCACATTTTGGACTGAGAAGACAGATGGTTTGAAAGAGGAGTAAAGCATCTATGTCCACTGTGAGCAACCATCATTGAACAGAGGAGGTGGATTACGTCACCAGCTGTCCCCACTTACAGTCCCATCCTCCGTCCCTCCCCAGATGTCTCAACCCCCATTCACACCTTTGTTCAGGTGACATCAATGGGTCCCAAATTGGTTTTACCTGAAACCACTGATTGTAATGACCCAGGCCTGCTCTCACACCTTGGTGCATGTGATTATGCACATCACGGTTAGGCTGTGTGGCTGGCAGGGGTGAACCCAAATGGGCCCAGGACCGTGACACATGAACAATAGTGGGTCACAATCACCTCCATGGGACACCCACACTGGGTTCAAATACCTGTGTCTCTCCATCCTTCAGAACTGAAGAAGCCTTTTGGAAAGAAGTGCAGTCGCCCTTTTTCAAGCTCCAGAGACGACTATGACCTGGATGACTGAGAACCTACACAGATGTTGTTGCACCTTGTTGTTTGGAGGCTTTCATCCAGAAGGAAGAAACTGAAACCCACAATGCAATTCAGCAACACCAAGGAAAAGGACATCAGACTGAACAGACAGGTGATAAATGAACACCGTGTTTGGCAGGTTTGGTTTCTTTAATCATGACGGATGTTCTGTTTAACTAAAGCAAAGACTGAGTGTAGCTGGTCACATTATCCTGGAGCTGACTAACAGTAAGAGCAGACTCGGTCCTGCCTTCACGCCTGCTCGGACATGTATTTGTGTACAGGATAAATAATAATGGTGAGGCGGCATTCCTGTGGGGACTTGTTCCTTTATCATTTGAGCTCCTGCTGGCAGAGTTGTGATCACAATAAACCACCTGCTTTTGCACAGAAACCTCTGATGTTCATTCTGGAATCAAACTTGTGAAACACATTATCAGAGGTTAGAAGAAGCTGTTTGCCAGCAGTAACCACCTCAAATGTAATGACTTTAATCCGTCTGATCCTGGATCTGTGAGCCTGTGTTTTCTGTTCTGACTGTGCTGGAGTCTCAGTTCATTGCAGTTCTGAGTTGTGTAAACTTTCAGAGGTTTCCAGATGGTTTTACTCAGATTTACATTCTCAGGTTTCTAGTTGTACTTTTCTGGGTTGTGTTCTTGTTTATACTGTAGTTATTTGTATCCTCAGACCTTTGTAGTGTAGTGTTGTGTATTTAGTTCCTTGTTCCTCTCTGTTCTCCGTGTCACATCTGCATTTCTGTTATGTCCTGTTTTATTTCTGACTGTGACCAATCAGAGCGCTGCATTTAGCAGCATGTGAGCTGCTTCCCCGCACAATGTGGTCGGGGAAAAGAGACATGGTTTTCCTCCACTGTCAGTGATCAGGTCCTCTGCCTCCCACCTGTTTGGAAAATCCCTGTTTTCCACTTTTCCTTTGGTCATTTTTTGGGGGTCAGACACCCTAAATGTCACTGTAAAAAGTGCTGACCAATGTTTTCATCTGCTGATCACTGATCAATGTGTCATTGACAACAGGGAAAACGGGTTAGGGCACAGGTCGTGGCCTTCGCTGCAGCTGTTGCAGTGCATAGTGGGATTTGTAGTATAAGTGGTGGAGCACTAGTTACCTGCGATTTATTAATAATAACTACATAAAATCATATAAAATTATACGGCAGGCCGGATGATCCCCTTGGGCCTCGAGTCTGACACATGATTTAATCACTGATGGATCATGGCGGACGCTGGACGAAGGGTCCCGGTGGACCCAAACCAAGCAAAGATCTATGGACTTATTTTCAATATGACACATTTAAAAGGAAAACTGAATGATTTTCCAAGGAGACGACGGGAACTGTGGATTAAAACTTGGTGGAAAAAACACCACAAATCTTAAGCAGCACCTGAAGGCTCAGCACCCTGATATTTTACACTAGTTAAAGAGAGCCTGTTGTATGGTGTCTGCTTTTATATATAATGCAGACAAGGTCAGGTTAAGCGTGTGTTCCTCATCCATTGCTAATATTTTGGGCACATGTATGTTCATTGCACTTTAGCAAACTGTGAGAAATAAAGCTCCAATCTCCAAAGTGAGAATGTTTTTTTTTACTGTGTTTTTGGACTAATTGACTCCACTGTTACCACTAATTATTCTAATTAATTTGTAAAGACTAATACTTTCTTCTTTTTTTCCCACTAAAGCTGACTAAAATTATTTGAGTTTTTGTCGGCTAAAACTGGACTAAAACTATCACATTTAGAAATGACTTAAACTGAGAAGCATTTTTGTCCAAAAGACTAAAACTAAAACTAAAACGGTTGACAAAAACAACAATGTTCTTCACCCTCTACACACATGACTGCACCCCCATACACACCAGCAACTGCATTATAAAGTTTGCAGATGACACCACCGTGGTGAGGCTCATCTTTGGGGGGGGGTGAGTCGGCATACCGGGATGAGGTGCAGCAGCTGTTAGGGTGGTGCAATGGGAACAATTTGATCCTGAACACCACTAAGACAAAGGAGAGGGTAGTAGACTTTACGAGGACAACACGTCATTCAACCTCTGTTCATCACGGGGATGAAGTGGAGCTGGTCTCAGACTTCAGGTTCCTGGCAGCGCACCTGGAGGACGACCTCACCTGGAGTATCAACACGACCAGCGCTGTCAAAAAGGCCCAGCAGAGACTGCATTTCCTGAGGGTTCTCAGGAGCAACCACCTGACCCAAAATCTGCTGATGTCCTTCTACCGTTGCTCTGTAGAGAGCATCTTTACCTACTGTCTGTGCGTGTGGCTCAACAGCTGCACAGCAGCAGACAGAAAAACACTCCAGCGAGTCATCAACACTGCTCAACAGATCACAGGCTGACCCCTGCCCTCCCTCCAAGAACTGTTCAAACCCGCTGCCAGAGGAGGGCACAGAACATCCTCCAGGACCCCTCACACCCTGGACATTCCCGGTTTCAGTTGCTGCCATCAGGTAGATGCTTCAGGACAATGAAGGCCAGAACAAACAGACTGAGGAACAGCTTTCCTGCCAAGACCATCATTGAAATGCACTCTGTACTGTCCAATGGAAAGTAGTGGGGGGGTAGTGCTGAGTATGTGTGTGACTTTTCTTGTCTAATTTAACTTTTATTATTATATATTATGTATTCCGTTTTTATATTTTACCACTATACTTTTTATTATTTAGTGTTTCTTGAGGCACCGGGAAGGACTGCACTTTTAATCTCGTTGTGAAAGTTGAGTGTACAATGACAATAAAGATTCTATTCAAACACTGAAGTGCTGCAGGTTCAGGAGCCCGAGAGACCCAGAGTAAGATGAAATATTCCATTGCATCGTTCCCTCATCCTGAATAAATGTATCAAGTGTCTGTGATAACAGGCAGTGAGTCTTTCACTGTTGCACTATAGAAACAGCAGAGAGCACATGAATGAGTGCACAGGTGTGTGTTTGGGGCCGTTGTGTTATAGGCACACAGATGAAAACACACAGAGTGCACATTAATCATCCTGAACTGCTTGGATCTGCTGAGCTGCTGCAGAGGAACAGGGCAGCCAGCTGTGTGGCTGTAACTCATTTCTTTGCCACACGGTGTCGCTGCTGTGCTTTAATGTGTCACGTGCTACCTGAGGCCTGCAGAGGCTGAGATGGAGCTCTCTGGGTTTGTGCAGTTTGCGGTCTGACCTTGGGGTGAATTTGTGGGGATTTCCACCCCTGTGAAAATCAGCAGCTACGGTATCTTAAATTATTTGTGAATAATCTTTGTCTCAGTAGAATGACCTTATGACCCTTCCTGGACTGATGGGCTTCTCTAAGATTGTCGCTGACTGTGTGCCTCACACTGGCTGCACATTTTCTCCTGATATTTCAAACTTTGTAAAATGTGAGTTTTGTTTTTCACAGTCTGGGTTCAGGTTCACAGAGTATTCAGACCCCCCCCCCCCCTTCACTTTCTTGTTATGCTGCATCCTGATGCTTCCATATACATCTATAATCCTTTTTTCTCATTAATCTACACTCAGTACCCCATAATGACAAATTTAAAAGTGAATTTTAGGAGGTTTTCTTTACTTATATTAAAAAATTAACCAGAGTCATCATATTTCCATACGTATTCTGACCCTTTACTCTGAACTTAGATGTAAATACAGCCTCGAGTCTTTGGTTTATGATGCTGCATTTTGGGGATTTTCTTCTTTCAAACCCTCTCAAGCTTGGATGGTGCACATATACAAAATAGAAGGTAGTTATCATCTGTTCCTTATTCTGCAGTTATTGCACCCAGAAACTTATTTTGCACCCCTAACTCCCTTAGAGGGTCAGGCCCCTCGTGTCACTGAACTGCTCCACTGCTGTTGTGTATGCCGGGCTCTGAGGCCCTCAGAGGAGCTTCCAGTGATTCTGGCTCACAGGTGGCAGAGACGGTGAGGAGAGAGGACCTTCATCTGATGGCTGAGAAAGAAGCAGCAGGATGATTCAGCAAAAAAGGGGGCGCTAGAGGGAGGGACGTCCCCCTCAGTGAGAGAGGCAGATATGAGCTGAAACACAGGAATCAAACCAGGGACGCTGCTGTTATGGAGCTGAACTGGAACCATTCACACACTGAGGCCCTCTGAACACATGTTAATGACAGCTGTGCAGAGACACACTGATGACTGACTGGAACACTATGATTCACATTGTAGATTAACACCATCCTCCCACAGGCTGCAGATATGGCCACTAGAGGGAGCTGCTGAACTGGAAACACTACATGGATACAAGCAGTTCATTACAACTCAAATTAAAGTTTGTCATGTTCATGGTCATACAAGGTACAACTAGCAGTGAAATGCCTTGATGACAACCTTCATAAAATAGCACAAGATGGAGATATAAATAGAATTATGTCAAAATATAATTAGGAATATAATCAAAATATCCACTGAGGTAAAATGTAAGTGGAATGAAAAAAAAATTATTCCAAAAAAAAAAAAAAGTAACAAAATATATACACTAGTATATATACACACACACACACACACACACACACACACACACACACACGATGCACTAGACTGTAACAAATATTTATGTTAAAACATAATATATATATATATATATATATATATATATATATATATATATATATACACATACACAAGGTGTGTGTGTGTGTGTGTGTGTGTGTGTGTGTTGGGAGTCCTTCAGGTCTTCTGAAGGACTCTAAGACGTCTAAAGATGCTGGCGAGCCTTCTTTGTTGTGGAGCTGGTGTGGCAAGACCATGACAGGCCCTGTGAGATGTGCACTTCAAAGTACTTGAAGCAGTCTATGGTTTCTACTGAGGCTCCACTGATCTGAACAGGCTGATAGCTCCACTCTTGCTTCTGCCTGCAGGCCACAATCAAGAATCAGAAGATTATTATCCAGTTTTCCAGGTTTTATCTCCTCCAGGTAGGTCCTCTCAATGTTGTCTGAGATCAGGCCCAACACTACAGTGTCATCAGCAAACTTCACAATGGTGGTAGAGCTGGCAGTGGCCACTCAGTCATGGGAGTATAGTGAGTGAAGCAGGGGGCTCAGGACACAGCCCTGGGGGGGCACCAGTGCTGAGGGTGAGAGTGGATGAGACATGATTGCCCACTCACACTATTTGTGGTCTGTTAGGAAGTTGGAGATCCAGTCACACAGGGAGGGATGGAGTCCGAGATCTTGGTGGTGTGTATGGAGGGGACATTAGTGTTAAAAGTGTAGATGACAAACAGCATTTTAACACAATTACCCTCCTAATGTCCAGGTGGGTCAGTGTGGTGTGTCGCAGATGTGTAACTGCATTGTGTCCATGGTGTCTGATAATGAAGTGATGAAGAGTCTGATCAGCCATTTTATGTAATTATGTATTTGTTTCTTTGAAGCAGCTAAAAAGGTCAAATTTAATGTAAACTAATGATTTGCTGACATTGTTGCTGTTTTACCATTACATGATCACCATAAGGAGGGGGGGGGGGGTCATCACTGAAAATCCTTGGGCTGGCATCACGGTGGGCCCCCCCTGGTTGCTTCCTGGATGCTTTCTAGCTGCTTCCTGCTCCACACTGTGCTGTATGTGTGCTAAATACTCCATGTGTGATGGGTTAAATGCAGAGACTGAATTTCCCTGCATGTGGATGAATGTGACAAATAAAAATCTCCCTTTCTTCTTTCTAATAGTGACAGTTGTGTCACAATGTGTATGGAAAACACTTCCTGCTCTGATTTCAAAGTTAAAGAGATCTACTACTTCATTGCTTAGCAGGCTTTTATTGTGAAACATTTACAGGAACATGTGGAAAACTCATCCTTTAAGACCTCCTCACTAACGTCACTGTTACTTCATAACAGCAGAGTAGAAGTGCACGAGAAGTTTAAAATAATTGTTTACATGAGTCTGATTAGCTCTCAAATTATCACTTACAATAATTATTATGAAACTATTCCACTTTAAAACAGTTCTGCTAATTGACTCTTAAAAAGGCCAGCTGATGTGTGATGTGTTCAGATCAACATGATACAGAAGATCAGCCCTTATGAGACACTGAATCCCCTCACACAGACACACACATTACACTTGTCTGTCTCTGCAGTGAGTCTGTGCAGACCAACATGTGGTTAAGTCCACACAGGCTCCATCCAAACTAGTATCACCTTCACACACACACACACACACCCACACACACACACACAGTGAATGAAACTGATTCTTTGGGAAGTATTGATAAATCAGGCTGATACTCCTCATTGGTCTTTATCTCAGAGGAAAACATATATTTTCTAAGAGCTAAATCTCACCTGCAGAAATAAACACAAAAAGACCAACAAACAGCAAAGTCAAGCTAACTCTGTATTTTTGTTATGTAGTTTTTTCTTCATGTGCTGCACCTTAAATATGATGCATTAAAAGAAAAAAATCTGCACCTCACTAATTTGATACTTATTAATCCTGCAGGGAAACTAAATCACTGCCATAGGAACACGAGCAAGGTGCCAAACTCAGGGATGAAGTATAAACAACAGCGAACTTACTGTGGACATAATACATGTTAAAATCAACAATAAGAATACAAATGTGTTAAGTACTTACATAACTCCTATTAAGATTATGTCATTTTTGAATCCTAATCCTGTGTCTAAATGAGTGAAACAAATAAAATGAAGCACATAAAAAACTGTAACACATGGATGGTCTGTGAGGTGCTGGGGGAGCAGTCAGAGAGCAGCAGCTGGACGTCAGTGGTTGGACTGGTGGATACTTCAGTGAAGAGTAGACGACGTCTGGCTCTGGTTTAAAGTCTGAACACAAACACACACAGTTCAAACAACAGGAAACATGATTACAAGCTTTGGAGTTCAATCAACACCTCCAACCTGCACCTCTCTGCATCACACAGTCCCAGTTCAGACTGGTTTGGTTAGCTTAGCATGATGGCTGCAAACAGCAGCTAGCTTGGCTCTGTCACAGAGCAGCTGTACCTGGGCCTCCTTGATCTGATGGTTGTTGGTCCATCACTGACGTCTTCAGTTGTCACTGCTGAGTAGACTGCAGCTGAATCAGTGTCTGCAGAATAAAACACATTTAAATTACTGCAGGTACAACAACTGCAGCAGCACAGCTGCATCATTACACCTGAGAGCTGTGATGGACCATGAACCTGATGAGCTGCTTCATCACTGATGGTCTGTTGTTTCACAGTTTTTGCTCCTCTTAACGCCTCTGCTGAGAAACACTGACTGACCACAAAGAACTGGGGGCTGTTTCTGAGAAAAAGGCAGGTGGACGACCACAAAGCTGCCATCTTTCTCCAGCGCAGACTCACACTCTTCACCACAGCGCACAAAGCAAACACGCTCTAACAGCATGAACACTGTTGTTGGACAAAGCAGTAACACTGTGGTGAGAATGTTCACCTGTTTCAGATCAACTGTGATCAACAACAGGAAGTTGCTGCTGTGGTTTTACATGCACGACTTTAATAAAGTCCATTTATTGGAACAAAGAACATTTTGTCCTTCACTCTGTTTCTTTATGCGTCTCATAGTGAGAATAAGTTCATGTGCAGCAAAAACCAGACAGCAGAGCCATGTGGGCCTCATCAGAGCTGCTCTCAGCACCTGCTGCTCAGTTACAGCACTGCTGATGTTCTGTGGGCCAGAAACAGCCCTGACATCTGGACCTGAGGCTGAACCTTTGGGTAAAGACAAATGGGGCCTAAAGAAACCTGCCAACAAAGAAACCTGGAATCAAACGTGTGAGTGTCGTGGTCCCTGGGTTTTGGGTTTTCTTGTTATAGTTCCTGGTTCTTTTCTTTATATTGTTTCTGGTTCTGTTCATTATTTTCCCCGTGTCTCTCTGCACTCCTGTCAGCCTTCTGTTCCTGTGTATCGTTTGGTTCTGGTCTCGTCTCTCTTGCCTTGTCACTCATGTTATATTCATTCATGTGTTTGGGTTCTTTTACTCTGTGTCTGCATTTCTGTCATGTTAGTTTAATTCAGCTCCTGGTGTGTCCGAGCTCCCTGATTTCCTCTGTGTGTTTATATTGTCCACATCTCCTGCACTTCCTTGTTGTACCATACAGTTATGTGTCGTGCGGTCTTCTGTTCCTGCCTCTCGCCTTGATTCTTGTTCCTGGCAGCCCAGTTTGTCTTTTTGTCTAAGAATAACCATCATTAAAGTAGCCTTTCAGTCAGGTTTGTCTCTTGTGAGCTGCATTTTGGTCCAAGCCTGCCTGCTTCCACTGCACAGAATGACCTTACGACAGAGATGGGAGCAGGGGTTTGGCAACCATCACATTTGCTGCCACATATTTGTGTTCAGGATTCATTTCTCATTATAAACTCTTTAGATTTATGTAATTTTCTCATATTTCATAAGCGCTTTCCAAAGATGTATTTTCTTTAGATCTACGAATGTGCTCACAATCCAAAAATATGAAGCGAGAAAAACACTACCTCTGCTTCGTCTGATTGGCTGTAGCTGACGATTTGATGTATTCAAGGAATTGTACAGTACGTGAGTGATTATGTCATCATCACCAGCTTCTTCTTGATCTGCTGAAATGATACAAAATGAACAGTAATGATATATAGGTATAGATCACATTTCAGAAAACTGTTACTGTGATCATCATGAATGTGAAATTTTATCTACCAAACAAACTGATCCATGAAAGATCAGGAAGTCTGAGTCTCACCTTCAGGTTTCCTGTGAACACATCGTCTCACCAGCAGAACCAGTAACACCAGTAGAACCACAACACAGACTGATCCAACAGAGGAGATCACAGAGAGAACAGGAGGAGAGGTGGATGTCGGTGGAGGTGTGGATGTAGGTGGAGGTGTGGTGTGGTGGTGTGTCTCTCTAAAATAAAGCAAACACAGTCATTAAGTTATGGTCACATTGTGAATGTTGAAACCTGCAGAAACACAGACAGGTGAGTGTGTCACCTGTGACAGTGATCCAGCTGGATGGAGACTCTCCATGACCGCTGATGTCACACTTGTAGAGGCCTTCATCAGACCTGGAAACATGCTGGATGGTCATGTGACCTGTAGGCTGCTTCCTGATGAGGGAGCCATCTTTATAGAAAGCAGCTGGGAGGTTGGAGGGAGGGGTCTTTGTTTGACAGAGCAGAGTGACGTCATCTCCCTCCATCACAGGGAGGACAGGACTCTGCAGGATCACTGATCCACCTCAACACAGAGACAAACTACAGCATTTCATCCATTTACACACAGCTTCATCAACACTAACTCCACACACTCAGCTTACCAGAGACTGTGAGCGAGGCGATGATCATGCGGGAGATGATGTTACTGTTTTCTCCATCTCTTGACTCACACCAATAAAATCCACTGTCAGATGGGACTGTTGCAGTGATGTTACAGGAAGATTTATATGCTTTTCCCCAATCAGCTCCACATTGAGTTATTTTGTTTGTGCATCTCTTAACAATCCATCCAGCAGAGCTGTCGTCCTCCTCACAGCTCAGAGACACAAAGTCTCCTTCAAAGAACTGAGAGCTGCTGGGACTCACAGTCAGACGAGCTGTGAGGGTTACAATGAAACATGAAGCCAAACAGGTCATATTAGTGAGCATTTATCAGGTTGAAGCTGTGACAGAAGAAGGTTACTGACCTTGGTTTGTTGTGCAGCTCAGCAGTGAGATCAGAGCTAAAGAGAAATGACACTCAGGTTGGTTTGAGGTGAACACAAAGAACAACTCCACACAAACAGCTGACAGACACACAAACTCGTCTCTCTCTGATAGATCTGCTCATTTTAGAGTTGATGCAGCAACAAGTGTCAATAAAGTTTGGACAACAATCTCTCCTGTTCAGTGTCACAGTAAAGTCATGTGTCCTCTGTGCAGCTGTGTTCATGTAATCAGTGAATGATTTGAGCTTTTCACTGCCTGCTGTGTTTCCTGGACTCCTGAGCAAAGATAAAGAGTCAGTTCAGACCTGCAGTTGGTCCTCATGGTGTTTGAACTTGAATTCAGCCTGATTAGTTTTTCATGTCTTCTCCTCCATCATCAGTTATCAGGAGAGCAGACAGTCAAAGGTCAATAATTCAAACAAACACAGAGATTCTACTTACAGAGCAGACACAGCACAGATGTTTCCTTCATCGTCCTTCTCACTCATTTGAGCTTTTTTTCATTTCTCTCACTGACACCAAGTAAAGCCCCGCCCTCTTCCTCTGAGCACCAGCTTTACTATTGGTGCAGAGGCAGGGGGGGGGGGGGGGGGGGGTACATTTCCTCTTCCTTCAGAGATACAAGTGATAACATTATTTGAAAAACATTTAAACTGTAAGGCCTTGTTGTCTTAAATCACTTTTGATTAAAACGCTGTTGTTGAAAGTTGTGTATAAACTGATAAATAAGGAAAGAAAAAGAACATTTTTAATAAAGAGTAAAACCACTGATTTAATAGTATTACATTATGTCTTATACTGTGTGAGAACAGTGAGAGAGGCAGATATGAGCTGAAACACAGGAATCAAACCAGGGACGCTGCTGTTATGGAGCTGAACTGGAACCACCATCCTGGTCCAGATTTCTGTGACCAGGATGAAAACTGCATTGTCCCTCTTGAATCCAAGGTTCAACTAACGGACAGACCCTCCTTTTCTGCACTCTGACACAGACCGGGGAGGCTGAGGAGTGTGATCTCCGATAGTTGGAGAACACTCTGTGGTCTCCCTTCTTAAAGATGGAGACCACCATCTCCCCCCGGTCTGCAAATCCAGAGGCACTACCCCAGATCTCCGACCCCTATGACACCTCCTGTGGGTAGTGGGCCTACAAGAGGGTGGGCTTATGTTTGCTATTTGGCTGTGCCTGCCACCACAGGCTAATGCCTGGTGTAACAACCCGTTTAGGGGCCCAGAGCTCACCATGAATAAGAGAACACCATGCCCACCAAGACCCAAACAGCCACACAACAATCGTCTTGTAAAAATACCAGCAGTGATTTATTTGTTCACACAGACACAAAACAGAGTGATTCACATCAGGGTGAGCCAACACCAAAACAATAAGCAAAACAGGAAGTAAAATCCACCGTGATCCGGTGTCTGACCTTGATCAAAGAGAAACAAGAAGTAGTCTTGCTGCCCTACAGGAGAAAACTGAGTAACCAAACTGGAGGCTCACCCCCACCCACTCTGGATCAGAACACTTGTTTACAATGGTGGCTGGTTGGAAGTTCAGGACATAAATGATGTTCTTCTTTCTGTGTTGTCCGTCCAGCCTCCTAAATAGGGCGTAACCCTTAACCCGCAGCCAGTCGACCACGATCGACCACCCATTGCAACCAGGCACCTGTACAGACAAATTAGCGTAATACAACACACACACCTTTGCAGACATAACAGCGGCCACCAGACTCTCGCACTTGAGCTCCCTCCCCATGCCTGGTTCCTGGGTGGGGCCCCAGGTAACCTTATCCCAGGCAGGGTAACCAGTTCCCATGATAAATCTCCTGTTGGGGTTGTTGGAATTGCTATTCATGTGGCCCCTCGTCCATGATTAGTTTGACATGGGAGGGACAAGCCCCCAGACAACATAACCCCCGGGATCACTGGACACACACAAACCCTTCCACCGTGTTAAGGTGGTGATTCAAACAACAAATTCCACATTTTACCATAAAGTAAACAAACCTCATTCCACCACCAAAGGTGCTATTTGTTTAAACAGAGGTGTCATCGGGGGAAACGGTCTACTTCTGACTATGAAAAAAAATGGAGACGTCTGACAAAAAGCAGAAACTGTGGGGAACCCGACACCATGCCACCCCAGCCAAACAAAAGAAATTCAATCATGTATTGAAGGTAGGTGAAGTCTAAAAAGCCTAATTCCTTCTTCTCTTGGCCTTCCTTCCCTCTACGAATGCACCGCCACCTAATGACTGATCAGAGATTGAAAGTTGCCGAAGTCACCAGAAAAAGTTGCTAAATTTATCACTACTAACTTTTTATTGGAAAAAAATTCACCTAAGACCTCCAACCAAGCTGTACGGCTTCACACAGCATGGGCTGTGATCAGTTAATCGTTCAATCAGCCAGGTTTTGAAGCAGTTGACAGACATCTGTTACACAACACTGCCTTCCAAAGAGGAATTCCATGCTGAGTTGTATTCATTGCTTGGGCCAAAAGTAACACATTTATACACGAGACACACAGGCCATATAAAATCTGAGCTCGGGCCATGTTTGGACACCCCTACTCTACACCAGGTCCTCAAGCCAAGGCCTTGGATCAATTCTGTGCCAACAAAAGTATGAAAAACCCAGTGTGGTAGCTTATCATTCCTGGACAGCAGCTGTTACTGAATGAAATTTCCACCTGCACTCTTGAAAACTGGAATTTCTCTCTCTAACATGGGCAGTCACAGAAATTCAGACTCTATCTATTATGCAGCTACTTCTGCTGTGTTTACTGACAAAAATCCCCTTACCTATGTCCTGCCAAGTCACATGCTCAGTACAACTGCATGTAAATGGACAAGATGATGAAACCATTGGCTCAGTAATGGAGTATAAAATGAGGAATGAAAAGCTATCAGGACATGATGGAAAGCAAGTGTGTACGGTATGAATGGGAAAGTTTTCATATTGATGATGATGGCATTCTTCACAGGAAGACATCAAATAAGACACAGCTTGTATTGTCTGAGAGGTATAAAACCAATGTACTGAGAGAGCTGCAAACTGAGATGAGTCATCAAGCAGCTGATCGATCAACATCAGGAATTGTCACTCCTAAGTCACCACACTAATCTAACCCGGTAAGATGTGAATCATCTTTGTGGTACAAAAAACCCAGAGTTAACCCTGCATTTACCAAGATAAGACAAAATTCTGCTTCTAATATATTTACACTGAACTGTTTACCTTTAATATTAGGTGTTCATTTATGTTTTTATCCAAATACAAATTTATCAACAGAATTAATTTGAAATGTGACATTATTAAAGTTGTGAAGGCTGAGGAGAGGGAGATCTGGGTATCTCTGCCTAGGCTACGGAAAAAAATGGATGGATGGATGGATGTATGGACGGATTGATGGATGGATGGATGGATGGATGGATGGCCATCTTCTATGTTTCTGAAATTCTTTATTGGATGTGCCTAAAATCCAACTTAATTTTAACCCAGTTTGGTTTTATAGTAAACTGGTGAACATCAAAGGGGTTGAACCTCCTGGATGTAATACCCAGTATAACCAGTAGATGGCAGACATGAAAAGTGAGTCATAGCCATTTCATGTTTCTCTAAGTGGTTTATCACCTCTAATACTGTACTGTACTGAGCAATGACAATAAAGTTGAATCCATCCATCCATGGTTCTCATGTTAGGTTCTGACTGTGATTATGAATGTTTCCTTGGAGGAATAACAATTAAAATATGCTTTGTGCAAATTAATTAAAAAGTAAGCTTGAAGAGTGTTGATCTACTGATAATAATAATAATCTCATGTGAAGGAGCTCTGAGCTGCATCCTTCACTTGATAGGTGACGAATCATTTTATCTCTTTGATATTGCCTGAAGATTTTGATGTCTCTAAGTTTCAGTTAAACCATAACTAGTGAATGATGTGCATATTGATCTGATATATCTAGATGTATTTAAGGTGTTGATGGCTGTAAAGTAATTAGTTATGGCAGTTATTAACCCTTGTTTCTTCCGAGGTCCATTGCTGATTGGTGGGGGGTGGTGTTTTCATGAAGCGCGCACATGAGGATACGCCACCTGACTTCCATTCTTAATCAACGGATTGGACTGAACCATGGAACATGGAAGGTGGGGAAGGGGGTTATTTTGCCATGGGGATTGTGTTAAAATGCTTTCTATTATTATTTGGATTTGTGCTAGTTTTGGTAGGATGCTCATGTTGTTCATTTTAGGGTTTAATACAGGTATCTTATGGGATATTGTGTACATAATTGTAAATATCTTTGGGAATGACTCCCCTGTAGTTATAAGGAAGGTAATCTATAAATAGAGGAGGTTTTTGGTTTTTTTGTGGACTGGAGTTATTGTTAGGTGTGTGTTTGATGGCACTGTGTTTCACTGTTTTTTGTATAATTGCTAAGTAAAAGAAAGACAGAGCTCTGGATAATCAAGTCACCTCTCATTTTGTTTATCTCCATGCACCTCAAGCCATGGGGTGGCCATCTTGACAAGGGTTGTGTTCAGCAAAAACCCCACATCTCATAAGTGTTTTAGCTGTTTTTCGTCTGCAGTTGTGGTATAGTGTTGGTTTCCTGCCTTGAAGACAAACATGTTTCAGTTCTCGACAAACAAACAAGTCAAATTTTCCATCCGACACCTCAGTGAAACTAAAAGAACCACGTGACAAAAACAAGTCAGACCAAAGTTTATTTGTCCTGCAAAGAAACCAGATCACAGCTGTGGAAACAACAACTGAGTCAACAAGCACGAATGGATTAGATTAAATAGGATTAATGTTACTGCTGTCATAAAACATACTGACACATTTAAATGACCTTTGCTGCACTGGCAGAAAAAAAATACACTTAAAATTCCAGTTAAAAACGTGATGTTACTGTTGAGTTGTTCAAGTTTAATTCAGTGAGAAAAAGGCATGAGACGTCAAATCTTCTTAACATGCTGATGGTCTGTGGTGTGAAGAGCTGGGGGAGCAGTCAGAGAGCAGCAGCTGGACGTCAGTGGTTGGACTGGTGGATACTTCAGTGAAGAGTAGACGACGTCTGGCTCTGGTTTAAAGTCTGAACACAAACACACACAGTTCAAACAACAGGAAACATGATCACAAGCTTTGGAGTTCAATCAACACCTCCAACCTGCACCTCTCTGCATCACACAGTCCCAGTTCAGTCCAGACTGGTAAAGCTTCATTGTACTGGGAATCAGGTTCACAAATAGCTTTCTTTAAATACTGCTAAGACTTTAGCTGTGTCAAAATCAACCATGAAATTCACAAGACCCAAGACCTGGAACCCACAGATCTGTAACAATTAGCTCATGAAATGCAGTAAATGAAATTCAAAACATCAAAGAGTTGCTGCTTCCAAATTCTCTCTCTTCTCTAAAACCTAACAGAGGAGCTGTTAGACGGGCTGACAGAAGCCACACAGTGCATTCCTGGATGGTGCTCTTATAACTAGGACTGCACCCAAATATTCACCTAATGACATCTTTGTGCACTGGGTAGTATTTGAGGTTTATTTGGCATGTTTGCCTGATATCACAGTGACCATTAGTGCAAAAACAATGTTCTCACATGACTTTATGTTGTTGCAACACAATAAAAATAAAAAAATCTCCAGAAAAACAGAATTAGGCAACATTTAGATTTTAATGGAAACCTAGATAAATTCACTTCTGGTCGCAGGATGTTTCATAAACCAAATTTATAATCAACCTTACAGTCTGTCACTTGTTCACTTTAAAGAAACAGCTGATCTTTGCAGCTAAGTTTGCTGTGTTCAGACTTAAAGAGCAGCTGTACCTCTGGACTCCTTTGGTCTGATCGTTGTTGGTCCATAAGTGACATCTTCAGTTCTCACCGCTGAGTAGACTGCAGCCCGATCACTGTCTGCACAAAAAAACACATAAATTACTTCAACAACAACAACTCTAATAGTAATGTAGCTTGTAGCCCCCCCCCAAATACACACACACACACACCTCTTAGCACCTCTGCTGTGAAAAAACAAACAGCCAGAGAGAACTGGTGTGTGTTTGTGTGAAAAAGAAAGCAGATGACCACAAAGCTGCAAACTTCTTTTGATGCACACTGATGCACTTTAACACAGAGCACAAAGCAAACATGCTCTCACAGCATGAACACTATTATTAGCCACACCAGAACACACTGTGGTGAGCAGCCCCATCTTCTACAGGTTAACTGTACTGAACAACAGGAAGTTGCTTCTATGGTTTTGTATGCAGGACTTTAGAGAAGAGAAAATTAATTAGATTAAATTTGGTCTGTGTTCAGTCTGACTTTTTATTCACTTCATATTAACAACAATTTCTTCCTGTTGAAGACCCCTGGTCTGACTGATTGTGGACCAAGCTCTTGTTGTGATTGTAAAGGGACCAAATGGCTGGTAACAACAGGCCAGATACCACATACTCCAGAAGCACCTCCCACAGGATCCTCCTCTGAACAAGGTAAAATGCTTTCTCTGAGTCCATCAAAAACATGGACTGGTTGGGCAAACTCACATGCACACTCAAAAAAGAGCTGATCCAGCATTCCACAATCAGGATGAAGCCTGAATTGTTCCTCCTGCATAGAAGGTTCTACTAACAAACCCTCTCCTCTCCAGTACCCTGGTGTAGTCCTTCCAGGGAAGGCTGAGGAGTGTGATCCTCCTATAATTGGAACACAATGTCAGATCCCCCCCTTCTCAAATGTGTGAACCACCATCCTAGTCTGCCAATCCAGAAGCACCACCCCGGAGCTCCACATGACATGCTCTAAAACATCCAAGGAATTAAGGAACTGAGGGCAAATTAGGGTGTGGCCATCAATCACTTGCCCAGTGATGAACAAGTCATTCTCCTTGTCTTCAGACTGTTTCCACTACGGAAGGAGTGTCAGTGGGATTGAGGAGATCTCCGAAGTATTCCTTCCACTGCCCAACTATATCCTCAGTTGAAGTCAGTATCACTCCACCTGTACTATACACCATGTGAGTAGAGCACCACTTCCCCTTCCTGAGTCACCTGGCACTTTGTCAGACTTGTCACTTTGTCACTCTTCCCACACCTGGGTTTTGCTTCAGCTACAGCCGGAACCACATTCTGTTTCTTTGGTGGTTCCCTTTCAAATACCTTCCAAGCACCATGGCTAACCTGCCTGATGGGAATCCTTCTTCAGTTGGATGGCTCCCTTCCCCTCCAGTGTCCACTATCTGGTTTGGGGATTATCAACATGACAGGCACCCAGCCTCCCGAGGAATGCTGTTGAAGTTCTGCTGGAGTTGGGAAATGAATATCTCATAGACCAGGGCCTCAACCAGATGCTCCCAGCATACTCTCACTATATGTTAGGCCTGTCTATCTGATCTTAGTATATTTTATTGCTCATAAAACTTTAAAGAAATAATTCAATTTTAACCAGTTTTTTTAACCTAACTGGCCGCTCCAGAATCAACAAAAATGCCTGAAAAAGCATATCCAAATTAAATCAGCTGCTGTTCCTGAACTCTTTGCAGTACACGCAAAAGCTTGGTCTATTTGTGAAGAAGACAACCTACAGTTTTCATTTTTGCAGTCAAAAATGCTCTAACTGTAATGAGTATGCAGCTATCAAGTTTGGAACGCAGAAAAATAAGACAATTTGTGCCTCGCCTGGATTTTTCCAGTTTTTTTTCATGTAACTACACACTGAGTGTAGAAGGTATTGGAAAATATAATGAAGCTGTAGAATGAAGTCTTGTCTACATGTATTTAAAATTTTATCAAGATAGCATAAAAACCTACTGTTTTGTAAAGGTTTTTGTGCATTGATGTCCAGGCGTGGTCTCACATGTGCCATTTGGAGGCACCAAAGAGCACATGTGAGCAGCCTTTGATATGCAAACTTCAAATGGGTGTAACTCCTCAATGCTTCAACATACAGTCATCAATGAGGGCTCTAATCAAAGATACTACCCTGAGGAATCCTCTGCTATACACAAAGTTACTGAGAGTACAAATTAATAATAATTATAGACATATAAATCAGAGGTTGCCCTAATTTGTAAAAGAAGGAAAATGCTTGGCCTCTATTTTCAGTGATTCCTTCACACACCCAAAATGAATAAACTGTATATTGATCAAAAGTTACAGTAAATGTAACACTTCATATACACATAAAAAAAACCACAATCCTCCCAATTGTCCTGATATACAACCTACAACCTCCTCTCAAACAATGACCCCACCCCCACAAACACAAAGGAACCCAAAGCCCACCACAAAGCCAATATCACAAATATCAATAAACATTGCTCTTACCCATTGTGTAACCACTGTGATAGCCCATCAAGACATACATATTTACATCCAAACGGAATATAATACGAGCACGAGCTGGAAATAAAAACTTAGACTTACTAAGAAATGCCTTCCGAGTAACAGCTGTTCGTTCGTGTTCATTCTGCAGCGATAAAACCAGTCAAATCAGCGACAAAGTCCTCTAATAAATAATAATCCACTCTCATGAGTCACTGTGTCACTTTGTTGAAGAAATATAGCTTGTTTTGAGACATTTATACAATCTGTTAGTGAGAAAAAGTACTGTAAACACTCTCGAGTCACTACGGCGCACAGAGTTTTACTTCCGGCTTGACTTTGCGCACGTAACACACACTCATTTTGCAGCTACTTTGTGGGTCCATGTGAAAACACACCCCAGAGATTCCATATACCCACGTGTCAGGAATTTTATTGGCTATACATCTGTGATTTTAGATTTTGGGTCAGAGTTGATCAATCAGAATGATTGGAGAGCACTTGGGGCATGGCCAGAGAGGTCACGTGACACTCTCTGGTTATTATTGGCTCTGGAAAACCCATTTCATAACATGATTGGCCAAATGAGGTGTCAATCCAATTTGGAGGGTCTAGTCTGTCATATAAAAGCATTGTAAGAGGGGACTACAGTGTTACTGTGATGCTATGAGGCTTCAAATTCGGAAAGCACTACGAACGGCCTGCGGGCCATTTGTAGTGCCGTTTATAGTGCTTTCATCAAGGGTTAATAAAGCCCTTGATGTGTTACCTACCATCTGCTTTTTTGAGTTCTCTCTCCACCATGACAGAACAATGTGGCCAGAACTTGGACTCAGCAGATGCAGCTCAAGTTGACCGTTCCTTGGCCCTTCAAGAGGCTCAGCTGGAGAGACATGAAAACATGCTCAGGCACTTCTCCGGACAGATGGACGTGGTTCTCCAAAGGCTTGTGGATTTAGGGAGATTACTCTCTTCACCACCCACGTCCCCTGCAGTGCTCCCCCTTCTGTCCGCACTGACAGCGCCACCCCAGCCTCCGCAAGAACCACCAGAAAGAGCGCTTCCCAACCCTGAAGTATTTACTGGTGAGTTAGAGAAATGTGGGGTGTTTATCACCCAGTGTTAACTGATTTTCAGACAGCAGACCAGCATCTATTCCAATAAGGCAATAAGATCATTTTTATGGTCCAGTGACTGCGGGGCAGAGCACTTGAATGGGCTCATGTGGTATTGAGGGGACACCCTAATCTGTCTTTGATGATTTTCTTTGCTCTTTCAAGTATGTGTTTGATAAAGGAACAAAACCTGAAATAGTGGCGCAGAAGCTAAGCAGCCTCCGTCAAGGTAGACGCAGCGTCGCAGATTACTCGATCGAGTTTCGGACCTTGGATGCAGAGGCAGGCTGGGAAGAGAATGCCTTGAGGGCAGGTTTTTTTTAAAGGCCTGTCAGAAAACATTTAGCGTGAGTTGGCAACCAGCTAGGAGGGACATGCCTCAGTCGACGGGAGCGACAGTGGAGGCTGGTGGCTGATGAGTGCCTCTATTGTGGTTCCAAAGGTCATTTCATTAGTTCCTGTCGGTGCTATTTAAACAACGATGCCCGACAGTAAAGGTGGGGATACTGACGGGCTCCTTTACGGAAGCTTTGCCTAGATTCCTGTTACCCGCAAAAATATTCAGCCCCTCTGCCACACACTCCTCGCATGCTCTTGCTGATTCCAGGGTGGATCAAAATTTCATTGACTCCACTTTAGCAGTGGAAATCAACCTCCTTCTGGAAAAGCTCTCTACTCCCTTGCGAGTGACGGCCTTGGATGGGACTCATCATACCCAGCCTATTAGCTCACCCTCTCAGGCAATCACTCAGAGACAATTCAGCTCTACCTGTTTTCATCACCAGGCTCCCCTCTAGTCCTCGGCCACCCATGGCTTCAGAAGCATAACCCTCGTATTGATTGGCTTCATGATTCTGTTTCCGCGAGGAGTAGCGTCTGTCACCAACATTGTCTCAAGTCAGCCTCACCCCCCAGGAATGCTACGTCTGTCTGCACAGTCTGATTCCCCTGACCTGTCATTTGTTCCCTAGGTTTATCACGATCTGGCTGAAGTTTTTCGCAAGGACGTAGCTGTCTCTACCTCCTCATCGCCCTTAGGATTGTGCTATTGACCTTCTTCCTGGCGCTTCCTTTCCCTCTAGTCGCCTTTACAGTCTACCTGAGCCTGAGTGTGCTGCTATGGAAACTTACATCACTGAATCTCTGTCTGCTGGCATTATTTGCCCATCCTCCTCTCCACTGGGTGCAGGTTTTTTCTTTGTGGAAAAGAAAGACAACATATCCAATGCCTCCTGGAGAAAAAGCTCTATGTGAAAGAAGAGAAGTGTGAGTTTCACTTCAAGACTGTTTAGTTCTTAGGGTTCATCACTGCTGATGGTCGCATCAAAGCGGATCCAGGCAAGGTACGAGCCGTGGTGGACTGGCCGGTCCCCATCTCAGGCAAACATCTGCAGCGCTTACTGAGGTTTGCTAATTTCTACCAGTGGCTCATCAGAAACTACAATAAGATTACCTTGCCACTCACTGCACTCACTTCCCCTAAGATCTCTTTTAAATGGACATATACTGCACAAAGGGCTTTTGATACCATTAAGAGTCTGATCGCTACCACACCAGTTTTGATCCAACCAGACTGAGCTAACCAGTTTATAGCTGAAGTGGATGCCTCTTACTCTGGAGTTGGGGTGGTTCTCTCTCAGCAGAAGGATAGGAAGGCCCATCCCTGTGCCTTTTTCTCTCATAGTCTCTCTCCTGCAGAGCAGAATTACGATGTTGGGGACCGAGAGTTGCTGGCTATAAAACTCACCTTGGAGGAGTGGCGTCACTGGTTAGAGGGAGCAGCTCAGTCTGTGGTGGTGCTAACGGACCATAAGAATCTGGTGTATCTTAAAGCAGCTAAATCAGTCAATGCATGTTAATCAAGGTGGGCCCTGTTTTTCTCCTGGTTCAATCTAATCATTACTTACAGCCCAGGTTCTGAGAACACTAAGCCCGATGCCCTGTCACGCCAATTGTCCTCACCAGACAAACATTCTGAAGAAGCCACCATCCTTCCCAAGGCCTGCATCGTTGGCTCCCTTACATGGGAGATTGAGAGTCCGATCATGGAGGCCCTGAAGGATGAACCAGACCTAGGCAGTGGTCCCCCCAACCGGCAATATGTTCCATTAAACATCCAAAGTCAAGTCATTCAGTGGATCCACGCTTCTAAGTTTGCCTGTCATCCTGGTAAGAACCGCATCATCTCACTGCTCTGCCGGACCTTCTAGTGGCCAACATTGGTACAAGATATACAGCGGTGTTCTAGTTAGCGGTTGATCGCCAGGCGCTGCGCCGGGCTGAGATGCCCTTACACCGGGCTAAGGATTTCACCTTCACTTTCGGAGCTCTGCTGTCGCTGCATTTAGCAAACACGAGCCCGCCCCGCAGACTCCGCCCTGGCTAAATCACTGCTTACAACACTTACAACATGGTGGCTGATATTCCAATGTAGGAAATGCTTTTAGCAGCTGATTGATAAAACATCTGGATTATGTTTTTGTTGTGTATGCTTTTTACCTGATTTCTACAAACCCAATAATGGAAGTAAACACATTACTTAGACACATTACTTAGACACATTAAATTCATGATAAATAAGTGAAACACTTCTGGATTATATGCAAAATTATCACTTTATTGATCAAATAAGGCCTGGGTTAGCGTTCTGCGTTGGTCCTACGTACATAACCGAAAATCCTCTCTGAACCTAACCTGACAAGCACCTCGAGAAATGTAACTACAGGTTCACAAAGACTGTGATTAGGCTTCAGAGGTGCTTTCTGGTTACATGTGCAGCCACCGTGACTCAATTAATAAGTGGGAGCAGCTTTCAGCGGTTAGCATTAGCTTGCTAATTAACATTAACCCTCCCCTTCCCCCAAAGGGGGAGGGGCACCCGGCCTGGTACAGGAATATGTTTCAGCTTGCCCCATTTGTGCGCAGAACAAGTGTGCCAACTCTTTGCCTTTCCGGACTGCTCCGCCCTCTTGCAACACCTGGGTGACCACGGTCACACATCATAGTTGATTTTGTCTCCAGGTTACCACTGTCAGCTGGCAACACAGTGGTGCTCACTGTTATTGACCCTTTTTCCAAGGCGCCTC
The DNA here is from genome assembly GCA_013435755.1 of Amphilophus citrinellus. Taxonomy (NCBI): domain Eukaryota; kingdom Metazoa; phylum Chordata; class Actinopteri; order Cichliformes; family Cichlidae; genus Amphilophus; species Amphilophus citrinellus. Next base: position 5,697,189 of record CM024194.1, read on the forward strand.
ATTTCGTGGCCCTCCCTAAACTGCCTTCAGCGTTGGAGATGGCCCATTTATTGACTGATCATGTCTTCCGTCTCGTTGGCATACCCCTTGACATTGTGTCTGATCGGGGGGTCCAGTTCACGTCACGGGTCTGAAGAGAATTCTGCTCAAGCCTTGGAGCCACGGTGAGCTTGTCTTCTGGTTATCATCCACAGACTAATGGGCAAGTCGAAAGAGCAAACCAGGAATTGGAAGCAGCTCTTCGCTGTGTGGCCTCCACCAATCAGTCTTCTTGGAGTCAACAGCTCTCATGGACTGAGAATGCCCGAAACTCCATGGTCTCCACGCCAACCAGTCTCTCCTCCTTTGAGGCATCCCTTGGCTACCAACCACCTCTGTTTCCTGCCTCTGAAGAAGAACTGTTTGTTCCCTCTGTGGAGCTTCATGTTCACCATTGTCAGAAGGTCTGGAGAGCTGCCTGGGCTGCTCTTTTACAAACCAAGGAACGAAACAAGCGGATTGCAGATCGAAGACCGGGTCCCTGCTCTTTCCTCTCACCCCGGCCAGAAGGTATGGCTTTCCACCAGATATGAATCCAAAAAGCTCAATCCGACTTATGTTGGCCCATTTGTTATTGACTCCTTGGTGAACCCTGTTTCAGTTCGGCTAAAACTGCCTTATAATGTGAGGATTCATAATGTTTTCCATGTGTCCCAAGTCAAGCCTGTTGTTTCAGTCCTCTCTGCCCTCCTGCCGACCTCCCTCCGCCTGCCCGGGTGGTTGCTGGGGGGGCCCGCCTATACTGTTTGGTGTCTTCTGGCTGTTCGTCATTGGGGGCAGGGTCTTCAGTATCTTGTGGACTGGAAGGGGTATGGCCCCGAGGAGCGCTGCTGGGTTCCACGGTCTGCCATCTTGGATGCTCAGCTGGTCCGGGACTTTCATGCTGGTGCTGCTGCTGCCATGGGCGGGTCGCCAGGAGGCTTCCGTTGAGGGGGTTGCGCTGTCACTGATTTAGCTGCCTTGCTTTCTGTGTCTGGTACTCTGACCGTCCCACTAACCAATCCTTGTGTTGTAGAGGCAGACCTCCTCTCTTCCTCAGTTGCCTGTGACCCCGACTGGTTCCGCAGCTGCTGACAATCTGATCATCGCCCAGCCTACTTAAGTGGAGGAGGTCCTACGCTCGACACCGGATTGTTGCTTACCCCCAGTGAGTGAGAAGCAGGCCCTTATAAGCAGAAGTGCTCCCCGCTAAATGTCAGCTCACCCTTAGTCTCCTTTTTCTCTCTAGAGGCTGGAACACTGGAGTGCGATTCAAGGATAAACTCTTGTGAGGCATTAAGCTTAATTGTGGAGCATCGCCAAAGGAGTCCTACCCTCCACCTGTTGTTAACGAACATCCGTAAACCTTTGCAGTTAATAAAGCCCTTGAAGTGTTACCTACTATCTGCTTTTTTGAGTCCACTCTCCACCATGACTATTCAGAGTTAAAGACAAGACTGGTCTTCTTTGGTCTGATTTTTTTTTTTTTCATAACCAACTTCTTTGGTTGTCACTGCTGCATAGACTGTAATGGCATCACTCTGTACAACTCTGTGACACTGCTCTACTGTTATAACACTACAGCTATGGAAACTCAATTTAGGTTTTCATAGTTTTTTTCCATTCTGTTCTTAGCACCTCTGCTGTGAAACAACTGACCTGAAATAACTGGTTGTTGGTTCTGTGAAAAACAAGTTGGACGGCCATGAACGTGTTATCTTCTGTCTGAACAGGGCTGGGGACACCAAAATGCCCCCTGGAAGTAGATTTCCTGTTGTTATCGGTTCAAGGAGCACTGAAGGAAGGGTGATATTCTCAGCTGAGGGACAAATGGTCATAATCCATTTTATAGAGCCAGCTGGGATACAGACAGCTCGACTGTGGACCTTAACTTTACCCAAGTACCCTAATGTATTCAAAGCCTCAATCCGATGACACTTATGAAGAGTTTCCTTTCAGTTTTTACTGGCACCCTCTAGGGCAGGGGATTCAAAAAGGCCAGGACCAACCTGTTCCTGTAGTAGATGGTAGCAATGACTAATGATGTTCATCCCTAAGAGACCAGGCACCTGCTCTGGCTGTTGCATGGCTGACCCTCTGGAGGGTCCTCTACCACCAACACCCCCATTTTATTTAAGGTCCCCCCAAAAACAGTCACATCAAGCTCCATGTAGCCTATATAGAGAATTTTCAATCCATTAGCTGCCCAAAGGTGCAACCATCCACATTTCTTCAACTGCCCCACCACCTGTGCCCTAAAGTGCTTCTCAAAGAAACTCTCTCGAATAGTGGTGACCATGGAGCCAATTTCCAGAAGGCAAGGGACCATAACACCCCCCATTCCTACTTCCACCACTTGACAACTCCCAATTAAATGAGAGGGCTTGTCCATCACCACTTCAGATGAGCCTACCAATCCCCTTCCTGATGCCTGGCTCTCTGCATCAGAGGGCCTCAATTGGAGATCAGAGGCACCTTCCACCATCTGGCTGCATACTTCCCCCTCTACTGTAGACCCACCACCAGGCTTGCCCTCGGAAAGTTTCACCCTGCAAAACCTGGCAATGTGACCAACCCGACTACACCATTGGCAAATTGGCTTGCCGTCTGCCTGGAAACGGAATGGCTTACTTAAAGTGGAGCTTGAAGCCACTCCACTTTGGGAAGGCTGAATACAATGAGTAGAGATATGTTTCATAATCATGTCCAACTGAGCCTGTTGTTTACGAAGACATTCCTTTATTTCCATAAGGTCCTCACTAGGCTTAGTAGTGACAGCGTGTGCACTAATCTCGACGCCATCGATGACCTGACAATTTGTGTCACAAGAATAAGCTCGGGACCTGTTTTTCGCCCCTTGCCTACTTGACTCAACCCACCGAAGGGCAATACCTCGCAGGGTATATCATCACATCATATCATCACAAATGTGCTCAATAAACTGATCCCTGAGCACTACATCAGAATTTGGAATACCGCCTGGTGTCTTGCCTATTACAATGTCCATTAGGGACTTAAGAGCGTTAGAATACTCCCGCAAGGATTCCCCTTCTCGCTGAGTATGCTGAAAAAACTGTAGCTGAGCAGCTACATAAGACAACCATCCACCGTACAGCTATAGTTTTCAATCAAAATGATAAAAATCTTTTCAAGGAGTTTCAGCTTTAGCACTGCCATCAAGGTGATCCATTACAAACATCACTTGTTCAACTCTTGACATATGACAGATTTCCAAACACCTACGCACCTTGTCTACCCAGTGTTCGACTGTTAGCAGGTCCACTGACAATTTTCCCGTGAACATAGGAAATTTATGCTCACGAGGTGCATACACATAAACATTTCTCCCTTCATTAACTGAAGGCAAATTTTGCTGAGCAGTGGATGGACCTGACACTGGGTCCGGCACAGAGTCCGACACTGGTGGTCGTCCTTGTAGCTGTTCTCTTAACAGTTCACTGTCTGCTTTAAGCTGCTGCAGCGGATCCAAGAGAGCCTGCACGTCATCCATTGTTGAAGCAGGTGGTCTAACCAAATCCTTGGCTCCTCCGTCACTGATGATATGTCACTGCCCCTTACCTCTCTTCTCTCTCTCCCCCTGCTCCAACCTCTCCACACAATATGCTACACTAAAATCGACAGGGCCAAACGAACTAAAAAAAGAAAACAAAATTAATCAAGCTAATCCGACCTCTGTATCCTGCCGACACGTCAAAAACTGTAGTGATTTAAAAAGAAAGCACCGTAGCCTCGATTCTACTGGTGCGACCCCTAAATACAATAATGCAGGAATAAGTCCAGAATAAACGGGACAAGAGGTCGGTCTCAGAAAAAATATAAAGAAAATAAACAAAGTCTGGCACTAACTCTAAGAACTTACAATTACTTGCAGTGGTGAACCAAACAAGGCAAGTAGCAAGCATCTGAGAGCAACGACTCAATCTTCCCAACAGAACGCGTAAAAAAAGATGCCTAAAAATCAATCTGCTATAAATATACTACATGCACTATGTGTCTTGCTAAAACGAACTGGCACACTGCAACCACTACTGTACACAACAAGTTAGCATGCACACACCTGTAAAAGATCAGCTTCTTAATAGTTAGCAGCCTCCACTCAGGGATTGCACATTGCCCGATGGTACTGTACCACAACCATATACATAACACAGATGGATAAATACCAGGCTAAAACCAGCTAAAACCCAACTAGAGGGGAGCAGCAATAAAAATGGGAGGAGGGAACAAAACAAACCAAATCAAAAATAACAAGCAAAACAAAAAAGAAAAAGGGGACAGTGACAATATGCCTGAGTCCAGTGTTCTTACACAACATAACTTTACCACCCCAGACGATGTTTTTTGCAGTACGATAGCTTAATTGTTATGGTGGACAGCACATTCCCATGGTACATGAGTGACACTCAAATCAGCCACCTTTTATTTTTCACACTCCACAGTGTTGCAGCATACTGCAGCTACTCATCTGTCAGCACTTCCGGGTCAGCACAGAGAAGAAACACCAGCAGCCACTACTACTTCCCCTTTTATATGCTCCCTGCTATCCCCTGGGTCCTAAAACCCTCCCTGTTACAGCTACACTACACATCGATTACACTTTAAGTGGAGCAGATATACCGAAGCCAAACCAGAACACACTGAGAAGCCTCGTGTGCTTCATGTTATCTGTAGTAAAAAACAGGAAGTTGGTGGTTTGGTTTTACATGCAAGACTCTGAAGAAGTAAATGAATCATTACATTTAAGGACATCTGGTTTGTTCAGTCATTCTTTTTATACAACTCATATTAACAACAAATTCATCGTGCTAATAAATGTGTGGCAGACACATCTGGGCCTAATCTGGTCTGCTTTGGAACTTATTGTTCAGTTTTGACACAGCCAAAAGTCTTCCTCCAACTTACTGCTTGGCCAGTGTCACAACCAAAAAGGGCATGATTGGGCTTTTTGAGAATTTGTGATACGTTTTTATAAACAACCAACACAAAACGACCAAAGCTCAAAGGAAACATTTCCTATGAACATGATGACATTACTTCTTAAATATCGGTCTGTTAGCATGCTAATGTTAGCATGCAGCTTAAAGCAAAGCCTCAGTGTGTAGAACTGAAGCATGATGGAGACAAAGAAGAGCAGCTGTACCTCTCATCTGTGCTTTGGTTTTCTTGTCGTTGATGATAATTTGACCGTAAGTGACGTCTTCAGTTCTCGCTGCTGAGTCGACTGCAGCTGAATCTCTGTCTGCGCATTAAAACACACACAGATGACATCACTGCTGCAGTACCTACGACACCGAGAAGCTGAACATTAAGAGGTTAAATATAAAGAAACAAATTAACTTTAGAAGGTCTGTTATTTCTTTTTTAAAGTACACCCCACCGTGCGTGTGCGTGTGTGTGTGTGTGTGTGTGTGTGTGTGTGTGTGTGTGTGTGTGTGTGTGTGTGTGTGACAGGATGCTGGACGACTGCAGAGCTGTTAGCTTCAGTTAACAACAGACCACAAACACAAAGTCCAGCAAAAACAACGTTCAGAAAGCTCAGGGTGAAACTTTAAAGACAGACATGACATTTGATTAATGTAAAAATATTATTAGTATTAATAAGCAGAGTCTGGAATATTGGAATGGGCCTATTTTAGTTATTTTAGCACTTTTCACAAAAATAACTACATACATAATAATTAGCCATACTCAGATGTTTACTAAAACATGTAAAAAATTATTATTAGTAATTAGTAATTATTGATCAGAAGATTAAATTCTGACTGTGACAAATACTGTGACAAATATTTCTTTTTAAAAAGATCAAAGTATAAATGTAAACTGTTAAAATAGGTAATTATGCTTTCTGGGTAAATGGTTACAAATTATTTATTATACATATTATGGTTACAATTTTTTCAATTCTGCCTCAATGCAAATTCACTCACATGCTTGATAATGTCCTTATAATCATTTATAAAAATATAGTCTGAAACAATAACACTGAAGTTGATCAAAGTCTCATCAGTCTGCAGTTTTGTGTCTTCTCATTTTATGACATTAGTGTCCTGGTCCCGGGCCGGTGGCCCAGTGTTTTATGTTCTTTATAGATCTGTTTTGTTATGGTTTCTGTCTTCCTGTGCTTAGCTGTTTAGTCTGGGTGTACTATGTCAAGTGTTAAGTTACTTCCTGTTTTATTTTGGTAGGTTCTCTGTGAAGTCTGGTCTGTTTCGCGGCTCTCCACCGTCTCATGTAGTCCAGGGAGAGCTCATGTTTAGCATATAGTGTGTTTGTATTAAATATTGGTGTAAATAAATGTGTGAGCTATTACACCCTTCCTGGGGTCTGCATTTTGGGGTCCTCCTTCCTGCCTGTCCAGCGGCCAGCCGTGACAATTAGTCTTGTTTTTGGATAAAATGTTTTTACAATCACCTCACTCTGATTTGATTTGCTTTGACTGACAATGTGATAGTTTGAGGTCACAATACGTGATGTTATCAGTGACATTCACATTTGCAGCCTGTTTTCGTTCAGCAGATATAATTCATATTAATATTCAACAAACTAAAGCCTATAAAATTCCAAGTTCTGAGTTTCACCTTCAGGTTTCCTGTGAACACATCGTCTCACCAGCAGAACCAGTAACACCAGTAGAACTACAACACAGACTGATCCAACAGAGGAGATCACAGAGAGAACAGGTGGAGGTGTGGTGGTGTGTCTCTCTAAAATAAAGCAAACACAGTCATTAAGTTCTGGTCACATTGTGAATGTTGAAACCTGCAGAAACACAGACAGGTGAGTGTGTCACCTGTGACAGTGATCCAGCTGGATGGAGACTCTCCATGACCGCTGATGTCACACTTGTAGAGGCCTTCATCAGACCTGGAAACATGCTGGATGGTCATGTGACCTGTAGGCTGCTTCCTGATGAGGGAGCCATCTTTATAGAAAGCAGCTGGGAGGTTGGAGGGAGGGGTCTTTGTTTGACAGAGCAGAGTGACGTCATCTCCCTCCATCACAGGGAGGACAGGACTCTGCAGGATCACTGATCCACCTCAACACAGAGACAAACTACAGCATTTCATCCATTTACACACAGCTTCATCAACACTAACTCCACACACTCAGCTTACCAGAGACTGTGAGCTTAACCATGTTACTGATGGCACCCTCTCTGGACTCACACCAGTAAACTCCACTGTCCCATTCATAAGAGCAGCTGATGTTACAGGAAGAACCAGCTGGTTTTCCCCACCCATCCCTACACTGAGTCCTCTGTTCTTTGCTTGTGTTCCTCCTCAGAGTCCATCCAGCAGAGCTGTCGTCCTCCTCACAGCTCAGAGACACAGAGTCATATTCAAAGAACTGAGAGCTGCTGGGACTCACAGTCAGACGAGCTGTGAGGGTTACAATGAAACATGAAGCCAAACAGGTCATATTAGTGAGCATTTATCAGGTTGAAGCTGTGACAGAAGAAGGTTACTGACCTTGGTTTGTTGTGCAGCTCAGCAGTGAGATCAGAACTAAAGAGAAATGACACTCAGGTTGGTTTGAGGTGAACACAAAGAACAACTCCACACAAACATCTGACAGACCCACAAACTCGTCTCTCTCTGATAGATCTGCTCATTTTAGACTTGATGCAGCAACAAGTTTCAATAAAGTTGGACAACAGTCTCTCCTGTTCAGTGTCACAGTAAAGTCATGTGTCCTCTGTGCAGCTGTGTTCATGTAATCAGTGAATGATTTGAGCTTTTCACTGCCTGCTGTGTTTCCTCGACTCCTGAGCAAAGATAAAGAGTCAGTTCAGACCTGCAGTTGGTCCTCATGGTGTTTGAACTTGAATTCAGCCTGATTAGTTTTTCATGTCTTCTCCTCCATCATCAGTTATCAGGAGAGCAGACAGTCAAAGGTCAATAATTCAAACAAACACAGAGATTCTACTTACAGAGCAGACACAGCACAGATGTTTCCTTCATCGTCCTTCTCACTCATTTGAGCTTTTTTTCATTTCTCTCACTGACACCAAGTAAAGCCCCGCCCTCTTCCTCTTCCTCTGAGTGAGAGAGGGTGGGTTTTTTTTTCTTCTCTTTGTGTAAAGACTGTGGTGGTTACCTTTTTTTTCTCATTATGAAACACAGTGAATGCACCCAGATCCATCCTGCCCCCACATATTTATCATTTCACATTATGAAAAGAAGAATCAGCTAAACCATCCTCTGGTGTCAGTGAGCTGCAGTTTGGTTCCTGATCAAATCCATTTCCATGTAGTGGACGTCCCCCTCAGTGAGAGAGGCAGATATGAGCTGAAACACAGGAATCAAACCAGGGACGCTGCTGTTATGGAGCTGAACTGGAACCATTCACACACTGAGGCCCTCTGAACACATTTTAATGACAGCTGTGCAGAGACACACTGATGACTGACTGGAACACTATGATTCACATTTTACATTAACACCATCCTCCCACAGGCTGCAGATATGGACACTAGAGGGAGCTGCTGGACTGGAAACACTACATGGATACAAGCAGCTCCTTTATGGATTTATGTATTTGTTTCTTTGCAGCAGCTAAAAAGGTCAAAACTAATATAAACCAACATTGGTGATGTTTTCCCATCACAGGATTACAGCCGTACCACCCAGAACACGCCAGATCTTATCTGATGTCAGAAGCAGAGTTGGGTTTGGTTAGTACTTGGATGGGAGACTACCTGGGAATACCAGGTGTGTACATGTTACGGGGTGGCTGTGGCTCGGGAGGTAGAGCATGTCATCTATTAATTGGAAGGTTGGCGGTTCAATTCCTGGCTACTCCAGTCTGCATGCTAAAGTATCCTTGGTCAAGATTCTGAACCCATCTGTTCTCCAACAGCTGCTGGAGTTTGAATGTTAGGTAGTAAGCAATGAGCTGTAAAATAAATGCTTGTATGAATGGTTAAATCCAAATGTGCTGTATAAAGAGCTTCGAGTGCTCAGCTAGAGAAGGAAAGTGCTATAGAAGAACTAGTCTGGTTGCATGATCACCATGATAGTGACAGCTGACTCACAATCTGTATGGACACTTTTAAGTTTGTTTTTGTGTAGTTTTTGCGTTGTTGGTCATATCTCCAGCCTGACCTTCCTTGTTATTAGCACCTGTAAATAAACTGCACATCCTCCAAGTGTTCTTCCTGAACTCTGGCCGTAGTCCTACTACTGCTGCTCACTGATTATCACCTCTCTTCTTAAACTAGCTTCAACAGCTCTCTCCCATGTCTTCGTGGGATGGATCTTCAGTTTCATCCTTCTGTAGTGACTGCAGCTCTGCATCATTTTTGTTCTCAAAAATCAGTACCAGTACACTTCTTCTCCATTCCTCAGGCATCCTCTCACTCTCCAAGATTGTGTTAAACAGTCTTGGCATTTTTAAAAACACATGAAACAGAGTCTCCTCAGAGTCTCATCTCTGCTTTCTGTGGATGATGCGGTCCTGTTGGCTTCATCGGGTGGCCTCCAGCTCGCAGTAGAACGGTTCACAGCAGAGTGTGAAGCAGCTGGCGTGAGAATTAGCATCTCCAAATCTAAACCCTCGTCTACAATCACAAGTGTTGAGAAGTGATCGAAAAAATGCACTCACAAATACAAGCAGCAGAAATGAGCTTCCTCTGAAGGGTGGCTGGCCCCTCCTTCAGAGACAGGGTGAGGAGTGCAACCATTCAAGAAGGGCTCAAAAGGAGCAAAAGGTGGCTTGGGCATCTGATTAGGATGCCTCCTGGCTGCTTCCTGGGTGAGGTGTTCCGGGAATGTCCCACTTGAAAGAGGCCCCGTGGTAGAAACAGGACACGCTGCAGAGAAGATATCTTTCAGCTGGCCTGGGAACGCCTTGGGGTCCCTCTTGACGAGCTGGTGGAGGTGGCTGGGGAAAGGGAAGCCTGGGCTTCTCTGCTTATGCTCCTGCCCCCGCAACCCGGCCCCGGGTAAGTGGCAGAGAATGGATGGATGGATGGATGGAACTTCAAACAGTGAGACAACAGTGCCACCATGAGGCAGAAATGAAGCATTGCATTGGATAATTCTCTAAGGAACTGTTAATAAAAAAAGGCTTTTGACATAAGGGCAAAATACTGATGGTCCAGATGTTCAGAAGCCTGTCATGTCTGAATGCACTGTTGTGCCAAACATATTTATTCTTCCAAGATAAGCTCTATAGAGTCTCTATAAGCTTTTCATGTTAATGTTTGTGTTTTTAATTTTATTTATATATTTGTGTACATATACATTTAATTCCAGTTGACAGGCTGAGGAAAAAAAAAGAAAAAAGAAAAAAAAAAGGAGAGAGAGAAAGGGGAGAAAACAGAAAAAGAGGACGGAGCACTACTAAACTAACCAAAACAATTCAAATGCTGCAAATACAAAAGAAAGAACAAGACAACATACCAAAAAAACCCCAAAACAGAACAAGAAACACCTGGAAAACTAACTATGCGGAAAAGGCACAAGAAAATGAAGCATGATTGTATAAGAACAACAATTTTGTTATGCTGTGATTGCGTTAGTGTCTGTGTGATGAAATGCACTTACCAACGAGGACGGAAAGCCGCCGCTCCGCCCACAAGGGGCCAGAGGCAGGCAGAGGAGGACCCAGGAAATCCGAGCCATCAGCAGCCCATCAAGAGCCACAAAAACCTGTGGCCGCACATTCCAGCGACAACCGCATGCCCACCCCAGCAGAAGGGAGAGGGAGGTCCCAGATGGAGCCCCTCCAGTTGAGAAGCAAGGGCCCCAGGGAATTCGAGGCAACAGGAAACCAGCCCCCCGTGCAGGCCGGCGGCAGGGCCTGACATACAGCAGAGCACGCCCCCACGCCGGAGAAGCCCAAGCCACCCCGGCTCACAGCCCCCAGCAGAGCAGTTCGACACCCACGCCAGAACATCCAGCCCCAGGGAGGCGAGGGATGCAGGAGCAACCAACAAGAAGCAGCCGGGAGGCAAGGTACAAGAAGGCCCAGATGAAGGTCCAGCCATGCACAAACATACGCACACACACACACACACACCCACATATGCTCATGCGCACACACACACCCACCCACATATGTGCACACATATACACACATACATCCCTACCTACATGCATTCACCCACCCAAATACACACGAGGACTGTGACAAATGCACAAAGATACACATTCATCCACATGTACCCACCCTCTAAAGCCGGGGCAAGCAGCCGGCGCGATCCCAGACCCCCGGGCCCCAGACCCCACGGCCACGAAGACTCTTAAGTGTCTTCATCAGGAGAGAAGGAATACTTAAAAGCATTAATGCTCCAACACATTTTAGTTTGTAGCTTCAGCTACTGCCACCCTGAGGTCAAACTGGAACATAGCACTTAGAGACAGGATGATGACTGACTGAACACCAGGTTTTGTTACTGACCACCTGAGGGAGATGTTTGAGTTTAAATACTACATGGATACAAGCAGATCATCAGTGACACTTCCACAGTTTATTCCGGAGTACAGTGAACATCTGTGGTGTCTGATCAGAAAATACTTTTATGTAGTGTTTGTATTGCTCTGTTAAACTCTCTATATATGCATATATGGTCTCTTTCTTTTAGGCCTTATTGATTGTGTAAAGAAGTAACCTGAGCTTTAAGGTTTGGTCTCAGGCCAGAAGGAATGCACAAAGAGGCCCTCTAACCTTCCATATAAGGAATAGACCATATGTCCAACTATAGCTTGTAGCTTGAAGCTGTTTTCTTAGCCATATATGTGGCTTAGTCAAGATGTGGGGGTTTTCGACCCATCCTATATAATCTTTGTTCTGACTTCTCTCTAGCTGAGTTAGAGCGATTGGCTATGCTCTGTCCCAGGTAGCTAGCAGAAGAAAGCACCTGTTTTGACACTGTCTGTTTCTTTGCAATAAACTTTTGTATATATGCATAAGACTTTGTCAGCGAGGATTCTTTTCTCCAAGAACACCAACACTAAGACACGGCACATCATTAAAATGCACAGTCAGAAGTAAAACGTACTCTTTTCTTTACTTACAGTAAGTGAAGTAACAGTTTACCGTTTCTTTGCTGACAGAAAAGAGAGAAAACATTTTTGAAGCAGCTAAAATGTAAGAGATACTTTAAAGCCGCACTGATCATGATAAAATAATACTCTGTATTTGTATAAACTTAAAATCAAACCACTAAAGATGAAAAAGATAAATAGCAGCAGTTTTTCATAATGTGCTGAGAAAGACCAACTAACCACAAAGGTGCCATCTTTTATTAATTCACATTGGTACACTTCACCGTGGCGCACAAAGCAAACAAACACTCAACTCTGTTCTTAGCCAAGCAGCCGCCCACTGTGGGGAAGCCTTTTCAGCTCCAGGCTCCAGTTACGTAGCATCAACAGCAGGAAGCTGCTGCTGTGCTTTTACATGCAGAATAAAAGCATTAACTGCATTAAAGGGACGTTTTGAAAGTTAAAGACTTTTATTCTGATAAGCAGGTTTCTGTATGTGCCTCATATTAACAAATTCATCCAGGTAACAAAAGCAGAAAGCAGTTTAATGCTGATAGCTCAGGCTGCTAAGTCACATGACATCTGGCCCATAAAAAGAGGACCTGAGTCTACACATTAGAATACATGTGGCCCAAAGAAAACTACAAACAATTTGAACCAAACAAGATTTTTTTATCAGTGAGGATAATTTTGATCAGTGGACTGGTGAACGCAGCCCTCCATCATCATGAACACATGCTGCCGTCAGCTTTGGTTCTCTCAGCACCAAACTGCACAGTCAATACAGCAAAAAAAAATAAATAAGCAGAAGGAGAAAGGAACAAATAAAGAAATGATTGGCCAATAAATCCAGTATTAACAGATCAGTTGTTTTAGGAAAAAAATATTAAAAAAATAATAAAATGTGTTAATTGATTGTTCCATGAACTGTGATATATTAAACATCTCTGATTTGTAACACTATTACCAGCTTAGGGAGCTGCTCTGCATTGGAGAGCGCAGCAGAGACAGACATGAGTTTCCCACTGCTCTGCTGTCATTACTGACTCTGTGTGTGTGTGTGTGTGTGTGCGTGTGTTTGTGTGGCAGGCAGACCTGCAATTTGTTTGCACATCTGCCTGCCACACACACACACACACACACACACACACACAACGGTCAATTAATCTCCAGTAAATGCAGACCAGCTGACTTTGTACTTTGGTTCTTTCAATAAACTTGAAAAACTAATATTTGATCTCCTTTGCTCTGTGCAGTCACAGCTGACATGCAGCACGTTTCTCAGCACATAAACAGCTCAGTGTCTTCATTTAAATCATCTTAAAGTTTACAATGTGCACAGAGAGCAGTGACAGCCTGATGACTGTGCGGACCATGGTAGCTTAGCCGCCGTTAGCTCCCCCCCAGCAGATCCCGAGCAGCAGGGAAAACAGGCCGGCTGGGTGACTGTGAGGAGGAAGCGTAGTCCTAAGCAGAAGCCCCGGGTACACCACCAACCTGTTCACGCCTCTAACTGTTTTTCTCCACTCGGCGACACACCCGCCGAGGAACAAACTCTGGTTATTGGCGACTCTGTTTTGAGAAACGTGAAGCTAGAGACACCAGCAACCATAGTCAAATGTCTTCCAGGGGCCAGAGCAGGCGACATTCATGGAAATTTGAAACTGCTGGCTAAGGCTAATCGTAGATTTGGTAAGATTATTATTCACGTCGGCAGTAATGACACCCGGTTACGCCAATCGGAGGTCACTAAAATTAATATTGACTCGGTGTGTAACTTTGCAAAAACAATGTCGGACTCTGTAGTTTTCTCTGGGCCCCTCCCCAATCAGACCAGGAGCGACATGTTTAGCCGCATGTTCTCCTTGAATCGCTGGCTGTCTGAGTGGTGTCCAAAAAACGACGTGGGCTTCATAGATAATTGGGAAAGTTTCTGGGGAAAACCTGGTCTTGTTAGGAGAGACGGCATCCATCCCACTTTGGATGGAGCAGCTCTCATTTCTAGAAATATGGCCAAATTTATTAACCCTCCTAAAACTTAAAAGAAAAAATAATATACAGTAGCATCCTCAACTGCACCAAGTAATAAAACAGTTAAATGTGGATTAATAAACATTAATTCAATTCAATTAAATTTATTTGTATAGTGCCAAATCACAACAAATGCTTTTTATTGTAAGGTAAAGACCCTACAATAATACAGAGAAAACCCAACAGTCAAAACGACCCCCTATGAGCAGCACTTGGTAACAGAGGGAAGGAAAAACTCACAATAACAATCACAGCACTGACTGAAGTATAGCAGAGGTTCAAAAATAATAAAAAATATTAACTGTACAGACATGTATCCAGCAAACACGCTAAGGCCCACATATAGATGGTGTTTATGTTTGAGGAAGTGTGTGAGAAATGCAGTTCCCCAAATGGCCACTTGAGGCTGTTCTAAAAATGAGTCACTACTCTGATGTGTTTTTTAACCTTCTTTGAGGCCACGTTTACACATCGATGTTTCAAAATGGAGTGAAAACGATACTTTTTGGAAACGGGCTCCAGAGTCGAGTGTTTATGAAATGGTCCGGCCTCCTTTTCCATGTAAAGAGATGAAAACACTGCTTTCTGAAAATGGGAGAACTCGGACCTGTGAACAATGGCTCCTATAGCCATACCGCCAACTTGCGGCCTGGCAATAGGAACTGCAGCATTTTAAGTGTCTTGCATTTCAGTGTAACTGGAGATCATCTCGGAAACGGCTCCATGTAAATGCATCATCAAAATTGGAAATGTCAAAACGATAGGTTTCTACTGGAAACGTTGTGTAAATGGGGTGTAAGATGGAAAGTTATTCATAGTTAGTTTTATAAGCAGGAGTGAGTGTGCGGTGGTGCAGAATTATGCAGTTCAGAGTGTGGTTGTTCTAAAAGACGCTCCAGGATGCCAAATGTTCAGCCTTACAGTAAATACTTGTTGAGCCTGTTTTCACCAGGAAAGTCAGTGTCCTTGCTAACAAGCTAGCTAGTAAAGGCTAATATTTGCATATGTATGAACTCTGTGTACAGTCACTGTAACACAGTTCAATGGCAGAGATTTCAAAGAAGACCCTTTCTTCATTCCTGCTCTGTTTGCATAACTCAGTTTGTTCAAAGTCTGAGTCGCTCGTCCTTCAGCACCCAGCACCTGTAGGAGGACCTGTGGCTCTGCAGTCTGGGAGGTGGAGGGTGAGGGGACATGGAGGAAAATTAAACAAATGGGAGTTTCTTGCTTATTTATTCACTCTCTTGACAGTTACTACACAAGAGGTGCTGGAAGTGCGCATGTGCATGTTTGTGGGGAGGTAACCCCCTCTTTCACGCCTCTGGTCCTCCTGTTATAAACCCTCAGCTTCGTGGATGACGGTCACACAGCTGAGTTCTGCAGACAGAATGAAGATCATCGTGTTTTCCTCGCTGCTGCTTCTGGTCTGCTCTGTTTCAGCAGGTCAGACAGAGACTGAAATTCTTCAGCAGACGACTGCAAACCAACACCCGTTTACAGGACATCCATGCAGTGCTGAGAGAGCTGACCACATCACTGGCTGTGCAGAAAGAGCAGATCTCTGTCCTACAGAGGGAGAATCAAGGTGCAGTATTTATTTAATACCAGAAATATCAGCAGAATGGCAGACATTCATGGTTATGTGCTGGACATGTTTACTACACAAATCTTTCTGTGGCAGTTTTTATCAGCCTTCAGAGAAATGAATGGTGCTGAGAAATAAAGTGTATTTTTCTCTGATTTCAGATCATGAAAACAAACTCAAAGAGGTGGAGAGACAGAAAACTGAGATCGAACAGCTGAAGCAGGAGCTGAAAGGTACTAAATCTGATTTCTGTAAAAATGCTGAAGTATCTCTATATTTGACATGCTCACCTTTATATTATTCATGTTTGATCTTAAATCTAAACTAACATTTCCCAGATTTATATTTTTTGAAAGTCTTAATGCTCAACGAGCTCACTGGAATGTGTGTTACAGTTTAAGTGTTTGAAGACACAACGCTGCTCAAACACTCATTTCTGTCAACGTTTGAAGCTGTATTTGTGCTGTGGCGCCACCTGCAGACAGAAGCCAACAAACTCTGCTCACCTGTTGGACCTATGCAGATATTTTACTCTAAATTAGGAGGATCAGCCTATGGCAGTGATATAAATCTGTCCAAACCTGGAGCCATGTTTGTGGTTCTAATAATGTGGGAGCAGCAGAGCGAGTAGATGATCTGTGTGATTATCTTTGATTAGCAGAGGTGTTTCCCCCGATAAAAGGAAGCAAACAAATGGATGGGTGGATATTCCACATTATACTGATTTCATGTTTGGCTCAAGCACGATCCAAGATGCAACTAAAGCTGTGAATCACAGTTTGAGAGAAACAAAGCGAACACAATGGCATAGGTGAGGAGAAAAAGCACCTCATATTTGCCCCGTAATGGGGGCACAGCATGAGGTTGAAAAAAATGCTGCATAGTACGCACTTATGGCATATAGCATGGGAGCACTAGGGTCGGGAGGGGCGGGGATGGAAGGGGGCCAGTGGAGGCGAGTGGGTTCGGGTTACTGTGGGCTGACTCAAACCCCCCCCCCCTCGGCTAACAATTCCTGATAACAGAATAGAATAGAATAACTTTATTGTCATTATACAGGATGCACAATGAGAAAAGAGGTGAAATGTTCATCAGCAGCTAGGTCTACGGATATCAGTTCACAAACGTCCTAAGACTGGACAGCGAGGGTGTAGAGCAGGGGTGCCCAAACTTGCGGGGTGGGCTGCTTCCGGTCCGCGAATTGATGTCAAAAATAACATACAATTTGGCCCTTTAAGTAACTTTTTTGACATTTCACCTTCCACTCCAATTAAGTGGGTTAAGCGAAATGTCAAAAAAGTAACTTAAAGGGCCAAATTGTATGTTATTTTTGACATCAATTCATGGACCGGAAGTGGCCCGCGGGCTCAAGTTTGGACCATTTCTTTCAATGTAGAGTTATGTTTCTGTCATGGTCACATTTTTGCTATAACTCTAAAACAGGAAGTTTGAAATAATGATATTGTCTCTGTCTCAGCCAAACAGGTGGCGTTCGCTGCTGCTCAGTTTGCCCAAGGTGAAGGAGACACTGGACCATTTAACACGCAGACTACTCTGACCTTCAAACACGTTGTCACAAACATTGGAAATGCCTACAACCCACACACAGGTAACAACTCTAAATGGCACTTCTCAGCTGTGCTGATGTCAGTCTGATGTTCCAGATGTTCCAACAGCTGATTTAACATGACAAAAACAAATGTCCCCCAGGTATGTTCACAGCACCACTGAGAGGAGCCTACCACTTTGAATGGCACATATATGGACACGGAGACATTAAGACAGGAGCTTATTTGTTCAGGAATGGAGACCATATTTTTAGTGCATATGAACATCCAACATCTGGTGGTGTGAGTGGCTCTAATGGAGCATCACTACTTCTAGAGGTTGGAGATCAGGTGTATGTACGTCTCTGGGATGGTACAAGGGTATTTGACAATCAAAATCATCATAACACCTTCAGCGGTCATCTGATTTTCACCATGTGAGAGGGGTGGAAATCAAAACTTCCTGTTTGTATTGTGGGGTGGGTGTGGCTTTGCCATTTTTAGAAGTAAAACAGGAAGTTAATCACCTGCTGGCATCAGTTTCTTGCTCTCTCTCTCTCTTCCTGGTTGGGTTTTACTTTTGTGTTTATTTGTTTCTACTTCTCTGATTCTACTGACTCAGATACTCACCTTCTCCTTTTTATCTGTGATTCACATAAATCCAGTTCAGTGCTCAGTGATTCTCTTCTTTGTCCTTCCTTTGAGTCGGGTCTTCATAAAGTGCTGCTCCTCCATTAGCTAGTGACTCTTTTCTATAAGTTGGTAAAGAGCTTTATTTTTGATTGGGTCCATGGTCCTGTGTCGTTCAGGCTTTTATTTTGGTGATTGCTGACCCTGATTGCTTTGAACTGGAGTCTTTCCTGTTAAGTTCAGCAAAATCCAAAAGTTCCTCTTTATTCACTTATTTGATAATCATGCAGATATTTTTCTGAAACACTTAAAAGATGTTAAACTTAATGTGACAATCATGATAAAACTGTAACCAGTTCTGTCAGTGCTGTGGAGGAATTGATCGAAGCTGAAACGTTTCCTTATTTTTCATCTGTGTCTGAATCCAAATCCACTCACAGAAAACTGACTGTAAACTTCCTCAGGTGCATTTCTTTCTGTCTTTAGTTTCAAAATAAAAGCATCACCGAAGCAAAGGTGTTGATTTTTTTATGTGTTTCATACTGTACATGGAGCAGAGATCAAAGCCTGCACATGCTGGGAGTTACCATCACAGGTAAAGTCACACCTGGTGTTTAGAACAAAGAGCTGCTTCTCAAAGCTCGGATACCCTTCCCTCGGATACAATGTGTGGAGGAGGTGCCCCTCCCTCCAGCGGAGGTCAGGGAGGTGGGCCCAGGGCCATACGAGTGAGCAGGCTGCTTCCCTGGGTCCCTCATCTCCTCTTTGAAAGGAGAGATGAGGGCCCATTCTTCAGGGACCCTCCCTGAAGAATGTCGAGGGACTGGGATGGCCACACACTGTATCCGAGGATGGTGAGCCGTGGCCGGGCAAAAAATTTCAGCATCCCGCCCTGGAGGCCCAAGCTCCACCAGAGCTGGAATGACGTCATTTTGACCGAGAAATGGGACCCTGAGAAGCAGCCCACTCACTCACACACACGGCCCCAGGGACTCCAGCACCATCACAAACTGGTGCTGGAGTTAGTTGGTACTCTGGTAAGACAATGGTGGAGCTGTTGTGATGTGACATCTTCTAACATCTTCTGAGGGATCAGTGTACAAACAGGCAGCAGACATGAAAAAGCCATCATTAAAAAAAAACAAATCTGAGAAGCTTTTTCAATATTTTTCTAATAAGCATCAGCTGATTTGTGGTTGTGACAGAAAGAACGGTGCATCCAACAGTCTGTGGAAGGTCCACAAGTATGATGAAATCAAATGCATTGATTTCAGTCCCGAACAAACAGACCTGTGTGTGTGTGTGTGTGTGTGTGTGTGTGCTTGCGTGTGTATATAAGAGTGATGGGAATCATGTGCACAGAATACATAATTTCCCCTAACTTCAAAGGACCTTTGGCAGTTTGCAGAACTGTGATATAATTTGTAGCCAACGCAAAGGTTTGTGACTCTGACAGTCAGGCTTTATATCTGAATCTCCTTCACCATCATCATCATCATCACAATCACAGATGCAGGACTCAGGAGACGGCAGGTATGAATGATGAAAAGTGAGTGTAACACCTTAGTCGTTACAGGGTTTGGACCAGATGACAGGTTCGGCTATGGAGAGTAGAGTTAGTGTCACCACAATTAAGGACCACAGACCAAGAGAATGAATTTAAATTAGCCGGCAAGATTTATTTACACACAACAAAAACCATAAAAGACATTGACAACAGAAAACAACCTTCCTGGTGTATAATCCCTCTTTTTGTTATCTTAACCAAAAGAAATAACTTCAATTTAGGGTTATTTGCTCAGTTCCGTTTGGTTTGTCCTTTTGAGTTAACTCAGTAGTCACTAAATCTAGTTTAGTTCCCTAGCTTCAAGATCTATTTTATTTTTAGGTTAATACTAGCATTAGGCTCTGTATTCAGATTCAGCAGACTCAATGTTGTGTTAGGTTTAACCAACAAAATAGTTTGCAATCTCAATAATATCACAGCAGTACCACACAGGGTCATTCAATATTAAAATAAAATATCGAACCAAAAGACACAACTCAAAATAATCCAGCAAAAGGCTGAACAAAATGTGATGCACACAAGAGTCTCTTTTCTTTTGTCCTGCTGTTGATCCCTCTATTGTCTGTGTCCTGCGCTAGTCTTGAATCCACTGCTGTTAGCAGTCAAGGATAAATCCTACCAGTTCGGATGAAGACGGTCAACACCCAGCAGACGGCAGGTTGCTCCACATGCACAGATCAGCAAATTCACAGTTCATCAGGTCCGGTGGCTCGCCATCTCGTTTCACCGCGTATGAAGTCCCACTTCAGTACTAGCTCAACTTTTCTCCACTCCAACTTAAATGGCCTAATGTAAGCAACATAAAATATCAATAAATAAACAAAATAAAGCGTTGGCTGCTTTAGACATTAGCCAAGAGTCAGCGTTCTGCTTAATTGATGCTGATTAAGCCGCACACCCGCCAAAATGGCGGAGCGGAGATAAGTCAAAACACAACACTTGCACTTCAATTTCACACATGGGCATCATAATATCAAGTTTTAAAACATAAACCAACATAAATCTTACATCTTAGCTTATACTGTTTCCCAAATAATACATTCAACGTAACAAAATCCTCAAAAGAAATAAAATACATTTTTACAAACTCACCAAGTCCCATTCAGCAATGTACACACGTCTGAAGGGCAGGATAAAGTGGAAAAACAAAACAATTTCTCAAAAATGAAATTCTTTTAGATACGTTTCCTTTGTTTAATAACGGCAGCTCAACGTCTGTGTGTCTGCAGTGATCTTGGTCAGAACCAAAAAAAATCCGGTTGGCTACTACCAGTCACATGGGCCACGCTGGGACACTTTCAGAATAAAAGCTTGCCTATTTACAATTTCAACCATACATATTTTTAATCAACCAATAATCATCCATGGATTGAATGTTTGTTTTTCATATTTTTAAACCAGTTTTTTCCAGATGAAATAATAAACAAAAATAAATTTTTATCAGGTTTTTACCTAATGCACACTGTCACCTGGGTTACACCAGCATTTGAGGCTGAACGTGAAGTGGCAAATAAACCAAGGTGAATGAACAAAGTGAAAAATACACCCAAACTGGGAGATAAAACTAGAAACATTAGAAATACAGAGAAGCAGGGACACAGCCACAGAGACAACAACAATACAACAAGAGACAAAGAAAGACTGAGACCATAGAGACACAGAGGGATAATTAGGGAACAGGCAACAGGTTAGGACAGAGCAGAAACTAATTACACAGACGAGACAAGGAAGTAATCTGACTACAGAGCACAAGAGACAAGGGACTGTCAAAGTAAAACAGGAAACAACTAGACGAAGACAGAAACACAGCCTTGACACACCAAACAGGAAATAACACAACAAAACACATCAGACCAGAGACATGACAGAGGGACAGGACAGACACTAGAACAGAGACGCAGACAGGAACAAAGGAATCAATGTGCAAATAGCAAAAACTAATAAAGACAGGAAGTAAGATGAATAAACAAAACCAGAACAAACAGAGAAAACAGAACCTCAACACAACTAAACACAAAACGCTGGGCACACGGCCCAGGACCATGACAGTGCCGCACAGTTTACTGTAGCTGTCAGTTGTGCCAGAGGCTGAGATGAAACCCCACAGAGATCCATGGAGGATTTCTCCTGACAGAGGGAGGAATCTCTTACAAAGCATTCAGGGAACGATCTTTCCAGCAGTGGACAGCAGTGACATGCCTCTATAGTTACTACATGTTAATGCAATCAATACATGTTTGAGGTCTGTGGACATCACCTCTTTATTCTAGATCCTCTTTGAAAGGGTGTACATATGTTCATCTCCCTGACCTTCATGAATTCAGCAGGGTCTCAGCAGGTCCAGCTGGATTGTTCTTCTATGAACTACATATCACAAACCCCCAACAGCTTCAGAAATCAATAATGTCTTCCTACAAACATCACCTATTAAAGACAAGGCCCCGGATACACGTCAGAAAATGATGGATGGATGGATGGATGGATGGATGGATGGATGGATGGATGGATGGATGGATGGATGGATGGATGGATGGATGGATGGATGGATGGATGGATGGATGGATGGATGGATGGATGGATGGATGGATGGATGGATGGATGGATGGATGGATGGATGGATAAAACTTTTTGCCATGTTAGCTGCTTGTTGGTTTCTGGGTCACTAACCTGACCTGTAATGAAGCTTTTCTGTGTGTTTTACACCCATTGAAGGAAGTTCCTGCTCTAAAATAAGTTTTTCTGTAGCTCACCAAAACCGAGCCTGATCTCCTTCTATGTCTTGATGTGTTTGCTTTAATAATAACCCTTTTGTTTGGAAACCAAACTGACCACAAAGCATACTTCTATACTTTCTTTAACACAGATTTCTACGCCATAACGAAACATTTTTTGGCTCATCAGAGTCACATATGACTCATTTCACAATAGAGCAGACCATGCACACAGAGAGTTTTATAGCCCCTGTAATGTGCTGACCCACAAACATTGAGTCAAGGCCTGAGGAACCTGCTGCTGCCATGGCTCTTATGCTGGAACATAAGAAGTACTGTTTGTGTCATGTACTGTTTGTGTCATGCATCTTTCTGTTCTGACTTTAGACTCTTTCTGTTGGCAGATGTTTGAGTTGATTATTAGCATATACACGACGCTGAGACATTATTTCACCCTGTGTCAGATTCTGTTCTGACTTTGAATCTTGCTTTGGGTAAAACCTGTGTGGAACGGTCAGAAAAGGCTGAGAGTCTGCAGCTCTGTTTCCACCAAACTGAGATGTTTTGTCACACTCAGTGAAACAGCTCTGCTAATAAATAGAAACTAGTTATTACACGCTTAATTTACAAATCTGCTTAAAAACTGACAGACTGCAGCAATTCACTACAATAAATGGGTACATACGCAGACACTGGTGATTATGAAAAAAACAAGAAATTCTGTTTTTTGACTTCAGCATGAAGAATGTAGATGTACGATCCTTCATGCGGGCTGTATCACTAGAAAATAAATCATGATTTTTTTTTAATCCAGAGAGTGAGACCTAGGGTTTTAACAGAAAAATAGATAGCACAATCCACTGAAGTGGCATATAAAAATCCTGTGGCACGCTCAAGTAAAAGAAACAACAGAGATTTTGAATTAGCTTTATAATTCCTGACATCCACTCAGTGGTCATATACAGGAACTGCAGCTTTATTCACACAAAGCAAGGGTGTGCTGAGAAACAGTTATGGTGTCCGTAGGCCTTTAGCTGCTCCAGCCATCACAGCCACGGTGTTCCATTAGTAGCCACCCTCAATGTATGTAAATCACATCTCAAACTAATAATAACAATGAGAGAGCAGCACAACATAGCTGATAACTCTGTAACTAAACACATAAACACTGACATGAACGCTGTCATGAGTGTTTGCATGTTCATCTGATCCAAACAACAACAAAAAACGCCGTGTCAGCTGATCACACGACCTACGCTCCATGTTTTCACATTGAAAAACATTGTACCACTCCTCATTGTACGCTGTACATTTAAAAAACTACTTTAATTAAAAATCACGTTAGTAATCCGCCGCTAAACTGCTGCGTATAAGGCTTTGAGTGGGGGTCAATTGTTAGATTGCGCACGGCCCCACATGTATGTGCACGAGGACGTACATGCACAAGCGTTGCTTTTTTCACACCTAGGTGTGATATGCCACATTACTACTACTACTGTTGTGTATTTCTGATAACAGAGCAACAGGTGAGCTACTGACACTGATGTGAAGGGCACACAGGTACACAGGGCAGTTGTGGCTCCAGAGCAGTGGTAGACGTGCGTAAAATGTCACCTACGTGGGAGTCATTTAGTCCTCCTGCAGAGCTGGAAACATGTGATGAAGGTGATGATGATGAGATGAATGTACAGTACTGCACAGACAAGAAGAGCATTACAGCTCTTCTGAAGGCGCCACTTCATCAGGCACTTCTTCCCCTGACTGCGGGGAACCAGACACTAGGGGCTCTGACTGAGGGGAACCAGACACTAGGGGCTCTGACAGAGGGGAACCTGACTGTGGGGAACCAGACACTAGGGGCTTTGACTGTGGGGAACCTGACACTAGAGGCTCTGACTGAGGGGAACCAGACGCTTGGGACTCTGACAGAGGGGAACCTGACTGTGGGGAACCAGACACTAGGGGCTCTGACTGAGGGGAACCAGACGCTTGGGACTCTGACTGAGGGGAACCTGACTGGGAAGAAGCAGATATGGCAGACTGAAGCTGCAGGGAAACTGGTGGTGCTGACACAATGGGCTGAGGGAGAGCTAAGGCTGAGGGAGCTGAAGCAGGGAGAGCTAAGGCTGAGGGAGCTGAAGCAGGGAGAGCTGGCACTGGGGAAGCTGAGGCAGGGATTTCTGATTGTGACTATGAATGTTTCCTTGGATTAATAACAATTAAAATATGATGCTTTGTGCAAAATAATTAAAAAGTAAGCTTGAAGAGTGTTAATCTACTTATAACAGTAATCTCATGAGTGTTTTAGCTGTTTTTAGTCTGCAGTTGTGGTATGGTGTTGGTTTCCTGCCCTGAACAGAGACGTGTTTCAGTTCGCCACAACCAAACAAGTCAAAGTTTCCATCCAACACCTCAGTGAAACTAAAAGAACCACATGACGAAAAAAAGTCAGACCAAAGTTTATTAATTGTGCAAAGAAACCAGATCACAGCTGTGGAAACAACAACTGAGTCAACAAGCATGAATGGATTAGATTAAATGGGATTAAAGTTACTGTTGTCATAAAACATACTAACACATTTAAATGACCTTTGCTGCTCTGGAAGAAAATACACTCTTAAAATTCCAGTTAAAAACGTGATGTTATTGTTGCGTTGTTCAAGTTTAATTCATCCAGAAATAGGCATGAATATAATATATATAAAATAAATATATATTATATATTTGTAACATGCTGATGGTCTGTGGTGTGAGGTGCTGGGGGAGCAGTCAGAGAGCAGCAGCTGGACGTCAGTGGTTGGACTGGTGGATACTTCAGTGAAGAGTAGAAGACGTCTGGCTCTGGTTTAAAGGCTGAACACAAACACACACAGTTCAAACAACAGGAAACATGATTACAAGCTTTGGAGTTCAATCAAGACCTCCAACCTGCACCTCTCTGCATCACACAGTCACAGTTCAGTTCAGACTGGTAAAGCTTCATTGTACTGGGAATCAGGTTCACAAATAGCTTTCTTCAAATACTGCTGAGACTTTAGCTGTGTCAAAATCAACCATGAAATTCCCAAGACTCAAACCTGGAACCCACAGATCTGTAACAATTAGCTCATGAAATGCAGTAAATGGGATTCAAAACATCAAAGAGTTGCTGCTTCCAGATTCTCTCTGTTCTCTAAAACCTAACAGAAGAGCTGTTAGACGGGCTGACATGTAGAAGCCACACAGTGCATTCAGGTTTATTTGGCATGTTTGTCTGATATCACAGTGACCATTAGTGCAAAAACAATGTTCTCACACGACTTTATGTTGTTGGAAAACAATAAAAAAAATCTCCAGGAAAAATAGAATTAGGCAACATTTAGATTTTAATGGAAAAGGATCTACGCACAATAAAAATGCAAAATGCATATTTATTTTATATTATTTAAATCATTATTATTGCATATTTTGTGCTTTTAGGATAAAGTATATTTTAATTGAATTTAAATTTCATCTATAACACAAATTAGTTTGTCTTGCATAACTGCATTAACCCGCATCGCACAATTCAACTGTGTACATTCATTTTTCTTACCTCACTCCGATGAGGAAAGTCATAGTTTTTGTGGACGGTCCGAAAATGCCTCTCTACGTTTCCCTTCTTTATAATATCAATGGTGCTCTGACAGATGAGGCAAACGCACTTCGAATATGACATCGTGAAAATAAAATCATCCTCCCATTCCGTATGGAAATGGTAAGTTTTGGGTTTCTTATTTGGACTGGCTACGGAACTCATTCTTATACCCTTTCCTTTCCTTTCCTTTCTTCAGGTTTGTTTAAAACAAACTGGAGGCTAGCTTTGCGACACGGCGGCTTGCTAAAGTGGCTAAAGCAAAGCTAGCATGGTTAAATGCGCATGCGCAGGGTGGTAACGAAAGAGGTGGATGATAGTTTATCATCCATCTTCTACTTCTTTAAATGCCATGCAATCGACATTTTTTCTTCAACTTCACTGTGAGTTCTGTGCGATCTACCTGCACTCCTCTTGTGATCGACCAGTAGATCGCGATCGACCTATTGGGCACCCCTGGGTTAAATACTGCTAAGACTTTAGCTGTGTCAAAATCAACCATGATATTCACAAGACTCAAACCTGGAACCCACAGATCTGTAACAATTAGCTCATGAAATGCAGTAAATGGCATTCAAAACATCAAAGAGTTGCTGCTTCCAGATTCTCTCTCTTCTCTAAAACCTAACAGAAGAGCTGTTAGACGGGCTGACATGTAGAAGCCACACAGTTTTTTCCTGGATGGTGTTCTTATAACTAGGACTGCACCCAAATATTCACCTAAGGAGATCTTTGTGTACTGGGTAGTATTTCAGGTTTATTTGGCATGTTTGATATCACAGTGACCTTTAGTGCAAAAACAATGTTCTCACATGACTTTATGTTGTTGCAAGACAATTAAAAAAAAATCTCCAGGAAAAATAGAATTAGACAACATTTAGATTTGAATGGAAAACTAAATAATTTCACTTCTGGTCGCAGGATGTTTCATAAACCAAATTTATAATCAATCTTACAGTCTGTCACTCGTTCACTTTAAAGAAACAGTTGATCTTTGCAGTTAAGTTTGCTGTGTTCAGACTTAAAGAGCAGCTGTACCTCTGGACTCCTTTGGTCTGATGGTTATTTGTCCATAAGTGACATCTTCAGTTCTCACCGCTGAGTAGACTGCAGCTGGATCACTGTCTGCACAATAAAACACATAAATTACTTCAACAACAACTCTAATAGTAATGTAACTTGTAGCCCCCCCCCCCCACACACACACACACACAGAACTCTTAACACCTCTGCTGTGAAAAAAACAAACAGCCAGAGAGAACAGGCTTGAGTTGGTGTGAAATGAAAGCAGATGATCACAAAGCTGCAAACTTCTTTTGATGCACACTGATGAACTTTAACACAAAGCAAACATGTTCTCACTGCATGAACACTATTATTAGCCACACCAGAACACACTGTGGTGAGCAGCCCCATCTTCTTCAGGTTAACTGTACTGAACAACAGGAAGTTGCTTCTTTGCTTTTGCATGCAGGACTTTAGAGAAGAGAAAATTAATTAAATTTGTTCTGTGTTCAGTCTGTCTTTTTATTAACTTTACATTAACAATTTCATCCTGCTAATAAATGTGTTCACCAAAACAAATGGTCTAATCTGGACTCCCTTAGAACTTACTGTTCACTTACAGCACTGCCAACAGTTGGAACTCACTTGACATTTGGACATTATGAAAGTGTGGCTGAGTCTCCATTTACATGATACCATTTCCACTTAAATTGATGTTGTTTTGATGTGTTTCAGCCTTCCGTTTACACGGTGGTGTTTCAGAAACGATCTATGTTTACACAGAGAAGCGTGAGAGGGTGAAAACGATGTAGTTCCTATGCCAGGCCACAAGTTGGTGTTGCTTTCTTTTTGCAAAGTTTGTTTATGCAAGACGGATATGCGTGGACGGACACAGTAGGAAGCGCAGCAAATTGTTCATGATTTACAAAATGGCCAATGTGAGAGGTTTTGTGTGGACTGAGGTTGGATCACTGCTGCACACAACACTGAATTACAAAACAGCAAAAAAAACAAGAAAAGCACAAGAAGCACTCGTGAATCCACAAGTGCTGTTTATCAATTTGCGCATGTGCGTAAAACTGTGGCAGTCGCAACCAGAGTGCACATGTGTGAGATCTGTACTATTTGAACTAAACAATGCTGTTTTACATCCTGGGGCCTCCTACTGGTAGGATATGCTCATAACACCTCACCCAGCAGGCATCCTTAATAAAGGGTCTGAGCTCAATTCAATCCAGTTCAGTTTTATTTATATTGCTCCAAATCATAGTAAATATCATTAGTATTGAAAGTAGCTGTTCATAATCATACATCTGTAAGATGGTTATGAATGTTTTGGGGTTTTTTTTTACAAAAATTGATGAAGTCATTACTACTTACGGTTAAATACTTGACCCAACAGAGCTCTGACTCTTTGCCAGTCTGGCTTCACACTCAGCTGGGAACCACTCTAATGAGGCAGGAATCTGATGAAGCCAATAGAACCACATCATCCACAAAAAGCAGACACAATCCTGAGGGCAGTTGGCTAGGCCTAGATATTCTTTCTGTAATAACTATACACAGAACTGGTGACACAGGGCAGCCCTGACTCTGTTCAATACCCACTGGAAATAAGTCTGATTGTGGACCAAGCTCTTGTTGTGATTTTAAAGGGACCAAATGGCTGGTAACAACAGGCCAGATACCACATACTCCAGAAGCACCTCCCACAAGATCCCCTGATGAACAAGGTTAAATGCTTTCTCTGAGTCCATCAAAAACATGGACTGGTTGGGCAAACTCACATGCACACTCAAAAAAAGAGCTGATCCAGCATTCCACAATCAGGATGAACCCTGAATTGTTCCTCCTGCATAGAAGGTTCTACTAACAAACCCTCTCCTCTCCAGTACCCTGGTGTAGTCCTTCCAGGGAAGGCTGAGGAGTGTGATCCTCCTATAATTGGAACAGAGTGTCAGATCCCCCCCTTCTCAAATGTGTGAACCACCACCCTAGTCTGCTAATCCAGAAGCACCACCGTGGAGCTCCACATGACATGCCCTAAAACATCCAAGGCCTTAAGGAACTGAGGGCAGATGAGGGTCTGGCCATCAATCACTTCCCAGTGATGAACAAGTCATTCTCCTTGTCATCAGACTCTGCTTCCACTATGGAAGGAGTGTCAGTGGGATTGAGGAGATCCCCGAAGTATTCCTTCCACTGCCCAACTATATCCTCACTTGAAGTCAACAGCACTCCTCCTGTAATATACACCATGTGAGTAGAGCAACACTTCCCCCTCCTGAGTCACCTGGCACTTTGTCAGACTTGTCATGAGGCTGTCCAAGAGTTCTGCTTCATGCCTCCCCTCTCTTTTGCTTCAGCTGCAGCTACATCTGTTTCTTCTGCTGCTCCTTTTCAACTGCCTTCCAAGTCCCATGGCTAACCTGCCTGATGGGAATCCTTCTTCAGCTGCATGGCTCCCTTCACCTCCAGTGTCCACCATCTGGTTTGGGGATTATCAACATGACAGGCACCCAGCCTCCCGAGGAATGCTGTTGAAGTTCTGCTGGAGGTGGGAAATGAATATCTCATGGACCGGGGCCTCTGCCAGATTCTCCCAGCATACCTCACTATATGTTAGGCCTGTCTATCTGATCTTAGTACATTTTATTGCTCATAAAACTTTAAAGAAATAGTTCAATTTTAAAGGAAATACACCTTTCGTTGTAAGAGAAATAAAAACCAGCAGTCATCTGCCGGTCTCAGCAGATGACCCCCCCCCTCCCTGAACCTGGTTCTGCTGGAGGTTTCTTCCTGTTAAAAGGGAGTTTTTCCTTCCCACTGTCACCAAGTGCTGCTCATAGGGGGTCGTTTTGACTGTTGGGTTTTCTCTGTATTATTGTAGGGTCTTTACCCACAATACAAAGTGCCTTGAAGCGACTGTTTGTTGTGATTTGGTGCCATATAAATAAAATTGAGTTGAATTGAATTGAATTGAATTGAATTGAATTGAATTGAATTGAATTGAATTGAATTGAATTGAATTGAATTGAATTGAATTGAATTGAATTGAATTGAATTGAATTGAATTGAATTGAATTGAATTGAATTGAATTGAATTGAATATTCTGACCTCGAGTCAGGACATGGTTAGCTTAACCAAAGACTGGAAACAGCTGTCTTGACTCTGTCCAAGGCTAAAAATGTTAGCTGTAGATATTTTGTGGCTAACTTTAAATGGACACCTGAGAACTTAAAGTTCTGCAGGACATTTCTTGAGGCTCTGTTCAGAGTTAAAGACAAAAGGCAGAAGTACCTCTGGTCTTCTTTGGTCTGATGGTTTTTCTTTGGTACTCACTGCTGAGTAGACTGTAACTGCATCACTCTCTGTACAACTCTGTGACACTGCTGTACTGTTATAACACTACAGCTATGGAAACTCAATTTAGGCTTTCACAGTTTTATTTCCATTCTGTTCTTAGCACCTCTGCTGTGAAACAACTGACATGAAAGAACTGGTTGTTGTTTCTGTGAAAAACAAGTCAGACGGCCATGAAGGTGTTATCTTCTCTTCTTAATGCACATCGATTACACTTTAAGTGGAGCAGATAAACTGAAGCCAAACCAGAACACACTGAGAAGCCTCATGTGCTTCATGTTAACTGTAGTAAAAAACAGGAAGTCTGTGCTTTGGTTTTATATGCAAGACTCTGGAGAAGTAAATGAATCGTTACATTTAAGGACATTTAATCTGTGCAGTTATAATAACAACAAATTCATCGTGCTAATAAATGTGTGGCACCAAAACCAGATAGCAGACACATCTGGGCCTAATCTGGACTGCTTTGGAACTTATTGTTCAGTTTTGGTGCTGCCAAAAGTCTTCCTCCAAGTTACTGCTTGGTCAGTGTTACACCAAAAAGGGCATGATTGGGCTTTTTGAGAATTTGTTACTTTTTTATAAATAACCAACACAAAAATGACCAAAGCTCAAAGGAAACGTTACCTATGAACATGATGAACATAATTCACATTACACTTCTTAAATATCAGTCTGTTAGCATTCTAATGTTAGCATGCAGCTTAAAGCAAAGCCTCAGTGTGTAGAACTGAAACATGATGGAGACAAAGAAGAGCAGCTGTACCTCTCATCTTTGCTTTGGTTTTCTTGTCTTTGATGATAATTTGACTGTAAGTGACGTCTTCAGTTCTCACTGCTGAGTCGACTGCAGCTGAATCTCTGTCTGCACATTAAAACACACACAGATGACATCACTGCAGCAGCACCTATGACACCGAGAAGCTGAACATTAAAAGGTTAAATATAAAGAAACAAATTAACTTTAAAAGGTCTGTTATTTCTTTTTTTTAAAGTATACCCCATCGTGCATGTGTGTGTGTGTGTGTGTGTGTGTGTCTAACAGGATGCTGGATGACTGCAGAGCTGTTAGCTTCAGTTAACCACAGACCACAAACACAAAGTCCAGCAAACAACAACGTTCAGAAAGCTCAGGGTGAAAGTTTAAAGACAGAGGTGACATTTGATTAAGATGATCAGAAGATTCAATTCTGAAAGGTGAAGGAAACAAATATTTCTATTTAAAAAGATCAAAATATAAATGTAAACTGTTAAAAAAGGTAATTATGCCTTCTGGGTAAATGGTTACAAATTATTATTATACATATTACGGCTGCAATTTTTATATTTCTATCTTAATGCAAATTCACTCACATGCTTGATAATGTCCTTATAATCATTCATATAAATATAGTCTGAAACAATAATACTGAAGTTGATCAAAGTCTAGTCAGTCTGCAGTTATGTGAGTTCTCATTTTATGACATTAGTCTTGTTTTTGGATGAAATGTTTTTACACTCACTGCCCTCACTCTGTGTCTCATTTGATTTGCTTTGACTGACAATGTGATAGTTTGAGGTCACAATACGTGATGTTATCAGTGACATTCACATTTGCAGCCTGTTCTCATTCAGCAGATATAATTCATATTAATATTCAACAAACTAAAGAGAATAAAATTCTGAAGTCTGAGTCTCACCTTCAGGTTTCCTGTGAACACATCGTCTCACCAGCAGAACCAGTAACACCAGTAGAACCACAACACAGACTGATCCAACAGAGGAGATCACAGAGAGCAGAAGGGTTGTAGATGTAGGTGCATTTCCGATGTTAGGTGGAGGTGTAGATGTAGGTGGAGGTGTGGATGTAGGTGGAGGTGTGGTGGTGTGTCTCTCTAAAATAAAGCAAACACAGTCATTAAGTTATGGTCACATTGTGAATGTTGAAACCTGCAGAAACACAGACAGGTGAGTGTGTCACCTGTGACAGTGATCCAGCTGGATGGAGACTCTCCATGACCACTGATGTCACACTTGTAGAGGCCTTCATCAGACCTGGAAACATGCTGGATGGTCATGTGACCTGTAGGCTGCTTCCTGATGAGGGAGCCATCTTTATAGAAAGCAGCTGGGAGGTTGGAGGGAGGGGTCTTTGTTTGACAGAGCAGAGTGACGTCATCTCCCTCCATCACAGGGAGGACAGGACTCTGCAGGATCACTGATCCACCTCAACACAGAGACAAACTACAGCATTTCATCCATTTACACACAGCTTCATCAACACTAACTCCACACACTCAGCTTACCAGAGACTGTGAGCTTAACCATGTTACTGATGGCACCCTCTCTGGACTCACACCAGTAAACTCCACTGTCTGCTGATTTCTCAACGTAGCTGATGTTACAGGAAGAATTAGCTGGTTTTCCAAACCCATCTGTTCCACACTGAGTCCTCTGTCGTTTGCTTGTGTTCCTCCTCAGAGTCCATCCAGCAGAGCTGTCGTCCTCCTCACAGCTCAGAGACACAAAGTCTCCTTCAAAGAACTGAGAGCTGCTGGGACTCACAGTCAGACGAGCTGTGAGGGTTACAATGAAACATGAAGCCAAACAGGTCATATTAGTGAGCATTTATCAGGTTGAAGCTGTGACAGAAGAAGGTTACTGACCTTGGTTTGTTGTGCAGCTCAGCAGTGAGATCAGAACTAAAGAGAAATGACACTCAGGTTGGTTTGAGGTGAACACAAAGAACAACTGCACACAAACAGCTGACAGACCCACAAACTCGTCTCTCTCTGATAGATCTGCTCATTTTAGACTTGATGCAGCAACAAGTTTCAATAAAGTTTGGACAAAAAACACTCTGGAAAACTGTGGGCACTCAAAAAGAAAAAGACTCTTCGTTGTCCTCTATCTCTGTCTTTAGCTTAAGAGTAGCACATTATCACAGACTGCACTGTGAGTATACACAAACTCTCCTCCTGTTCAGTGTCACAGTAAAGTCATGTGTCCTCTGTGCAGCTGTGTTCATGTAATCAGTGAATGATTTGAGCTTTTCACTGCCTGCTGTGTTTCCTGGACTCCTGAGCAAAGATAAAGAGTCAGTTCAGACCTGCAGTTGGTCCTCATGGTGTTTGAACTTGAATTCAGCCTGATTAGTTTTTCATGTCTTCTCCTCCATCATCAGTTATCAGGAGAGCAGACAGTCAAAGGTCAATAATTCAAACAAACACAGAGATTCTACTTACAGAGCAGACACAGCACAGATGTTTCCTTCATCGTCCTTCTCACTCATTTGAGCTTTTTCTCATTTCTCTCACTGACACCAAGTAAAGCCCGCCCTCTTCCTCTCAGTGAGAGAGGGTGGGTTTTTTTTTTCTTCTCTCTGTGTGAAGACCGTGGTGGTTAACTTTTTTTTTTCATTATGAAACACAGTGAATGCACCCAGATCCACCCTGCCCCCACACATTCATCATTTCACATTATGAAAAGAAGAATCAGCTAAACCATCCTCTGGTGTCAGTGAGCTGTAGTTTGGTTCGTGATCAAATC
Organism: Amphilophus citrinellus; assembly: GCA_013435755.1. Lineage (NCBI taxonomy): Eukaryota > Metazoa > Chordata > Actinopteri > Cichliformes > Cichlidae > Amphilophus > Amphilophus citrinellus. The sequence goes on from CM024194.1 coordinate 5,730,799, forward strand.
CATTTCCATGTAGTGGACGTCCCCCTCAGTGAGAGAGGCAGATATGAGCTGAAACACAGGAATCAAACCAGGGACGCTGCTGTTATGGAGCTGAACTGGAACCATTCACACACTGAGGCCCTCTGAACACATTTTAATGACAGCTGTGCAGAGACACACTGATGACTGACTGGAACACTATGATTCACATTTTAGATTAACACCATCCTCCCACAGGCTGTAGATATGGACACTAGAGACACTTGACCAACCAATAGCTGGCATGGAATGATATCACATCAGCCAATAAGGTTGGTTGTCCCGCCCTCCCGCTGCGTGGTGCAGGGAGGCTGCTCTGATTGTATCAGATGCAGATATGGCCTGAGAGTGATTCACACTACTGGTTGCTTCTGTGGTTAGCTGGAAAAACTTGGAGATTAGCAGACGAAACTTGAACATCGGTAAGAAAGAAACTATTCTAAAAATTGATCTGCAAAATATAAGGTAGTGATGAGAAAATGAAGCTTTTGTGAAGCACTGAACCACTTGAACCAATTGTTTTGAAAATAGGTTCATTATTCGAAGCTTCAATTATAGCGCCCTCTCCTGGAAAAGTGCAATGTTTTTATCTACACACCTGCACGCACACGCTCACACACCTGGCATGTGATCTGAAGCATCTTTGCATTGTTTGAGGCAGACAGGTTATCACCGAACATCATGATATCAGGTTCTATTACAAATAAAGATGGATGAATGTGTGTTGTGTTATTGAGCAGAGTGCTGGGAAAACATGGCATTAACTGGGTGTGCTTGTGTAACTACCGCTTTAGCGTTAATCTTGATATGACAGCGTCCGTCATCACGTTGAAAGGACGAGCCAGCAAAGGTTGTCTTTAATTCATAACTCAGCAGTAACTGTTGGTCATAATAACGCTAAAACTGTGAGAGTATGAACCTGCTGACTGTCTCACTCTCGCTCCTTCACTCGTAACCAGCGAATCACCTGAACCAGCCACATGATTCATTCTGAGAACGAAGCAGTTGCTGCTTCGGACGTCATATGTCACGTGATTTTTTTCGCTCTGAAACAAGCTTCAAAGCAGTGGTTCTATGGAGATGTAAGCCCAGGGTTCGAAGCACGTATTGAAGCTTCAGTTTCAAACGCTCATCACTAATATTTGGTTCAAAATAGTAATTTCATGCTTATCAAACTGTAGAAGCTTCCAATGCGAGCGGATTGGAACCTGGGAATCTCCATGTAGCCTCCTGTAGCATCGGTGAGTGATTGCACGTGCTCGGTTAGCATTTTAGCACAGGCAATGCACTGAAAAGTGGCTAACATCCTTAGTCATCACTAAACTCAGTTAAAAATAAGTGTTTTTACAAGCCACATTCTGATGGGAAATCATTACGCTACCATGGATTTATTTCATTAGCACTTAAAAGATTTGAATAGTATTTTTATATTACCACGTACAAGCTAATATAATTAGTTTTATTGAGGTGCTGGCAGGGCTGGACTGGGACAAAAAATCGGCCCTGGCATTTTTGGCTTAGACCGGCCCGCAACTATGTCTTAAAAGCATTTGACACTGTCTTACTCTAATTCAGTGTGGACCTACCTTTTGCTAATAATACTTTTTTTTACACTTACTTTAGTAATGCTTAAATTGCAAAGCTTTTACTTATCATTTAGCTTTTTTAAAATCTATATTTCACTTGTTTGAGTGCTTTTTAAAACAGCATAGAGGCTACAAATTCGAACTACTGTGCAGCCTTTCAACACACCTAAAATGCTGTGATGTAGCCTAAAATGGACACTTGCTGCTCATCCAACACTTTTCAGCTTTGACGTTTGCTATTTTATCAGATTAAGGTGCCATGGCTGCCAGATTTTGGGAAGTATGCAAATGCAAATAAATATCGATACTAATCAATCGCCATTGCTCATTATTCTGATGTAATAGAGCTAACGTTACTTCCATCACCTCAAAGTCCCTGTATTATTCGAACATTACTACCTGCTTACGTATTACATTTCCGCGCTCACTCTGTCCCTCGGTTTCCAAAGCCTGCATCTCTGGCTGCTCCTCTCCCTTCTGCTGCTGTCTTCACCTACAGCAGAGTCAGCCCAAGCCTTGAAGGGGCCCTAAGCAAGATCTGATTTGGGGCCCCCTTCATACCACTTCATTGTCCCCTGAACTTAACTGTTATTAATACTGGAGGGTTAAAGTCGATTATTAATTTTTTTAGGATACATTACTGTTTCAGCCTTTTCCATTCAATTTTTCAATTCAATTTTATTTATACAGAGCCAACTCACAAACTGTCGCCTCAAGGCACTTTATACTGTAAGGTAAAGACCCTACAATAATTACAGAGAAAACCCAACAGTCATCCTGATCTTAAAAATAGAGAGGGTGTCTGTCTCCTGAATCCAAACTGGGAGCTGGTTCCACAGAAGAGGGGCCTGAAAGCTGAAGGCTCTGCCTCCCATTCTACTCTTAAGTATCCTAGGAACCACAAGTAAGCCAGCAGTCTGAGAGCGAAGTGCTCTGTTGGGGTGATACGGTACTATAAGGTCTTTGAGATAAGATGGGGCCTGATTATTCAAGACCTTGTATGTGAGGAGAAGGATTTTAAATTCTATTCTAGATTTAACAGGGAGCCAATGAAGAGAAGCCAATATAGGAGAAATCTGCTCTCTCTTTCTAGTCCCTGTCAGTACTCTAGCTGCAGCATTTTGGATCAGCTGAAGGCTTTTCAGGGAGCTTTTAGGACAGCCTGATAATAATGAATTACAGTAGTCCACCCTAGAAGTAATAAATGCATGAATTAGCTTTTCAGTATCAGTCTGAGATAGAAATAGACTACTCATTAAATTAGTGTTGCTACAAGTGTACAAATCTGGACAGTTAGAATAGTCTCTTATTTCTTTTAGGAAATTGGCATTTGTAAAAAATTAAAACAAACCAAAAACATTTCATAACAAATGTGGGCGAACTTGGGGACCCCCTGGTGGTCAGCGGGCCCTATGCAGCCGCATATGTCGCCTATACCTCGGGCCGGCTCTGCCTACAACCTGCTGTTGCTGCAGCATTGCTGTTACAGAGGATGTGGAGGCTACAGCAGTGAACATGTCTGTGATCTTTACACATTTTGTAGCATCTACAGTGACACTCTTCAATTTCTTCGCACGTAACTTCTCCGAACCCCCTTTCTGCCGCTTCGGTTTCTCTGTGTTGCCTCTCCTTTAACACATGCATTCAACACTGAAACACTGTTGCCAACTTCTCAGCAAGGAAAGTAGCTATTGGCTGTCCTAAAAGTCACCAGAAGTCGCTATATGACATCATCACCTAATTTGCTTAATTGGTTATTTGCATGTAGTTGCAATCGAGGATGTAGGCGAGAGGAATAATATCTTTAGAGAGACAAAAAGTGAAGGAAAACACCCTAAATATGTTTAGAACTACTAGGGCTGGGCGATATGGACCAAAATAATATCTCAATATTTTTTACCTGAATGGTGATATACGAAATATATCTTGATATTTTTTTTCTCCACAAAGGTATAAACAAAAAGACACCTCTGAGTCAAAGCTACATGTCCCAGATGTCACACAGACACTTATTAAAATTCAGCTGTAGATGTACATGAGAAACTGCTCAAAAATAAACCACTGGCATTTAAATAATAATGCTCCTCAAATAAATTAATGCTTTTTTTCCTCCATACAAAAGACTCACAGTTGTGCTATTAAAATGTAAACAGAAAAGATACAGAGCAAAAATAGCAAAAGGCTGACTGATTCTTTAAAAAGCCAGTCTGCAGTGAAGTAGACTTCACCAAAGTGCTTCCTCCTGTGTAAGATAACAAACATGTAAACAGACTGAATGAACAAACTTCATCCTTCAGTCAGCAGGATTTGTAAATCCATAGACATATATGCTGACGTATCACAGCAACAGCCCCACCCGCACAATGCGGCGTCGTATCCTCTGCCTGCATCACGAGGAGACGAACAGACACACTTCCGCTACTACGGTCACGTGACTTACGGTACATATCAACAGCCAGGTACTCTTGGGGGTCCGGGCAATGCCAAAGCATCTGAACGGAAGCAGTACGAAGGTCGTATGTACACAAAACCCGGCGACAGCGGAGGATTTCAGGTTAATAAAAAACACTCCAAAAGTCACCGACGTCACCGGGAAAACTTGCTAAATTTGTCGCTAGTTGCTTTTTGGAAAAAAACTCACTAGGGGGGTCTGAAAATCTGCTAAATCTAGCGACAAAGTCGCCAAGTTGGCAACAGTGCACTGAAACTACTAGCAGGGGACACCACGCAGAGAAAGGGTGGGGCCGCTTTCATCCTATATCCTGATTGGTTCCATCCACTGTCTATATTAAAGATGGGCCAATGGGCCACCCCCTCTAAATTATGGACCGGTCTCTTTAAAAAAAAAAAAAAAAAAGGAAGGAAGGAAGGAAGGAAGGAAGGAAGGAAGGAAGAAAAAAAAAAAATCCAACAGCATCGGCCTCTGAGGACTGTCGACCCACCGGGCAAATGCCTGGTACGCCCGATTACCAGTCCAGCCCTGAGTGCTGGTAATATGTAACCGTGATAACTTGAACTATATGGTTGTACAACATGGAAAAAACTTGAAAAGCGACTGAAAAACCCGTTCAAACTGTAGCTTTAAGCTAATGGATATTAGTTTACATGGTTTGGTCTATATCTGTCGGACATCAAGATGGCGCCGGTGAGGTCAGCAGCCGTCATACCTGCTCCTACGCTTTGTTTGTATATATTAGGTTTAGCTTTAATTCTGGACTTTATAATTCCGCCTGCTCTGTGTCATATCACGTATGACAGACAGACTCTTTTTAATATCAGAATACAGCACTCTGGCTGTATTCTGACACCTTTTTCTCCCCACCCGGCTTGGCCCCAGGAGATCCTGCGCCAGTGGGCCAGCTCAAACAAAGGAGGGCGCGGAGCACCCAGGTCACGGACAAGGCCCCGAGGGAAAAGAGCCGGCGTAAGAGAGAGGCTGAGGCGTAGAGCGCACCAAACGCCACTGCCGAGCATCCTGTTGGCTAATGTCCAGTCACTGGATAACAAGCTGGACGAACTCAGGGCCAGGATACAGTTTCAGAGGGACATAAGGGACTGCAACATCATCTGTCTCACAGACACATGGCTGACCCCCCTTATACCGGACCACGCCGTACAGCCGTCGGAGTTCTTCAGTGTTCATCGCACGGACAGAACGAGTGAGTCTGGAAAATCAAGAGGAGGAGGTGTGTGCCTAATGATTAATAACAACTGGTGTGACAGTAGGAATGTCGTCCCTCTGAAACAACCATGTTCGCCTAACCTGGAGCTCCTAACCCTGAAATGCCGCCCCCACTACCTGCCCCGTGAGTTCACTTCAGTCATCTTCAGCGCCGTCTATATTCCACCTCAGGCGGACACAAACACTGCACTATCCGAGCTACATGAGGCTATTTCCACCTATCAGGCTAACCAGCGTGATGCGGCTCTCATCGTAGCCGGGGACTTTAACAGTGCAAACTTGAAAAAGGTAATACCGGAGTTTTTTCAACACATCGACTGCCCCACCAGAGGAGAGAGGACCCTAGACCACTGCTAATCTCCATTCAAAGAGGGCTACAAAGCAAAGCCTCTTCCGCCTTTTGGGAAGTCCGATCACACCTCTGTCCTTCTCATGCTGAAATACAAACAACGACTCAGGCAGGAACCCCCTGCTGTGAGAGAAGAGACACGGTGGTCTGATCAAACAGAGGCCGCTCTGCAGGGTGCGTTGGATTCAACCGACTGGGACATGTTTTGCAGCAGCGTGGGCGGAGACATCGAGGAGTTCACGGAAACTGTTGTGGGATTTATTGGGAAAGTTGTTGATGACACTTCACTTAGGAGAACCATTAGGACTTTTCCCAACCAGAAGCCGTGGGTGGATAAATCTGTCCGCGACGCCCTGAGGTCCCGCACCGTTGCCTACAACTCCGGCCTCGCCTCTGGGAACATGGAGGACTACAAGGTTGCATCATACAACGTCCGCAGAGCGGTGAAAGAGGCTAAACATCGCTACGGCCGCAGACTGGAACAGCAACTACAACAGTCCGACTCCAGGGGACTGTGGCAGGGACTACGCACCATCACGGACTACAAAGCACCACACACACCCCCGGTGAGTGCCGATGCTTCTCTGGCTGATGAACTCAACAACTTCTTTGCGCGCTTCGAGTCGGGAAGCCGACAGCCCGCTGCGCTCCCGGCCGGAGGGGCGGAGACACTCACTGTGACGGAGCGCGACGTGAGGAGGGCGTTTAGACGTGTAAACACCAGGAAAGCGGCTGGACCAGACGGTATTAGTGGACGTGTCCTTAAGACCTGCGCTGACCAGCTGGCACCTGTGTTTACACTGATATTCAACCTCTCACTGAAACTGTGTGTGATTCCCACCTGTTTTAAAAAGTCCATCATAGTCCCAAAGAAACCACACCCCAGCAGCCCCAATGACTTCAGGCCCATAGCGCTCACCTCAGTGGTGATGAAGTGTTTTGAGAGACTCATCAAGACATTCATCACCTCCTCACTGCCCACCACCCTCGACCCACTACAGTTCGCATACCAGCCAGACAGATCCACAGATGACGCCATATCCTTCCTCCTCCACAAGACCCTTTCACACATAGACACCGGTAAGGGGAACTATGTGAGAGTGCTGTTTGTAGATTACAGCTCAGCATTCAACACCATAGTTCCCTCCAGGCTGGTCTCTAAGCTGTTGGACCTGGGCCTGGGCCCATCCCTGTGCAGGTGGGTTCACAGCTTCCTGACCAGCAGACCACAGGTGGTACGAGTGGGTCACCTCACCTCATCCTCCCTCACCCTCAACACTGGATCCCCCCAAGGCTGTGTGCTCAGCCCTCTGCTGTACTCACTGTACACCCATGACTGCGAGGCCACGTCAGAGTCCAACGTCATCATCAAGTTTGCTGACGACACTGCTGTTGTGGGACTGATCTCCCACAATGAGGAGACAGCCTACAGGAGAGAGGTCTCCCGCCTGGAGAACTGGTGCCAGGAGAACCACCTCCTGCTCAACGTCAGCAAAACGAAGGAACTGATCGTGGACTTCAGCAGGAAGCAGCAGAGGGACTACCATCCACTTGTCATCAGTGGTGCTGAGGTGGAAAGAGTGGACACTTTCAAATACCTGGGAGTGACCATCTCACGGGACCTGTCCTGGACTCGTCACATTAACATCACTGTGAAGAAGGCCAGACAGCGTCTCTACCTCCTCAGGCGGCTGAGAGACTTCAAGCTCCCACTCAAGGTGCTCAGGAACTTTTACATCTGCACCATCGAGAGCATCATGCGTGGGAGCATCACCACCTGGATGGGAAACTGCACCAAGCAGGACTTCATGGCCCTAAAAAGGGTGGTTCGTTCAGCTGAACGGACCATCAGAACCACCCTCCCCAACCTGCAGGACATTTACACCAAGCAGTGCAGGCTGAGGGCCATGAAGATCCTAAAACAGCCCAGCCACCCCGGACACTCTCTCTTCTCCCTGCTCCCATCAGGCCGGCGTTACCGCTGCCTGAGGACTAAGACTGAAAGGTTGAAGAAGAGTTTTTACCCACAAGCCATCCGTCTGCTCAACTCTGAGCCCTAACTGGACCATTATTGCACTATGTAAATATTATAATTTATAATCTATAATTCCATGTAAAAGTGTGTATAGTGTATAGTATATAGTGTATAGTGTGAATTACTTATTTTTATTTTTATTCTTCTTATTTATATGTGTGTGTATATATGGTTGCAGGTACAAAATACATTTCACTGCATTGTACTGTGTAAAACTGTGCATGTGACAAATAAACACTATCTATCTATCTATCTATGTAATCGATGAATCGTTGCAGCCCTACTTACCATATTTCACAGCTGTCAAGGGTACTTGAAGGTAACCTCTTGTGGGTTACACACACTTGTTACACACACTTCCTGTACTAATTTCAAATTCAAAGTACTCTAATCTGTTATTTCTTAGGCTTCTATTGTGAAACATTTGGATGAACATGTGGAAAATTCAGATTGATTTCTACAAATTATTATTATTATTATTATTATTATTATTATTGTTTCACTCATTCTTAACCACCTGTCGACTAATGTCAGTGTTATGTCACAACAGCACAGTATAAGTACACTAGAACATTAAAATAACTATGAGTATCATTGGTATGAACTTCCCATTATTAACAATATTTATAAAAATTAAAACAGTTTTGCTAATTTACTTTTAACACTACCCACAATTAAAAAACATTCTAAATAACAGCTGTCATTATAAGACACTGTTATTCTAATCACACTGACACACACATTATGCTTCTTTGTCTCTGCAGTGAGGCTGAGCTGGTGGTTAAGTCCATACTAGTATCACCTTCACCTGGAATGTGTCATGTTGTCATCTAAAGGAGAGAGGATCAACACTACCTCTTTTCAAAATAAAATGCATACATTAAAAAAAAAAGGAAATAGAGCTGTTTTCTCTACTGGGTTACACTGACACTTTGTTGTACACACAGCAGGAGTAATACACACACACACACACACAGCTCAAAGGCTTTACTGTACAACACTGAAAATGAGCCTCAGGTACAGGCAGGTAGATGCCCCGCCCCTCCTCCAGAGCATAATTAGTTTCATCTTCAGAGTTCCTTTACAGCTGTTTCAGTTGTTCCTAATAAAATGATCCCTTCTTTGCAGCCTCAAAAACACACAAGCTTAAAGTTAATCAGTTATAGCAGCTACATCCTGTTTGTCCATGGCTGCATCAGCACTGATGGAACAACGCGAAGCACGAAGGCCTCAAATCTGACTTTATTTTTTTTATTTTTAATCATTAATAATAACTTTGTGCATGCGTCTCATTGTTTTACCTGTGAAAGATTTTTTATGGTTTACTCTGAACAAACATGGAAAGTCAGATGAGTTTAGAGATGTTACAGCTCCAACAAGACTTAAAAAATTTATTTTTTCACTTTCACACAACAGATCACAGACAGCACTGTAAACAGGAAACAACATTAAAATAATAAATCACATCATCCACATCAGCAGTTGCAGCTCCACAAGTTTCTGACACATTTAGTTTGTGTTGCTGTGCAGAGAGAAAACTACAATCAAACAGAGTCTATTTTATTTGTTTAATTTTAGTTTTAGAACCACCTTCAATGGTAGCACCTTAACTTGACCATCCACAGTTTCAATGTATGGAAACATCCTCTCAGTGAAAGTGTGTGTGAAGGTGTGTATGTGTGTGTTAGTATCGGGATCAGAGAACGACAGCTTTCCTCTGCTCCAGTCCAGACTCACTCTGATCCTCTGGAGCTTCCTCTTCACTGAGAGAGCAGTGGGTGGAGCTGATGGAGTGAATGTGTAGTACTTATCTTTATAGAACTGTATTCTCCATAATCCAGACATTATGTATCCCTTCCTCTGCACAGACTCTGCTAACACACCCAGTTCCCATCCTGTACTGACTTTAAACTCAACATCCCAGCTGTGAGTCCCTGAGTTAAAGCCCTCAGAGCCCAGGACAGACCAGGAACGATCAAATCTCTCTGGATTATCAGGAAGCTGCTGCCTTTCTCCTCCTCGTCTCACACTGGTCAGATCTTTAGACAGGCTGAGTTGTGGGTGAGCAGTGTTTGGGTCCAGGATCAGAGGAGTGTAGGAGACCATGTCCTTCATCTTGTTCCAGATGTTGAAGGTCAGGTTGCCCAGGTGTTTGGCCTGGTCTATCAGAGCTCCTGAGGGCAGCTGTGGATCATCCAGCAGGGGGCAGCGTTGGACTCTTTGCACTGCAGCCTTGTAGCTGTGCAGGAATGAGACGTCTTCAGCTCTCAGCTCTTCCTCAGTGGCTCTGACTGTGTGTGAAAGAGCTGCTATCTGTCTGCTCAGAGCCTCCATCTTCTCCTTCATCATCCCACTCTTCTGCTCCTCTTCCTTCCTCAGTGCAGCCAGCCTGGCCTCCTCTTCCTTTGCTAGAAACTGCCGAAGCTCCTTAAACTGCTCCTTAATCTGCCTCTCTGTGTGTCGGGCCTGGACCTTAATGTGTTCTGCTGTTTGATCAAACTTCACTTCTTCCCAAACCTTTAACTTCTCATTTAAGGGCTCCAGAGTTTCCTGAAGCTCCTTCTTGTGTTGTCGTGCAGCTTCATCAATGGGTCTGAATCTGTGCTCGGTGTGTTTTTCTGAGTCTCTGCAGACGACACACACTGGCTGCTGATGGTCCAGACAGAAGAGTTTGAGTTTCTCAGAGTGCAGACTGCAGAGATCCTCTGAAGCTCTCTGATCTCTCTGCTGTAAGAAAGACTCACACAGGTTCTTTAAAGGTGGATCATCCTTTGAAGATCTTCTCTTACAAACTGGACACTCGTGTGTCGTCCTCTCCCTCGACCATCTCCTCAGACAGTCTTTACAGAAGTTGTGGCTGCATGACAGAAGAACAGGATCTCTGAAGACCTCCTGACAGACCGGACAGCAGAGATCCTCCTCTGATCTGGAAGCCATTGAGAAGCTGCTGCTTTGGTCTGAGCTCAGTCTGATCATCTGTGGGTCTCTCTGCACTGAGGATAATAAACACCTTGCTTCCTGGTTTGTATCAGGTGAGGGGCCGAGCTTCATCATGCCTCTTCTGATAAATACTGTAGCTTCACCTGTAAATCAGGTGTGTTTCATTCCAGAATGGTAGCGTCATCCTGCCATCAGCTGCAAAGCAGGTTTGGCTTCATTTCACCTGCACAGGTAACAGGTGAGTACAGCGTGGAGCAGCATGAATGTTTCAGTGTGAGAGTGTTTGGAGGATGCGTTGGTTCCATTTGTGTAAAGGTCACTACATGGCCCCGAGGTGACCTTTCTGTTCCTGGCACTTTTTTGCAAACGTGTTGTATAAAGCATTCTGAGTACTCAGCTAGGGTAGAAAAGTGCTATATAAGAACTAGTCTCTTTACATGATCATCATAATCGTGACAGTTTTGGCACAATCTGTCATTTCTTAGTCATGCTTTTATTGTGAAACATTTGCAGGAACATGTGGAAAAATCAAACTGATTTCTACTACTAGTACTAATAATACTAATACTTCTACTACTACTAATAATAATTTTATTACTATTATTATTATTATGACTTTCGTCCTTAATCACCTGTCAACTAATGTAATGGTAATGGTAAATGGACTCGTAGCACTTTTCTACTCTATCTGAGCACTAAAAGTGTCAGTGTTGTTTCACAACAGCACAGTATAAGTACACGAGAACATTAAAATAACTGAGTATGATTGGGGATGAATTTACCATTTAAAAGGATAAAAAGTAACCAGTTTTGCTAATCAGCTTTTAAAACTTCCCACAATAAAAAAACAACTAAATAACAGCTGATATATGATATGTTAAGATCAAACAGCCCTGTCATTAAAAGACACTCTTAATCTCATCACACTGACACACACATTACACTTCTTTGTCTCTGCAGTGAGTCTGAGCTGCAGAACAAGTGGTTAAGTCCACACAGACTTGATCCAAACCAGTATCACCTTCACACCAGGGTTATTATAGTTAACGAAAACGAACGAAATAACGAAAACTGAAATTGAAAAAACATTGTCATTAACTGAAATAAATAAAAACTAAAATTAAAAGGAAAAACGATAACTAGCTAAAACTGTATTGTGAGTTTAAAAAACTAACTAAAACTATAGATAAAATGACCTTCCTTTTCTTGTTTGTCATTTTATTTAAAAGCCTTGTGGATTGATCATTTTTCCGCTCTCCGAGTTTAAGCTGGGAGTGCCGTCGGGCAGCTGTTTGCGCGCGTACTCACCACACTGGTCCCTAAAGGTAATGGCAGCGGTCTGCCGAGACAGCGGCAGAGTCCCATATGGAGTTTCTTTGAGTCCGATAATACAGATAGAAGAGTGTCTTATTGTGAA